>OZ014480.1:26104813-26516575 GCA_963965965.1 Trididemnum nubilum | reverse complement strand
TGGGTGTTTTGAAAGCTATTCGATCATTGGGTCTAAAGAGAACTCATCACATTACCTTTGCAAATCGTTTTAAATATTTAGTCGTATATACCATTACATTTTTTATGATCCTATAAACATTGTATATTTGGCTTTAGATTCTGCTATCTACAAGGTAAACACTGAACCTTATTCTTGAAACTAGTATTTTTCAATAAAAAAATTTTCAAATCAAAGCGGCAAAAGCTTTCATAAAACCTCAAATAGTACAGTCGTGTCACTTCGACTTAGGAAAAAAATTACGCCAGTATATGATTGCGACACAGAAACTCAAACGTTCTACAGCAGTATCGTCTATACAAGACTCAAAATGCAAAGAAATGCGAGAATGGATTTTTCTTGCGAATTCAAGTGTCTATAATATGGAAAATACGGTCGTATTACAGCAAATCATTTGCTTTGGTCGCAAGGATGCGTCGCTCAAATTTGATTTTTACTTGATAATGTGTAAAAACAAAACCAAACTTCAAAAAATATTAAAAACGAAACGTTTAGATCAGTCTGTTAGTGTCAAAGTAGCGGTATTTTGATTTTAGACACGCAAATATTTAAACACTCAAATTTATTTATTGTCATATTGTCGCTAAATCATTATTCATTTTGTAAAACAACGTTCCAATTGCTCTTATCCTGAACCTCTTTGACTGAATTTGACTTACGCTCACCAAGTTAGTGGTTTGAACCATCTCCGTTTTGGAATCTCTTGACTCTATGACTTTTGTCTTAGCCTCTCTCAAAATTTAACACATAAATATGCAAAATACAAAGAGTAATTTTTTATCGTTATTTTTGCAAATCAGGTTTCTATGACTTGAATAATTGTTTTAACGTAAAAAGCAGCTATTCTTTCTACTTTAAACAAAAAAATTCTACTAAATCGTAACTTTTAATTAACTATTTTTGCGTTCGTTAAGAATAACTTTGTCAAAACTATTTTAGAATGGTATGATTCTTTTGTCTTGAATGACATTTTTACCTTAAATATCGTTAAACTAGCTTAACTTATTAATTTTTTATTGATTTTCATGTTTTAAAGTAAGTGTTTTTGTAAAAATAGCTTAAATTGTTTCGCTTTGTTTGTTTTAAATTGCATGTTTTCCTTAAAAAAAAAACGGTAATTTTAAGCAATTTTTTAGTCACACAATTTTCTCAGACCTTAAATTTGGTAGAAAATGTTCCAAGGTAATAAAATGTCTAGTAAATCACTTACTTAAAAAAGATAATGTTTATTATTTTTAATCAAAAAAGTCTGAACTTCTTTGTTTTCGTAGCCATAGTTTTGTAAAAAAACATTCAAAATCTTGCATTTCTTCATTTTGAATTGAAAGTTTAATTAAAAATAATCTTTTTTTCTACTTTGAGACAAAAGCATTTACCTAACATCTTAAATTTTTTAACAACTTTTTAGTTTTACACTAATTTTTTTACTAAAAAGTGATAAAAATTAACCAAAATAGGTAATGTTTATTAATTTTAGTCAATAAAACTCGACGTTTTTGTGGTCGTAGCGATAATTTTGCAAAAAAATCTTACGTTTCGTCATTTTAAATTGAAAATTTCAGTAAAAATAATTTTTTTTGTACTACAAAACTAAAACGTTTACCTAACATCTTAAATTTTTTAACAATTATTTAGTTTTACACTGAATTTTTTACTAAAATACCGTAAAATTTTATTCAACTACACTCTATCTTGAGTTAAAACAGGATCTTTTGCTAATTTTTTGGTGTCATTCGATATTACAACTTGTTTTAAAGTCTCAAATTTACGTCAGTTTTTGCGATTTTCTTGTTTGCGTCAAAATGTTTTTTTGCAGAAATCAAAATCTTACAATTTCTTTGATTAAAACGATAATTCAACCTTAAAACGAAAATTATTTGAAAACTTTTAATCAAAATTTTTCTATAAAAGGTGTGTTTTTATTACTTGATCTTGTTGTATTGGGGTGAATTCATGAAAATATCTTACACCGCTTCGATTTATTTACCTTGAGTGAAAATTCTAACCTAAATAAACTAAAAAATTCACCTAAAACTTGAACAAGTCATTAACTTTCTTTTTTTGTGTTGCAATAATTTGATCAAAATCTTGGGTTTCTTTATCTTGATTATAACCTTTACTTTAAAACTTACCTAATGTAGTAAAATTTTTAACCGTTTTCTTGTTTTCATTGGAAAACTTTGATCAAAAAACATTCAAGGTCTTGCAAATTATTTGTTTCGAGTAGTGATTTTATCTGAAAAAGTAGATAATTAACTCAAACTTTTTTTTCTTTTTTCGAAATAGCGCTGTAGGATTCAGATGCTGGTTGCATCCTGAGTCAAACACCTGTTATCCACAAAATTGGACACAAATATAGGTTTAATTAATGTTAAAAATATGATATCTTTCATAGAATTAAGATATAGACAATTCCTGGTTTTTCTCTTGGATTTGAGGAACAGGAAACTCATATTGACTATTTTCAGGTCATTATTACAGTTACGAAGCATCACAAGTTAAAAATCATTTAATGTAAAAGTAGAATTTTAGCAAAGGTGTGATTGAAGTGAACAAAAAAATTTTAATTACGGCATATTACGCTCATTGCGCACCTCTTGCAGAACGTAGCCAAAGCAAAAAAAAAAAAAAGCAGAGAGTAATTACTTAATGTTTAATAACCAATTATTATTGAAAAATGAACAGCGAATATTTTTAATGAACGTCTTTGACAAAAATTGCAACATAGATTGAAATTTTCTTAGGGCAACTTGGTTTTTACATCTCCTTTTTTTAACAAAACCCGATTTGGAACTTAAAAAAAAAAGAAACTCAATATTTTCACCAAGCTTGAACGTAAACAACTTGAAAAGGAACCTCGATTGGTTAAAATTGGTTGAATTTGGATTGCGTCGTTTTCACGGTGACTAAAATCGCATGATCTTTGTTGATTTCCCACTTTTTGCGTTTTAAGTGGATACAAAAATGGACACAAAGTGGACACAAAGATGAACCTTACTGACATCAAAGATATGGCGTCATATGCTTAATAAGATCGGAAATCAAACACTTACAACCAAATCGTTTGCTCAATATATTATTATTATTATTCGAATTGTTTTGACGGATCAAAAGGGTATTCAGGTCGGAAAATTTTTTTTGCTCGATTTTTTTCTCGAAAAATTTTGACAGATAAGACCAACTTTACCGAATTTGAGCTTTCTACGACCTTCCGTTCCTGAGGTATAGCAGATTAGATTTCCCCTTAGAAAGACTTTTTCCCCTTAGAAATTTTGTCAAGGTTGCCAATAAGAAACAAAATTTCAAAAATTGACAGCATGTTCTTGATTTTCAAAAAATTTTTTGCGGCAGAGGTATTGTAAAACAAAGTACAGGTTTAGAAACAAAAAATTTCATGCTTTTCAATAAATGAAAGTCAGCTTTCCCAAAGTTAATCTTCTGTCACAATACTGATAAAAAACGGCAACGCTAAAGTAAGTGGAAAACGGCTAATTTTGAACTGCATTATCTTGAAAGCAAGAAGGAGTAAAAACTTCAAATTTGGTGAGAATGCATTTTAGATATATTTCAACATTTTGGTCTAGCGTGAAAAACTTGAGTTGAATACCCCTTCAAAACAAAAGCAGGCGAGGTTAAGATTTTATATCCCACTACTGGATAGTGCTCTTAATTCATTTTCTGTTTATGTTGTGAATTCAAGCGTTAGTTTAAACTTAGCAGTTAAGTATTTTTATCGATAAGGAACGCTTCGTCCTCTCTTTAGTCTATATCGTGGTTTTACATTTTATGTACAAGACATATTGCTTCCGAGCCATGCATAAAATCAAATCTTTCATTATACTCGATGTAATACGCCGAAGCGTGAAACGAGTTAGCGGGGCCCATTTCCGCGTCATTGCGCCAGGGCTACACAGCTCCATTCGAAGAAATATCGCAGCGGTGGCGAGCCGTTGGCAACACTGTGTTCGATTTGACCGGTCCGAGATTTGAACTTCTGACCTCCCACTGCAGAGAGGAACGCGTTAGCGCTCGACCAACTGTTTTTTTTTTTTCAAAACCGTGCATATAACATATTGTTTCAAAGCCGTGCATAGTATTAATAACTCCGACCATACTACCTTGACTTGATGCGTGTTATAACGTTATTCGTTTAGCTGCTTTTATTTGTGTAAAAATATTGTTTCTTTTTTATTGAATTGGCTACAATTGTACTGTTCTGATTGAATTATTGCTCATTTTATTAAAATTGTATTTTGGCACAAATAAAATGTAACGAATAAAAATAAAATTAATAACCAATCCCATTTTAAATTAAGTACCACAAATTAAAAAATTAGTTAACTTGAGGATAAACTTTTTATTTCTTACACCAATGTCTGAGTTTGCCAACGTAAATGTTCTTTGCAGAACAAAAATTCTTAGTATTCAAAGTATTACAAGTCTCTCATCAAAATAACTAGAATATGATTCGAATGGTTGAGGCTGAACAAAGCACGTACTGCTAGACTTGCACCAGAATGTAGTGCTCGCAATTCGATTTCAATTTTTTGCTGTGATACGACGTGTCAGTTCAAACTTAAATTTCAGGTGTTTTTATCTATTTGCTAGTTCAATCTTATCAGTTGGGCATTGGAGCCCTTCTTTTTTTGGTCTCACGTACTTGCTTAGACTTGTTGTTTTGAAGCAGTACAAACCTTGTTTTCACCACCAGATGGAGCTTTTTACCTTGCATAATTCTACATGAAGTACGACAAATAAAGATTTTCTAGCTTGAATATACTAGCATTTATCATATTTTAGTGCACTAAGTTACGCATTATCGCAAAAATGTAGCTGTAGCTGTCTTTCGTTAAAGCAGAGTATGCTTGGTGTTTTAAGCTTAAATTTATCAACAGTAAGTTTTGCGCAGTCAAAAATTAAGTATATTTCCAAACAGCAAATCAACAGCAGCCTTACACACCCTCTAAAGCGACCAATCAGATTAAAGTAACCGATACAAATCCCTGAAAATTTGCACAGTGTTAAAATGATTTTGGATTGCGTAAAAGACTGTCACTTTTCATGAAGAAAATATGGGTTATGCTTGTAATCGCTGCGCAAAGAAATATACGGAAAGATCAAACTTGCTACCTCGTACACGAATCGCTCATTCAGGAAACAGATATGTCAGTGAAACTTGTGGCAAACATTTTACAAGAAAGTTCAGTCTTACAAGTCACGAATGTGTTACAAAAGAGGGTTAAATGGAACAAAAATAGCTAAAAGAAGAAACGAAACCGCTTTCAAAACAAACAAGACAAATACACTGAATCTATTCAATCCAAAGCTGTTGTGGAACGAGAAATAGATAGTGGTTTGGAGTTGACAACAGAAGACACTTTAAAACAATTTAAAGATTCAGAAAACGAGACCCCAGCTAACGATAGAGTTTGAATGAGTTTAAACGGACCTCCAAAGAACACGCTACACATGAGGAAACGCTTGCTAGGGATGATGAAGCAGACTCTTTTCAGAGTTTTGGAAGCATGGCTGATCATCGCTGGAAGAGTGTGAAAGGTTTTTCGAAGCAAGGCTGTGTGCGAGATATCTTTGTTTTTACATGAACGATGACCTTCTTTCTCTAAAAATCGACTTTTTGGACGCAAGCAAACACGTTGATTTAAAATAAATTTTAGCTTTGGGTTTATTCTATGCAATCGTACCGATGGTAATTTTCGATATTGGCATGCGTCTAATGGTGTAGATCATATTTTAGATCACCCCCTTCTTATCAGTAATTTTTCGGATTTTGAAATGTTTTTGAACAAAGTGTTTGAGTAGGATATGCTTGAAAAAACACGTCTTTCTCGACCAAACAGTTCATTGGTTGTTGAAGTTGTTTCCAATATTACTTTTTTTTATAAATAAGCTAAAAGAACATCCAATTGGTTGCGGGATAAATTTACCTTATTTTACAGGATTAAATGCATTACAAAAAAATTACAAGAATGGAAAATTGTATTCAGATAATTTGCGTTTATTTCGGTGTCTTGCTCCTCATACTGATTGCACTTTACAAAATTTAGAATCTAAAACCAAAGAATTGTTTTTATGTTATTGCAAATTTGCTCTTGTTGACCCTAGCACTTCTCAAGGCATTACTTTGTATGATTTTATCTAAATTGAAAACTGTTTTTCACTCAATGTTAATGTTTATGCCTTGGAATGGAACAAGCAGTGGCCAGGATTCTTCGAAAGAGTCGACATCTTTTTTCCAGCACAATAAACCTCAATCTTTATGAAAACCGTTTTAGCTACATAAAAAGTATGCAGATGTACACTGGGTGTTATCCAGATATTTATAGCAGAGAATATATCGGTACAAGTTCTGTTGCGCCATGCTCGTTCCATATTCGAAGAGTTAAAAAATAACAAAAGGTAGTGATTCACAGCTAAACCTTGGATAGATTAGCTCATGTAAACAGCTGTTACGATTTCGACACGGTAGCGAAAATTCAACTACAGGAAACGTTTCAAGTTACACGAAGGTTAAACGTACAAAATAGACTTCATAGTATTAACTAGATAATCTTTTTTAGAAGCTATCTTTTCAGGTTATTCACTTTTAACCGGCTACTTTGAACTTGAAGCAAGCCACCTGCGGTGGTTCGGTACTCAGGCACTCTTCAGGTCAACAGTAAGTTTCCATTCTTATAACTACACTAAACTTAGAGTTAAGACTAGATCTTGGGCTATTCACTTTTAACCGGCTACTTTGAAGCCAGGCACCTGCGGTGATTTGACAAACCACCTGCGGTGGTTCGGTACTCGAGCAAGACACTCTTCAAGCTTTAGACTTGAAGCCGGGCACCTGCGGTGGTTTGATACTCACTCTTCAGGTCAACACTAAGTTTCCATTCTTATAACTACACTAAACTTAGAGTTAAAACTTGGGTTAGATCTTGGCTTATTCACTTTTAACCAGCTACTACTTTGAACTTGAAGCCAGGCACCTGCGGTGGTTCGGTACTCGAGCAAGACACTCTTCAAGCTTTAGACTTGAAGCCGGGCACCTGCGGTGGTTTGATACTCACTCTTCAGGTCAACACTAAGTTTCCATTCTTATAACTACACTAAACTTAGAGTTAAAACTTGGGTTAGATCTTGGCTTATTCACTTTTAACCAGCTACTACTTTGAACTTGAAGCCAGGCACCTGCGGTGGTTCGGTACTCGAGCAAGACACTCTTCAAGCTTTAGACTTGAAGCCGGGCACCTGCGGTGGTTTGATACTCACTCTTCAGGTCAACACTAAGTTTCCATTCTTATAACTACACTAAACTTAGAGTTAAAACTTGGGTTAGATCTTGGCTTATTCACTTTTAACCAGCTACTACTTTGAACTTGAAGCCAGGCACCTGCGGTGGTTCGGTACTCGAGCAAGACACTCTTCAAGGTTTACACTTGAAGCCAGGCACCTGCGGTGGTTCGGTACTCAGGCAAGACCAAGTTTCAAACAACTAGCTAGGGTTAGAGTACTACAACGCCGCATTTAGACAAAGCTGCGTTTAGATAACATTGCGTTTAGGTGACGCCGCATTTGGAAGACGCCGCACGCCGCCACGCCGCCACGCCGCACGCCGCAAACGTACACGTTTTGGCGCATCTTATACTACTCTCGGACTTTTTTTGTGTCCTTGGCCTTGGCCTCGAGCCTTGTGTCCTCGACTCCACCTCTGTCGATTAATACGTGAAGACCAATATACGATTAATACGTAAAGACCAATAACGCAAGGCCTTTGCTTTCGAGCTTTTCAAATTTTTATATTTGACTTGTACTGTGTTATAATTTTTGATCAAATTTTTTTTTTAATTTTTTTATGAGAAAACCGTAATTTTGCCCCATTTTCGACAGCTTCGCGTTGTCTGTTAAACCTCTATTGGGCATACCAGTGACGGGAACCCAAGTAACAGAAACGACAACAAAGCGTAATTTTTACTGTGGAAGTAATGTAATGTTTAAAATAGAGTACTCTTACTGCTTACCTGACCAAACTCCATATTTAGAGAAATCTGGATAAGTTGGTGCAAGGTATACTTTCCAAGCATGGTAAAGGTTCCAAATAAAATTGAAGACAAAATAAACTACAGTTAATGTGCCGATTGCAATCAAGAACTGCTGTAAATCCATTTCTAACATAATCGCTTTCTATTAATTGAGTTAATTCTGAAGCAGCGAAAAAGTTTCAATAACCCCACCAAAAAATTGATGGGTGCTTTATCAACTAAATCTCTTAGGATTCATATACAGTCGTGAGGTGGTACAAAATTACCGGTATTTGAAAATAATTTTCATCAGAGTCGATTTCATGTAATCTTTCGCGACAAGGTTTTCGGACAGAACTTTTCAGTTGCGATCTTTCTCTGAGTTTGCATTTGGTAAGCAGGATTTTTAAAGACCTACGCAAAATTACTGTTTGCGGTTTTTTACTATATATGCACTGAAGGGAGATTGCACAATCAGCAGTAAAGAGAAATTCGGTCTATATAGTGACAGCAGGCTCTGATCGCATTAGAACAATAATTACTTATACGGTAGCTGCTGCACTGTTGCTAGGTTGACTGCCTGCATTAAGCATAGAACAAATTATACGCTGATTTTAATGCTTGCTAAGCCTGCAAGTAACCACTACCAACCATAACCTTACAATGAACTCGACGAAAGAGGATTACGATATACTAATTCATTTTGCCTTACTTGGCTTTTTTATCCGTTAACGCTGCTGCGTGCTGCTGCATGTAAGCTTCATAAATACGCGTGTGTACTGTTCTGTACACCGTAAACAATAGTAATTTTAGATAATAATTGATTTTTCCTTTGGATGTTGTATGAACACTGTGTGCAGCATAAACGACTTTGGCGTGAAAAACATATCACGTGCGGAGGTCTGGGATTCCCCAAATAAACCGCTAAAAGCTTATCGTGATTTTCGACCAAAACAATTCCGTTTTCTAGTTAGTGCTTAGACTGTTTCCGAGTTAGTGCAACATTTTGGTTTATTTTTGTTTCAAAAACATCTGAAATTGTTTGGAAACTTTTGCTAGCAATCACCAATAAAAAAGCTTTAGAAATAAGTAGCTAAAACGTAACTGGAAGCATAGGCGTAGCCAGGGGGGGAGCCAGGAAGCCCGCCCCCCCCTCCCTCCCATTTGAAATGCTACCAACGACAAAAATGTCACAAAAAAAGACTATTGTTTCTTCAGTTTGTTTTAGCATCTTCGCGTACAACAGTACACGCGTACAGCAGTAATTAACAATAATATTGATCCAGGGGACCCTGCCCCTTCAATTTAATTTTTACCGACCAATTTAAATGGGCCCCCTACAATAATCTTTAAATGGCACCCAATTTAAATTGGCCCCTAACAATATATTTAAATGGACCCCCAACAATATTATTATTCGATGGGGCCCGGATACCTTCAATTTAATTTTTGCCAACAAATTTAAATGGGCCTCCTACAATAATATTTAAATGGCCCCCAACAATCATATTGTTCCATGGGCAGGGTCGCCGAGAGGGAAGGCAGGGGGGACAATGATCCCGGGCCCATGGAGTTTAGGGGGCCCATTGGCTTCAGGAAGGCCGTTGGCTTTGGTGACAGTGAAGACCTTTTTTTTTTGAGATCAATCACCTAATTTTGGCTGGAAAAAACGTTTAAATTTCGGTGAGGACCTTTTTTTTTGAGATCACATCATTATTCGGTCCAAATTGCAGCATTTTCTCCGTCTATTTTGGACTTGGGCATATTTGAGCTAGCCCGCATATTTGAGCTGGCCTCGGGCCCACGTTTGACTCTCGGTGCCCCTGTCCATGGGGTCCGGGTACCTTCAATTTAATGTTTGCCAACCAATTTAAAGGTATAATCCGAGTGAAATTAAGGGTTTTTATCCTAAAAATTGCTAACTGAGGCGCTCATCTCACCTTTTTATGAACGTAATGCAATAACCAGGGCGGATTTAACATATGGCACAGTGCCAGGGGCCCCGAGCTCAAATGGTAAGACTTTTTTGATCTTCACCTGTATTAGCCAAGAAAACATTGCAAAAATCCCAAAGTGCCAGGGGTCCAAATCAATGTAAACCTGATCCGGACTCAATGTCAACTCAATGTAAACCATGGTTTGTAGGCGTAACTACCTATTGTACATTTTTCAATAACAATTCACCTCCACCTCACCAGTTTTTATGCAACAAAATACTTCGGAAAAAAATTAGCTACAGTAAGGGGAATGCTCATTGAACAAATTTTTAAATTGAGAGGGCCTGGGTCCCATGGCCGTATATGTAATCTTATAACTGGTAGTTTTCATAACAAACAATGATCTCTAAGGAAAATATTCGACTGGATTGTTATTTACAGCTAAAATATTGCAGGAGGCAATGTACTTTACTTCCCCCTATCTGGGCCAAATCACTTACAAAATTTAACCCCAAAATGCAAGATTTTAAATGCGTTTTGGACTTAAATTGCAAGCAATAGAAGGACTGAAGAAATTAATGTTTTCAATTGGCTTTCAAATGTTAAAAATCTGGTACTTTCAAATGGCTCTCAATACTTGCGAAATGTGATTCAATAGTATTAAAATAGCTTTTTTTTCCATAAAATTACGAAAAATTGCCCAGTGGCTGGGGGCTTCGCCCCAGACCCCCGTCTGTGATACTTTTGAAAGAAGTACAGTGCACTTCTTCACTCAAACACATTTCCCAATTTAGACATTTTCGCATTTTAACTATTGGTTTAAGCTCTGTCCTTAAACGAGTTCCTAGCTGCGTACCAACACCAGGCCACGGCTTCTGATCTTTTATTCTACGATATCTTTGCTCCCACAAAAAATTCATCTTTCAAAGTTTCTGATGACGTCATTGCATGTTATTTGTGGTTTGGGGCCTCCAATCAAAAATCCTGGCTACGCCTATGACTGGAAGTATTAGAAAATGATCAAAATATTTTAACACATGACGGTGCAGGGACGAGTGTTTCAGCGCATTTTAGCATTTTCAAGAAATTTTTTGACTTTCAATGATTTTTACTGTTTTCGCTATTACTGTAAGAACCTTTCGGCTGGGGACCATTTTTTGAAGGAATTGAGGCGATTAATCCAGTGCTCCTTCTTATCTCTTCGATAGGGTTTAGAGGCCACCAGCTACTGAGTAATCGTTGTGAATATACGGAAAAATCTTCAGTTTTATCTCTACGTGAAAGAACTTTCATACAAAAATAAATAGGCCTTAGAACTTATGTGACCCCCCCCCCCCCCCCCCTAGCCACCGTATAGATAAATGGGATGGAGGAACTGTCACTGAGCAATCCTAATGATTGTTGTTATTTTATTGTTAAATTCTTGTATAAACCAGGGATTTAAATTGTAGAAGCATTAATTTGTCAATTGCTTTCGCTTATCTCCAACCTTAGCGCTTCTTCTTCCACCACATGTTGACGTAGTTTTTGCTGAGAAATTTTTAGTTGAAAAGTGTTTTGGCAGATTTTCTAAGTACTTACGTAATCGTACTTACGTAAAAATAATCTACGTCATCGTCACTAAAAATCAACACCACTTAAAATTTGCTTAATAATTGGTTTGTCACTGCAGAGATCTTAGCATAGGCGTAGCCACGAATTCTGATAGGGATTGAGAGGTCTAAAATCCCCACGTTTAATCACAAGCAAATGTAAATTCATGTTTCTGCTAATACTATTTTTGCTAGAAGTTTAACCAGAAAATTATTGATGAGGATTATTGCTCAAGGAGGTCTGGGAAAAGAAACCTATAAAGTGCTTGGAATAACTTAATAACTTGCTTCAATCCCTTCTGCTGTAGAGCCTAAATTTTTAATTGCTGTTAAACAGTCCTGTAGCGTAGCCCCAGCAATCACAGAAGTTAAAATTAAGTCATTTTAGATTGTCTCCAAATTTCTGCTTAGCAACAGAGATGGAGTCGAGGACACACGGCTCGAGGCCAAGGCCAAGGACACAAAAAAAATCCGAGGCCAATGCCAAGGACAGCCTTTCCGAGGACAGGCCCTCTCGAGGCCAAGGACGGGAATGCTCGAGGCCAAAGCCAGGGACCAAGGACACAGGCGTAAGTGTTCTCCAAAAAAAAGTCTTCAAAAAAGTTTTTCAGGCGATCTCCAATTCATAGGCGTAGCCAGAATTTTTGATTGGGGTAGGTTTAAACCACAAATCACATGCAATGACGTCATCAAAAATTTTCCAAAGAGGAATTTTTTTGGGACAAAGATATCGTAGGATGGAAGATCTAAAATCGTTGGCTGTTGGCACGGAACCAGGATTTTGCAAAGAGAGAGGGCTTAAACTAATAGTCGAAAAGTGCAAATATCTAACTTTGGAAACGTGTTGAGAAAGCTAGTGTAACTCAAACATATCACAGACGGGGGTCTGGTGGCGAAGCCTTCGCCCCCAGCCGTTGGGCGATTTTCTGTAATTTTTTGGAAAAAAAGCTATTTTAATGCCATTGAATCACATTTCGCAAGGGTTCAAAGCCATTTGAAGAACTAGATTTTTGAAATTTGAAAGCCAATTAAAAAAATTAAATTGTTTAATCCTCCTTTTATTTGCAATTTAAGTCCAAAACACGTTTAACATCTGGCATTTTGGAGCTAAATTTTAATTGTAAGTGATTTGGTCCAGGTAGGGGGAAGTAAGGTGCATTGTCTCTTGCAACATTTTAGCAATAAATAATAATCCACTCGAAGATTTTCCTTAGAAATTTTTGTTTTGACATGAAAATAACCAGTTATAGAAGTACATGTTCGGCCAGGAGGCCCAGGCCCCCTCAATTGAAGTTCAATGATTTGTTCAATCAGCATTTTCCATGGATATTTTTTTTAAAGTATTTTGTGCGTAAAAACCGGCGAGGTTGGAAGTGAATTACTGAATTGTTATGGAAAAATGGAACAATAGATGGATACGCTTACTAACCATGTTATTGCCAGGCCGGATTTACATCGCGCTGAGTCCCAGGCACTTTGGAGATTTTCGCAATCTTTATGCGAAATATAGGTGAAGACCACAAAATGTCTTACGATTTCAGCGCGGAGCCCCTAGCTGGTATTGAGCCATTTTGTGGTAAATCCGACCCTGATGAATGCATTACGTTCATAAAAAGGCTAGATGTGGGCCTGAGATAGCAACTTTTAGGACAAAAACTCTCCATTTCTTCCGGGTTATACGTTTAAATTGGCTGGCAAAACTTGAATCGAGGGGGGTCCGGCGCCCCTGCTCTTCAATATTGTTGTTAGTTACTGTTGTAAGCAAAAAATGCTAAATAGAAACTGAAACTGATGAAACAATAGGCTTTTTTGTCACATTTTTGACATTGTTGAAATTTCAGGGCTACGGCTATGCTCGAAGTGAGGAAAACAAAAAAGGTGTTCGCAAATTTCTCGCGAGGTTTCTGGCGTTTTCCAACAAAATTTCATTGGTTCAAAAAATAGTGCTGTCCTCGAGCCAAGGACAGGGCAATTTTCGAGGACTTGAAGCTTCGAGGCCAAGACCAAGGCCAAGGACTTCAAAATGTGTCCTCGAGGATTCCACCTCTGGGAGTAAATGAATTATTGCATGTAATTAAGTAAACCACAAACTTTAGACAGTTTTTTTTTCAAATGCTGTCAAATGACTTTTGTATACCTAACGAAAAAAAAACTCCCACCTCGTTGAAATTTTTGATGTTTGACATAAATTGCCTTAGTGGAAGCGGAAGCGGTGCTTTTTTACCGCTTCCACGGCTTTTCCTACAAGCTTCCACTTCCACATCCAGTACAAGTTTTGCAAGAAAGCATATCAATTGGGCAAGTTTTTGTCGCACTAAAAAATTGAAAAAATTGCATTTTTTTTTAGCGAAACTTGCAGAAAGTTGCATTTATGCACAAACATTTTAAAGGGGCATCGAAGTCTAATTTTTGAATTTTAACACCAAATTTATAAAAATAATTGATTAGCAACGTTTTTGTCCCGTTTTTTCGTTGTTTGAGGCTGACTAGCTTTAAGGGAAAAGATTTTGAAACAAGGAAAAAAATTTTGCAGGGGCAACACTACATCAAATTTGCATAAGCGATTTCAAAACCAACTTTGCCAAATTATAGGTCTGGGAGTGACGATGTGCCTTTGGCAGGTTTTCTGCTGTGGCTTCGGTACTTAGATGAGTTTTTAAAAGTGGAATTCATCTTAGTAGTTTATATTTGAATCTTTTACCACAAACATATTTGATTTAGTGCACTTAGAAGAAAAAATGAAAAGTAGGCCTATTTTTGGCCTAGTTGTTCTTTGCAATTATTAGGGTAAACCAACCTGTATAAATTGCTGTGGGTTAGACTAGACTTTACTGTTTTTTACAATTTCTTAATAGGTCAGGCTTACATACCGTAAGTAATGAATAATGTCATCATTAATAGGCTAGGCTTACATACCGTAAGTAATGATTAATGTCAGCTAGCGTGTAGTAGCCCTAATAACAGTAACAGCGACACCAAACGTAGACAAATTTTTAAAAAAGTGAAAGAAATTCCACGAAATTAGGGCATAGGGGGGCAAGTTAATGCAAAACGTTAGCTTCGTTAACCACTAGTCCGTTAACAAACTTCAAACCTCCGTTAACGTTAATCCGTTATTTTCAGCTTTAATTAACGGAAGTTAATAAAGTCCGTTAGTCCGTTAACATTTTGCGTGTAATTTACATTTCGTTTTATTCACTTGCTTCTAGAACACGTATTGACGCTGTTGAGCTGGTTGTAAGGAAATATCTATTGTTCTGGTGGTCTTTTTGTGTTTTGAAAGTTACATTTTACGGTCTAATCTAATTTCAAGATAAAAACAAGTTCAAATGCACAACGAAGCTGCAAGATATTTACGATAAAAACCTTAACGGAAGTTAACAGAACTTAACGCAAGTTACTTTAATCCGTTAACAGCACTTAACGGAAGTTAATTTAGTCCGTTAACTTGAAAAAACTTTTTAACGGATTAACGAGTTAATGAAAAAGTTAGCTTCGTTATTAACGGATTAACGATTAACAGACTTGTACCCACCTATGAATAAGGGAAAATATAAATGCAATAATCTTTTGATGTAGTAATCGTAGAATTCTGAAGTTGGGCACAAAAATTATTTTAAAAATACAAATTTTGTTTCAAATGCAGTAAATCAATAAAACTTAGGCTTCAATGCCCCTTTAAACAACAGTGATTTACTCCAGCGGTTTATTTGCATCTAATGCCAAATATTTGCAAACATTATTTGGGGAGAAATGGAGATTTTTTGCCTATATTTTGCCCAACATATTAAAACTTTGTTCCACAATGCACGAAGTTGTAAGCCAACTGTTGCGTCCTAGATAACATGAAGACGTAGATAATCCATCACATAGCTCTTTGTTACACAAATCAAAGACAATAAAACTGTACTGATATAGTTTTATACTGGGCGCATTCAGGGGGGGGGGGGGGGCATGGTGCCATTTTGATCCTCTTTTGGATTGCCAGGATGGTATAATTTAGCATAGAATAGTATGCAAAATTGCGGCATGGCACCCCTCTTTGTAACTTGGGCAGAAAGTTTGAGCACACGAAAGGGACAGAATCTGGGTGAAGACCTTTTTTTTCAGTCTTCACCTAATTTTGGGCCAAAAAACCGGACTAAATTTGAATGAAGAACTTTTTTTTTGTTTTTCACCAAATTTTGGGCCAAAAACCGAACTGATTCTGAGTTGAGAAATTTTGCTTTTCGTCTTCATTATTTTCAATTTTCCTGGTCTTCCCCCTTTCGAAAATCCTGCGTACGATACTGGTTTTATAGCATGTTTCGTAAATCACACAAACATTTTGCGCCATACGTAACAAAAACTGCAGTAAAAAGTTGCACGCAAAAAAGAAAAAAGTTGCAATCTAAAATTCCTAAAAACAACTTAAAACATAGTACTACATAAATTCAAAGCAGGGGTGCCGAAACCCGAAGGGGATGGGGGATATATCCCACCAATAATTTGACTGTATCCTCCCCAATAATTTGAGCATGGTGTACATCTAAATCACCCCCAATAATTTGACTCTGGTCTGTGAGCGCAGGTCTTTAACTTGAATTTGGGGAAAAAAGTCTTTCATTGTTAGTAAAGACCTTTTTTTTATTTTTATTTTTTTTTTTGGTCTTCACTTAAATTCGGGGAAAAAAGTCTTCCGGTTATGGTGAAGACTTTTTTTTTGGTCTTCTCTTAATTTGCTTACCTGAAAAAAATTGTGGTCGAGGTTCATCCCCTCCAATGTTGAAAATAGGGCAAAATTGGGGTAAAATTGCAAATTATCCCCCCCCCCAATGACACTCAACAAAGATCGGCACCCCTGAATCAAAGTTTTTAGAAAGCTGTAGGAAGCGGTAAAAAAAAGTTGCAAAAGTTTCAAAAACTTGCCCTACTTATCAGAGCAGACAAATCAAAAATTTCTTGGAGGAGTGTCCTTCTACATTCTTAATAGAACAAAGCTCCATATCCAATGTGTGTTCATTTGAATCGTATTAACTTAGCTATCTCCGTATCTGTTAGCTGGGTAGGACTATATGTAAGTTGCTCTTGACTAGAGCAAAATCATGAAACGATTATGGAAGATACTTGACCAAAAAGAAATTGTTGTTATTAGTAGGCTACAGGAATTCAAATATTGCGGTATATATGATTAAGCAATTTTCAAAACCAATTTTTTGGTCATTTAAGGGAAGCTCTAAAAACAAATGGTCTAACCTGAACTCGATCACTTGCTAATTCAAATCCTAACCATAAAAAAAGGACAGATGAAACATGCATAGGTCAATATTTCTTATTTCCTTTTTCTCTATTTACTGTTCAATTCTCCGGTTGTCACTCTCAAAAAACGTAACAACAAATTGATAAAAAGAAAGCGTAGGTAGTACAGACCAGACGCGTTACCAGAAGTTTGCTAAAAAGGGGCTTGATCTCAAAGCTCAAATTTGTTCGAGTTTCACAGACGAGGCTCGTCTGTAGGCAGGACCGCTTGGCAATTTTTTCGATTGCTTGGAAAAAACAAACCATTTCAACAAATTTTTAACTTCCTTTTAAGGGTAATTGTTATTGAAGAAAGATAAAGCCAAGTGTAGGTCTAATCGTAACATGCCAATAATTGTGTTGTTATTTCTTTAGCCGGAAAGTTCTAATAGTAACAAAATTGGTCAAAAATAAAAATGCTTGTCAAGATGATCTGCGGAAGAATCCACAAGTCAACGTTCTGTTGCCTGAAGTGGAAAATAATTCAGCGAATATCTTGGGTTCGTTTTCTACCCAAGCTAGCGCTCAATCAACAGAACTTGTGTGATAAAAAATCTTGGTATTGTGAAGTTTTTAACAGCCTTTTTTGTTGGACTTTTGTTGACAAAAATTTGCTTTCCAGACAAGTTATTTATTGTTAAATAAGCTATCCCAATATTGTGATTATTGTAACTGATTACCACAATATTAAAACAATAAAAACATCGAAAATTAAAAACTTTTAAAACCCAACAGTCTGTTTATTCGTAAATGGGATCCTCAGAAGTAAACCTTATGCAAGTAAAATTTCTGCATAGAAATTTTGTGGTTCGAAGCAAAATTAGCTCAAACTTTTGTCGTTCCGGTATAGCATGCATTTTTTCAGGAGACAATCACCAAAGTCTGTATAGACCCTTATTGGAAAGATCACATGTTGCGCCGGAAAAATCCAGCGCACAAAGTTACAAAATCTTACGCCAATTCGGGTCAGAAAACCCAAAAATAGATTTGGAAAAATCCCAAAACAGAGTAAACTATAGCAGGGACAGTAGGAAATTCCCAAGATTCGCGATCCCTAGGAGTGAAGACCTTTTTTTGAAATAGTTGTCAGAGTTTGGGTCGCAGATCAACAAAAAACCGGAAATTTTCTGAGCAAATTTTATTCGTCTATGTTGGCGCAGTTTTGTACCTGGATCGGCATGGTAGAGATGGCACGGATAACAAAAAATGCATCCGCATGCTGCACCGCACCGCACCGCAAGTTATACACCCTTTAAATTTCCACCAACATCAGAAAAAAATTAACTCTTTAGCTGACAACATACAAAAAAATTGATTTTAGGGGTATCATTTTGGAGGGTTTTCAGAAGAGTGGCCCTCTCAAATTATGTCAAAATATTTGTCTTTTAAACATCTTCTGACATAAAAAACAACTAATGCTCTAGCTTGAGCTGTTAAAAAAAAATTTGGGGGGAATCCATTTGGGGGCCCCCAGGTGGGTGGTACCCCCAATTTATGTCAAAATATTTGTCGCTTAAATACAGTATCTACAGACTTAAAAAAATTATCGCCTTAGCGCAAGCAATTACCGTAAGTTTTGGGGCCCCATTTTGGGGGGTTCTGGGGGAGAAGCCCAAAAAAATTTCAAGAAACAAAATTGCATTTGCAGCTCAACAAACTTACACAAAAATTAGATTTTGATGTTTTGTGGTTTAGGAGAAGAAGAGCGCACAAGATTTAGAAAGCAAAAAAAAGAAAAAAAAAACTCAACGAGGCCAAAAATCTAAAGTGTAGGTAGGGATGAAAGGGTATCTTATCTTACGACGTATAACCATGGATGTGAAAAATTTTTTGCCCTACTTAAGCCGTTTTTGAATAAGACTGCTTTCTACACCAAACTTTTGGGGTGGTTTTCGGGCCCTAAAACCAAAGTCACGTGACACATTGCCTTGAAATTTGGCACAAACATATAACTTATAAATTTCAAACTGTTGTCAAAATTTCATGTAGCTAGACCAAACTCTTCACGAGTTATACGTAAAAGTCTGAAACTTCGCACTTGTTAGCTTTGAAAATGGCCGAGTAAAAACTAAGACACATGCGACGCGAGGTCAGTCGTTCTAACTACAACCCTACAGGTTTTATCTGCCTGGTATGTGTTTTCTATCAGTTTTTCTGCACCATGATTTGGCAATCAAAAACAATCTACCAGTCTACCTGATAATTCCATTTAACTACTGTACTAATCCTAAACCAGTAGTTCAAATAATGAATGTATCACGTGCACTGCATGCTGTCACAAGCTACTAAACTTGTATGTAACTGTCTAACTTGATAAAAACCAACTTTGCTGTCTCCCAACGTAAGCCTACATATGGGTATTCAATACTGAGTAAACTACAGACCTGGCACCACGAGGAGCATACCGGGGCCGTGCCCCCTAGGGTGCTTATATTGCCTTACTATTTTTTAAAAGTTATTTTATTACTTTCTACCTATTTGGATAGTGTTCCTTTTCGAAAAAAAATAGGCTATGCAAAAAAAAATTGAAATCCTACAATGCCTAGGGGGTCCTTCGAGCACTTTTCATGAATCATTGTGAAAATAAGCAAAAACACCTATAATTTTATATTTTTTGGCTATAAACCATATTCTTTTTGCAATTCTCATTATTTTGAGTGAGCTTTCTATTTCTGCAATGCAAAGATGTCAGAATAAGTACCAATAACAAAGTTTGTTTTTAATTCTTACAGTTTTTCTTAAAATAAAGCAACATCCACAGTAATGCTATTAAAAATTAAGCAAAACTCTACTGTCCTTCAGAAAATAGTTAGTTAATTCTTTATTGATAAAACAACATCCACATCAATGCCATCAAAATTAAGCAAAACATTAAGTGTTCAAGCAATAGTTAGTTAAGTCATTGTTGTCTTGCAGCCTTTGCGAATGTTCGGAAGTTCCTTTCGATTTTTCTCAACAACCTGCAAGACATTTTGAAAGTGATTTTCACCTCGTGCACTTGACAGAAAGTCTGTTGTGAGCTTAACCCCACGTTCAGCACAGTCATTTATAACGTTTATAGCATTAACCTTCTGATGACCTTGTTGATATGAATGGATATCCTGCCAAGTATGCGAACCTTCATGCAAGAAGTCAGAGTCAATTTGCAAAATATGAAAAAGAAACCATGAATCTTCTGTGATGAGATCAGTCAATGTAGTAGTTGCATTGAGGGTGCTTGGAAAATTTGGCTTTCCAAACCCAGTGCCATGGCGGCCACTTGGAGTGATAACTGGGGAGTTAGGTTGAAGTGACAGAAGCTTTTTTGCCATTTCATCTTTGACTGAGTCAGCTACGAAGTCACTAAACAGAGAAAAAGGTATCATTTCTGGTGTGAGATACCAAAGATGGCGTTCAAAAGCTAACTTTGCACTTTTTGACACAACTTCATCGATTTCAGCATACTGCAAAATTGACTTATAAAATTTCAAGTCGTTAAACGGAGCATCTACAGCAGAACCACAAGAAAACCACCAAGGGCAATAAATAAGTGCTGAAAATGTGCAAAAGCGCCTCAACTTTGAAATCTGCTGCTTGGTTGCAATTGTGCCAGGTGGAAGTTCACAAACTGCACGTTCAAGTAAACAGATTTTGAAAGCATACAACATCTTTGCCATCCAGCGAGCTTTGTGTAAAGCTCCTGGTCTTCTCCAACTAAAAGAGATTTCTTCCCCAAGAAAAATAGTACAAAGCTGTATTAATTCGTAGTAGTCATCTCTTGCTGGAATGAAGTCTCCTTGCAGCACTGTCATGGAATACGATTTCCATTGCTTTATGACCTTAGCTGCAGGTTTATCTGCTTCTCAGCTGGAGATGTCTACCAGTTGAGTTGTTGTATCCAAAGCATCAAAATGTTTGCGAAATTTCAAGAACATTGAAATATCTGGAGATTTAGATGTCTCTATGTTAAGGTCTTTAAATATATGAGTAAGAACAACTTCTCCCACATGATGACGACATCCAGACCACAAGAGAGCACGACCAAGCTGTTCCTGAATGCAAACACAAGCTGCTGTGAGGTGGCCAGTATTGCTAGCAGTAGTGTCAAATACCATATTTACAATATTTTCAGAGCAATTCCATTCTTCAATGAGTTGGATAGTCAAATCAGCTACCTTTCTTCCAGCTGGTCTGTCACCACAAGATCGTGAAGGGTATGATGGAGTGCCAAGAAGTTTTGTATCTTGCTGGGTACCTACTACCACAACTAGTCGTTCTTCCAAAATATTTGGGTTGTTTAAAGAAGGAAGTTGCTTGGAATCCCAATGAAGAGAGAGTCCTATATTGGATGGTGGAGCCCAACAATCTTTGGCTGTAACAGCAATGTTTTCGACAACTTCCCTTCTTGACTTGTCAGCATAACTGTATGAAATTTTCAATTTTAATGGATCTCCTCCAGTTTCTTCAATGAGAGCTTTTGTGTATATATGCTGTTGAGCTGGAGTCATATTAAGACGAGCTGCTAATGAAGTAAGCCTGTTCGATTTAAGTAGATTCGCATGAAAAAATCCAGCAGTTCCAGTTTTAGTTTTAACATGTGAAGACCTTAGAGGCAAATGTTGTTAAGTCACTTTTTGCTGTTTTGAGTAAATTGAGTTTAAAGGTTTTGCAATGTCACAGACGTCAAACGGAACGTTTTTTTCGTAATTTTTTAGCAATATTTTGTGCCTTTGGGGCGTCCAATGGTACATGTCAAGTTTGGTGCAAATCGCGTCACAAATGGCCGAATTATGGTCAAAAAACGATTTGACTTAACAACATTAACCTGTCACAAGAAGGTTTGACTTAACAACATTTACCTGTCACATTTTGGAGGAGAATAATATTTCTGTTGTTACGTAATAAAAAATTAAAATTACAATCAAAAATTAAAAATTTTTACGCGCATATATAAGCACGAAAGTGTTTCGATTCAATATCAGTTACAACTAGTTGTTCCGGTAGTAGTGTAGATTACCAGATAATGAAGCCTACAAGTAAATTATCTCCAGGGCGTCCCTCATGGACACCACCTTTTCTAGTTTCGGTTGTTAATTGGGTTGCAAGAATTCCGGTGATTGTTGCAACCTACTCAATGTAGCACAGCAGTCATTTTAGAATTGATGAGCCTACTTAGATAGCCTAGTGATTAGAGATAATATTCCTTGAAACATCAGCTGTAGTTGGCTGCTACATTTTGTGGGTAGGCTAAGATGACAAATGGTGTAAGTCATGGGGTGGTTCATTTATTTTTTTGACTTTTTTTCACGAAAATTTTGCTTTATCAAACAGCAGGATTAATTGCCTGTCAATCTTAAGAACTGGTAGCAGTTATTGTTATGCACAGAGATGAAAAGCGCTGTCTCAAGCTTTTATCTCTCATCAGCAGCCTTCAAAATATCTAAACTGTTTAACCAAAAAATATTCCTCAGCCAGCTCTCGGCCAAACTGAACAAGCTTTTTCAGTTATTGTTATGTTATTTTCTGGTTAGCTTAATTTACTCGAAATTTATAAGTGGTAGTAATATTCTAGCATTATACAAATATTTTGTACATAATACTGCATTAACAAAGAACAAACATTAAAAAAATAATCATTCCAAACGTTTTTAGCCCTTTCGAGTCGGATTTTGTTTTAGGTTAATATTTATTTTTTTCATCTCTATGTCATGTATTTTTTTTTCTCTATGTCATGTCGAAGATATGCTGCCAATTATGATGATGATTTTTTTTCTAGTTTCTTTAATCGTGGGACACTAAAAAAAAGATGTTACGTAAGTTTGCGTTTCAATTGCGATCAAGCTACGAAACCAAAAAAGGATCCTTATTAGCTACTCAAAAATAGCGTTTAAATCCTGAAGCAAAATCCCAAATGTAGTAATAGCAAATGCCTGGTTGTTTAAAATTAATAAGAGCCGCAAGTAACTCATTCTAACTACTTTTGTTAGTATTCAAATCTTTACCACAAATAAGCTTTTTCGAGGTAATTTGGGAATTAGGAAACCCGTTCTGAATATTTTATCAACCTTGCTTTTGCTAAAATTTGCTGAGCGCGAAAATAATAGATTTTTGTTAATCTCTGCTGTCACCTAGCGACAAAATATTCGTGAGATAGATTGTTTTAGCATATTGAAGTACACAATATTAATTGTAACATATTACAGTTGCAGTACTTAAATTTTTGGGGTAATACGTCCCCCCATTGAGAGTTAGCGTCCCTATAATAATCAAAAGAATTTTTCCACGTTGTTCAAAGGGTCGAACAGTATTAAACGAGCACAGAAGTTGAGATATCCAAAGCTAGACGAATCCTAATTGATAGCCTTGGCGTTGACATCAACCTTCTTGACTCAGCCTGTTTAGAGATATTTTACTTCAAACACGACATAGGAGCCTCTTTAATCATAATTTTATTGGCAACCCTGACGTTTATTATATCGGCGACGCCATTTTAGTTTATCCTAAGACAACGCCGCAAATCATTATATTAATTAGGATAAGCCGCATAAGTCTTTCAACCAATATACATTATAGGTTGATCTTGAAGAGCCTAACGGCGAAACAGCCTGTCGGGGGCATCATTTTAACGATGTTAGAGGTGTTTTTATTATTTTTGCCGTATAGGTTTATATAGATCATACGTCGTATTTATGGAAAACCTTAATTACGTCGTGTTTGAAGTAAAATATTTCTGGAACAGCTGGGTCAAGAAGAATGGAGACAGCACTAATCTAATCTGATACGATTGACCCAACTTTAGATACCCCCATTGATTTTGCTTCTAGTCCTAGTTTATGTAAAGTAGGTAATCAATATAAAAGACAGCTAAAATAAAATGTTTTCAAGGAGCAGAGCAATTTACTAATTGATAGAAACTTGTTCGTGAGGCCGAGAAAATATGTGCGACTCAAGCGTTTTATAGGGTGAGTATGAGGGTGGAGCATCTATAAAGGCAATTATAGTGATATTTCGGCAAATAATAGGCTTTGAAGCGCCATTTTGATCAATTTTTGCAGATTTTTATCGCCATTTGAAAGATCTAAATTGTTAAAATTCAGAAGTCATTTAAAAGAGTTAAATTTTCAGCCCCTTCAGCACCCCTTACTTGCAGGTCAAGTACAGCTATGACCAGGGGTCCGGGTCCCCTCCATTCAAATTTAATAATATGTTCAGTATGCATTCCCCATAATTTTTTTTTTTTTGAAGTTTGTCGCGTAAAAATTGACTAGGTGGATTGTTATTTGTGGTAATTTGCATACTATTTCGCAATCAGTGTTGCAGCTTGTTCGAGCAGCGCAATTAGCATGCATCTGCGTTGATACGCTTCGCTGCTTTCTTTGCATGTTGTTCATGTGATTGAACGTTGACATCCAGTTGAATAACAATAGCTCAGTGCTGTAGAGTTCGAAACAAGTTTATTTTGAGCGTGTTTGCTTAGCAGTGTTTATTTATTTGATTTGCAGGTGATTTGTTTATTATGTTAGTTAGAGCCTAATAAAGTTTAATACAAAACTATACATGATTATGACATTATTTAAAGTTGCTCGTACAATAGATGATTAATTGCATTGATTTAGCTCATAAAAAGATTAGATAAGAGTCAGAGGTTGACTTTTAGGACAAAATTTTGTCTAAATTACTGTATCCCTCAAATAACGCGAAATTTAGATGCTTCTCCAGATTTTTCAGTCTTGTAAACTTCCCAGTCACAAATTACTTATAAACTTTCGCGATTCTTTTTGTGTTTGAAGTCGTCTTTTAAAGTGACGCTAAAAACACTTTTTAACCAATCAGCAGTGGTCGAATGGATAGAGCGTCTGCTACTCAAACAGTAGACTCGAGTTCGTTTCTCGGCGGGGTCCAACCAAAGACTATATAAGTTATAAAAACTGGTACGTAATCACAACTTTTCTGATTGACGTTCAGCAATAAAAAGGAAGAGTGTGAAGCCTCCACCGTGTGTAATAAATAGGTGGGCAGGTGGCAACTTGATTCGGAGACCGAAAGGCTCCTTCGCTGTCTTTCAGCCAAGCCAATTTGACGATTAAACTGTAATTGCAATTTCAAAAACTAATCTCAAAAGTAACTTAAACAAGGGATTTTATGTTTATAGCTTAGCTCAGCTGTGAACAACTAGGCTATACGCTTTCTGAGATAAAGTCAGAAAATAGATCGTATATTATAGGGATATTTTGCGATAAGCTGGAGCAAAGTGTCCCCTGTTGATATAGAGGTCAACAAGAATTTCCGAACTAACTAGATCCACCTTCATTCAGCAAACAAATGTTTGGTCGACACGAAATTCGTGTTTCTTTATTGTTGAAATACTGTACATTACATTAAATACAAGTAGCATTAAAATAAAAAGCACGCGAAAGAAAAAGTCGGTGTATAGCTTAATACATAGCTTGACACTAATAGTTCTCCAAGTTTTAATATGTGATCTCTAATCTACAATAATTTCCATTTCATATAGCGCAAGCTCAGGTGTTTGATATAAAAATTTAGAACTTATTGATATCATACTGTAAATTAATTAAAAATTGGATGAGAATTAGAAGAGGAGCTTGGAAAATAAGTCACCATGGTTTTTCAAGGTTGATTTTTTTCATTTTTCATGAAAGCGGGCAATCATGGAATCGTGACGTTCTGCTGATCAAGTTTTGTGCATACCTAAAAAATAAAACTTTTTATTGTTAAACTCCGAAAAATGTATCGAAAGATACCGGTAAAAAAAAAGTAAAAATATACAAGCTGAAGTTGTACCGCAGGAAACCGCAAGTCTTTATCATGTAGACGTGTTAACGATACAATGTGAGGCCATATACTGGGAGTCCTAAAATAAATGAAAACCATAACCTTGCTAATAAATATCTTGATTTATTGAAACCCTATTTTTGCTATTTTTCAGATTCAATAGAAGTTACAAATAACAATTTTTAATTAAAATCCCTAGGCTTAGATATCAGAAGAAAAAAAAATTTTTGCGCTAAGGCTTAAATAGAGACTAGATCTAATAAGACTGTTCAAACATGTTTCCGCAGAAAGTTTAATTTCAACACTTGTCCTGGAAAATACCAAATAGTCTTGTGGTATCGTAACTTTCCAAACTACAGAACTGTTAACACGTACTAAAAGCCCGGACCGGTCATTTTTTATAGTTGGTGAGGTTATAAGCTGACGCACGTGCCTGGTATACAAGCATGAAACAACTAAGGGGCACTGGCTATTACAACAGCCTCATGTGCTTATAAATACTGTACCACTGGTAAGTACTACGTTATCAAAAACCAAACTTAGTTTTGCTGAAGGCCGTGATTCAAGAGATAAGCTGCAACGCCTCCCCCTCCTCTCCTCATATACAAGCCACTGTGAAGCTTTTTTTATTCTTGAAAGTACAAAAAAAACTGTGATAACTTAAACTGTGTTTAACGGCCGGAATTTTTCTAGGGCTTGTTACTGTATTCTTGTTATAGCATTCTGTGCAACGTACTGCTTTACAGATTTTAATTCTTAGGTACGCGTAGTTTTAATTTTGCTGATTTTTTTACACCAAATATAACTACCGAAGATTTTAGCTATTGGGGCCAAAATTGAAGTTTTTTTATCAAAAAAAATCGCACTAATGTTTTAACAAAGCCATAAATTTCATTTAATGCATTGATTCACGTCGTGAAATTTTTCCTACCCACATTAATTTATATAATCTTGATCTGACAGTAAGTTTAGTTAAAAATTGAGACCGTTTATTACGAGTGTGACATTTCCAAAGCAAAATAATCCATAATTTCGGCATTTTTTCTATCGCGTATTTGCTAAAAAATTAACTTGCAATATTATCGGCAATTTTTAAATTCCCATTGAACATCTATTAGTTGATGAATTATGACGAAACACAGCGAAAATGAAAACTTTTACTACATGCATTTTTATTGTGATAAACGAAAATAAGGCAAGAAATGAATAATTTTATTTCACCGTCAAATAACCCTTTATTGGCAAAAGCACAAATATCGATTTCAACTCAGTTTGATAAAAAAAATTAAAATCAAAATTTCAAAACATTAATTTCGTTTTGTTGCCAAACGTTGTTTCTCATATATTCACAGCATTTTATCAAAAAGATAGTGTTTTCTCGTTTTGGACATGGCCTGTAAGTAAGGTAAACGGGGGCGTGAAGGGGCTGGGCAACTCAATTCTTCAACTGGCTCTCAAAATTTCGGACATTATTTTTTTCAGATGGCTCTAAAAGATACCAAACTTGATTCGAATGGTGTTTAAATAGCAAATTGCTTTAAAAAAAAAAAGATAATTGCCCGGCAGCTTGGGGCTCCACTTCCAGACCCCGTCTGTGATGTGCATGAGTTAAACCCCTTTGCTTAGCACGGCGTCCAATTGCGACATTTTTCGGAATACATTGATCTTTGGGTTCAAGCTCCCCTCAACCGCTTAAACAACATCCTAGTTGCGCACCTGCAGTGAACACTAGAAATTGTTATATTCATTTTTTTCACAAAACTAAAAATATGATTCCCGAATACAAATTCGTTAAGAATAGTGGCATCGCAAGAGGGGCGGGGTTGGTGGTCCGCCCCGAGTGTCACCATTTTGGTTCTTTTTTGTTTTCTTTTGAGACCGAAAACCCACTGATTGGTAGGCAAAGACCTTTTTCTTCTTGTCATCACATACTTTTGGACCGAAAGCCAACTCGTATTGCAGCGAAGACCTTTTTTTTTTTTTTTGGTCTTCACCTATTTTTCGACCGATAAAGGGTGCCACCACGAAATCCCCCCCCGGGTGCCACCATTGTTAGCTACGCCTCTGGTTAAGAAGTTTCTATTCCTTTAAAATAAGAAGGCTTTATTTCACCGAAAATTTTTATGTACTTTTTTATTAATTCTGACTCAAATCTAATCCAAATTCATATGCTTGGTCTAAAACTATTCCCAAATCGAACCCTAACCCAAACCCTAAACTAAACTCTAAATTTAACCCCTAAAAAAGAAAATGAAAAAAGCCGGATGAATATTTCTCAGTTTCGTTTTATTCTCTTTAACTCGAAAATTTTTGGTGAAATAGTCACTACCTTAAAGTAATGTTCAAATGTCGTCAAGAATCATGCGTGCGAGCTTCCATGTAATCTATACGCCGAAAAAGAACAATATTTACATGAGACGCTGACAAATAGAGCCCAATAAAAAGTACTTAAGGTTGGTGTGATTGTAAACTGACGCACTTGCCTGGTTTACAAGCACATAACTACAACGGCGCACAAACATGCAATTTTATTGTGATAAACGAAAATAAGGCAAGAAATGATTATTTTTATTTCACCGTCAAATAACCCTTTATTGGCAAAAGCACAAATATCGATTTCAACTCAGTTTGGTAAAAAAATCAAAATTTCAAAACATTAATTTCGTTTTGTTGCCAAACGTTGTTTCTCATATATTCACAGCATTTTATCAAAAAGATAGTGTTTTCTCGTTTTGGACATGGCCTGTAAGTAAAGGAAACGGGGGCGTGAAGGGGCTGAGCAACTCAATTCTTCAACTGGCTCTCAAAATTTCGGACATTATTTTTTTCAGATGGCTCTAAAAGATACCAAACTTGATTCGAATGGTGTTTAAATAGCAATTGTTTATTTTAGAAAAAGCATAAAAATTGCCCGGCAGCTTTTGCCTATATCTCCAGACCCCGTCTGTGATGCGCATGAGTTAAAAACTCCTTTGCTTAGCACGGTGCCCAAGTGCGACATTTTTAGGAATAAATTGATCTTTGGATTCAAGCTCCCCCAACGGCCTGAACAAAATCCTAGCTGCGCACCTGCAGTGAATACTAGAAATTGTATATTCATTCTTTTCACGAAACCAAAATGATGATTCGATGATGAAACCAAAATGATGAAACCATATTATTTTTACAAGCAAGCCACTGTAAAGCTTTTTGTGTTGGTTTTTAGTTCAAATGAGGACGGAAAAAAAATCTTCACCATAAATCAGTGGAGATATGGTTTCACTTCATAACATGGTGGTCACCCCAAAATGGTGACACCCGGGGCGGCCCCCCCCCCCCCCTTAGTGACATCACTACTGCACCACTGGTACGTATATAAATACTGTACCACTGGTAAGTACGTTATCAAAAACCAAACTTTGTTTTGCTGAAGGCCGTGATTCAAGAGATAAGCTGCAACGCCTCCCCTCCCCTCCTCTTTCACAAGCCACTGTAAAGCTTTTTTTACTCTTGAAAGCACAAAAAAACTGTGAAAACTTAAACTGTGTTTAACGGCCGGAATTTTTCTAGGGCTTGTTATTGTATTCTTGTTATAGCATTCTGTGTGACGTACTGCTTTACAGTTTTCAATTCTTACGTATGTAGTTTTAATTTTGCTGATTTTTTACACCAAATAGCTACCGAAAATTTTAGCTGTTGGGGCCAAAATTGAAATTTTTTTATTGAAAAAATCGCACTTATGTTTTAACAAAACAATAGTTTCATTTTATGCATTAATTGAAGGCGTAAAAGTTTTCATACCCACATTAAAGTATATAATCTTGATCTGACTGTCAGTTTAGTTAAAAATTGAGACCGTTTATTACGAGTGTCACATTTCCAAAGCAAAATAATCCATAATTTCGGCATTTATTCGATTGCGTATTTGCTAAAAAATTAACTTGCAATATTATCGGCAATTTTTAAATTCCCATTGAACATCTATTAGTTGATGAATTATGACGAAACACAGCGAAAATGAAAACTTTTACTACATGCATTTTTATTGTGATAAACGAAAATAAGGCAAGAAATGAATAATTTTATTTCACCGTCAAATAACCCTTTATTGGCAAAAGCACAAATATCGATTTCAACTCAGTTTGGTTAAAAAAATAAAAATCAAAATTTCAAAACATTAATTTCGTTTTGTTGCCAAACGTTGTTTCGTATATATTCACAGCATTTTATCAAAAAGATAGTGTTTTCTCGTTTTGGACATGGCCTGTAAGTAAGGTAAACGGGGGCGTGAAGGGGCTGGGCAACTCAATTCTTCAACTGGCTCTCAAAATTTCGGACATTATTTTTTTCAGATGGCTCTAAAAGATACCAAACTTGATTCGAATGGTGTTCAAATAGCAATTTTTGTTTTCAAATAGAGCATAAAAATTGACCGGCAGCTTGGGGCTCCACTTCCAGACCCCGTCTGTGATGTGCATGAGTTAAACTCCTTTGCTTAGCACGGCGCCCAAGTGCGACATTTATACGAATAACTTGATCTTTGGGTTCAAGCTCCCCCAAACGCCTGAACAAAATCCTAGTTGCGCACTTGCAGTGAACACTGGAAATAATTGTATATTCATTTTTTTCACAAAACTAAAAATATGATTCCCGAATACCAATTCGTTAAGAAGTTTCTATTCATTTAAAATATTGTTCAAAAATCGTCAAGAATCAAGTAAAATTGTTGGCGTGCGAGCTTCCGTGAAATCTAAAGTTGGTGAGGTTGTAAACTGACTCACGTGCCTGGTTTACAAGCATGAAACAATTAACTAAGGGGCACAGGCCATTACAACAGCCTTATTTGCTTGTAGATACTGTACCACTGCTAGGCATATAAATACTGTACCACCGGTACGTGTATAGGTACTGTACCACAGTGGCGTTGCTAGGGATGGTGGCACCGGGGCGGAATTTCGTGGTGTCACCCCTTTTCGGTCCAAAAACAAGTGACGACAAATAAAAAGTTATTGCCGTCAAAGTAATGGTTTTTTTCAGCCCAGAAATATGTGAATTCAAAAACCAAAAAAAGTCTTTGCCTCTAAATTGGGTGGTTTTCAGTTCAAATGAGGACGGAAAAAGAATCTTCACCACAAATCAGTGGAGATATGGTTTCACTTTATAATATGGTGTCACCCCAAAATGGTGACACCCGAGGCGCCCCCCCTTGCGACACCTCTGCTGTACCACTGGTACGTATATAAATACTGTACCACTGGTAAGTACAACGTTATCAAAAACCAAACTTTGTTTTACTGAAGGCCGTGATTCAAGAGATAAGCTGCAACGGTTCCCCTCCCCTCCTCTTTTACAAGCCACTGTGATGAAGCTATAGGTTCTTTTTACTCTTGAAAGTACAAAAAAACTGTGAAAACTTAAACTGTGTTTAACGGCCGGAATTTTTCTAGGGCTTGTTATTGTATTCTTGTTATAGCATTCTGTGTGACGTACTGCTTTACAGATTTCAATTCTTACGTATGTAGTTTTAATTTTGCTGATTTTTTACACCAAATAGCTACCGAAGGTTTTAGCTATTGGGGCCAAAATTGAAATTTTTTTATCAAAAAAAAACGCACTAATGTTTTAACAAAGCCATAAATTTCATTTAATGCATTGATTGACGTCGTAAAATTTTTCCTACCCACATTAGGTTATATAATCGTTATCTGACAGTCAGTTAGTTAAAAATTGAGACCGTTTATTACGAGTGTGACATTTCCAAAGCAAAATAGTCCATAATTTCGGCATTTATTCGATTGCGTATTTGCTAAAAAATTAACTAATGTTTTCTTGTTGACAAACATTTAAGTTGAACATTATGATCAGAAAAATTTTCTTCAGTTTCACTAATGCTTAGATCACTCCCATGTGAAGATTGCGAGCTTTCATCTGTACTACTTAGCAGCTCAACCTTTTCATCAGCTTCCATTTGCTTTTGAAGAGCTTTTTCTTTTTCACTTATTGCAATTTTTTTCTTGTGTTGGCTTTTCTTCAATTTGGTACTTTGCTTTTGATCAAGACCTCCAAAAGTAGCCACTCGGTCGGTTCGCATGGACCTTAAGAATTTAATGTCTTCTTCATTTGTCATGACGGTTTCTGCATTTTGTGGCTAAAGTGGAAATGTTTTGTGCAGAAGCAAATTCTCTTTTTTTAGTTTTTCAAGAGCAAATGGTTTGTCTCTTCTTTGGCTTGGGATCGCCAAAGAAGAGCTTTGAACAGCTTTCCAAATTTTTTGATATGCTTTTTCTTTATGAATCATGGGTACATTGGCTTTCATGTAAAATGGTATGACTTGATCTAAAACCTTTTGAGCCATTTTATGTTTGGTTTCTCCAGGCTGGTATTGTTGATAGTACATATAACACCGAATAACTTGATTATAAGTGGGTAATTTAGATCCATTGATGGTAGCATCTAACACAGATATGCATTGACCAAGTCCATAAATTTCTGATGACTTGCGGGTTAATTTCTTTTGGAATGTCACAGAACTCATTGCCATAGTAACATTATAAACCATTAACCACTTAGTAATCTAAAAAAAAACAACAAGTCATTCTTAGGATCTTATATTTTTTACCTTGCTGCAAATACTGTAGCATAATAACAGTGAGCTCAGTTTGCAACAACTGCTAACTACTAGACTGCTTCTGTGACAAAGCTTGTTTTCGGATGGATCAACTAATAATGCGATTTCTAACTTTCGTTTGTGGTACATTGTATACTAATAAGTTTCTATTATATGTCATGAGAAATAACATTATTGTAGTGGTACATAATATGTGATACGATGAGAGTAACACCTTACAGAGGTAAAATTTGCAAAAATTATTGAGAAAAATTTGAAATTTTATCCAATCACAGTGTACTTTTGAGTTAATCCTAATTTAGACCATTGCAATGACTTCCTAATGTTGGAATTAGTGGGTATAGACACCAAAATGAAGTTCCTAGCATCAAAAATTAAGAAGTTATGGGCGTTTTTGCTTATTTTCACAACGGTTCACGAAATGTCGCCGGAGGACCCCCTAAGGGTTGCTCATTTCCAATGATATTTTGCAGAATATGTTTTTTATACAAATTGAAGGTTTTAAACACAGGTAGAACAAAAAATATATTTTTGAGGCTAAATAAGCACCCTAGTGCCCCCCCAACTGACTGCTTGTGCCCCCCCTCAAGTGAGGACTGTGCCCCGAAGAAATTAGCAGGCTCGGGGCTTCTGGAGTGCAAATCGAGACCTAAATTGTTTTTTTTTTCGTGGACTGACACCGGATTTCGTGACGTTTTTGGGATGAAAACCTTTTTTTTTTGGAGATCACCTGTCTCCGGCCAGAAAAAGTGCTTGAATTTTCGATTTCGGCCGGAAAATCTGTTTCAATTTCAGTGAAGACCTTTTTTTTCTTTCGAGATCACTTGTTTTCGTCTAGAAAAACAGCTTGAATTTTCGATTTCCGCCGGAAAATTGGAAAATTCTTTTGAATCTTTGCTCCACACCTTGTTCATTTGACCCAGACTGGGATAAATTTCTCGTGTCCCCATGCCCCTCTCGAATTCACACAAAATCAACTTCTCGTGCTCCCCAAAATTTATTTCTGCCCCCCCCCCCCCAGTCACGCTATCCTGGTGCCAGCCCTGGTAAACTAGCTAACTTATCACTATCAGCGTATCCGTGAACCCTGTAACCCTTGTAAGAACATCTCTCAAAAGTTCACTAACTAGCCCATTTCTAAAAAGCAAATTATTTTGTATTAGTCATCGATGTATTAGACCAAGCCTAGTGTTAAAATCATTAAAAATAATCTGCCCCTCTTTCAACTAATGATTGAAGACCCAATTTTAAATCTTTGTTTGTGCATTTGTGTCTGATTAATTATTGGATTTCGCAATCTTGTGACTTAAATTGAAAAGATTATTTGTCATTGTCTAATCTGTGTTTAAGTTAAATTAATGAGTGATTATTATCCTTTGTTAAAAATAAGCTGCTAATTAGCTCATCTTCAAAGGCGCATCTTCAAAGACTTTCAATGGCTAATTAGACCGTATTTAGAATCGTTGTGTTTAGAATGTTCTTTTGTGCATTATTGTGAAGACTGGCAGCTGTAGGCTGGCAGCTGAAAGCCTTTGTTTGTTAATTTCTGGCCTTTGATGCTAGACAATAGGTGATGCCACGTGTTTTTTACTACTTGGAACTATTTAAACCTGCTTGGAGCCTGAAAACTCAGTAGTGACAAAGTGAGTGAAGTGAACAGTGTCAGTTTTTGGTGATAGGTGTTAAATGCTGCTTAACTTGGGTAAATTGCGTTTTGCGATCCCTTCCCTTCCTCTATATTCTTGTTTTTGTGACTATTGACTGTGAGGGGACAGTCTCGTAGATTGGAAGAAAGGCCCTACATCGTATTTTGAGACTACTTTGTTCTCTCTGTATTTTTCTTTAATTCACTATAATAATAAATTCCATTAAAAATCAAGAAAATCAAGTGCTCAGTTGTGAGAAGGAAAAAGGGATTGGGAGAGTTTGGCATAGCTCTCCTACACGTTATTGAAGTTGGCTATAATACTTCGCATCGTCGCCTTGCAGAACACATAGAGCGGTTCGGATTGGCAAGTCCTGGCAGATATTCAAATTTAAGAAATAAGCTTTAACTAGAAACGATTGGCAAACTGACACACATTGCAAGACCGGGTTAGAAAGACTTTATCGTTTGTAACACCTAGTCTTACTGCTTTAATAACCCTATGTACGGTATTATACCTTTGCCGTTTGCATGTGTGTTTGATTGTGGAATAAATTTTGCTACTATGTAGGCTATTCTGTCATTGGAACTTTGTGTAGCCTAGTCTTCTTACTCCACTACATAGGCCTACCAGATCTGAGATAGGCTACAGACGTAGCACCGAAAGCTTAATGCTTGATGCCATGACCTGTTGACGAATAGGCTACAGTGAACAAATAACTCTGTCACTCTGAAATGCAAGTGTGTGCAGTAGAAGTTCTGTTATCTAATCGTGGGCTTGTACCAATATCATAGCCCTATAGCATACAGGGTGGGTCTGTGGCAAGGCTTTGTTTTGTGTCTCTGCTCTGATAATTGTTTTCAACTAATCTGTTTCATTTACATTTGTCTGCCTTTGCATCATCTTCGCACCAAACGTCCTAAACCTTTCCTAGTCTAGCCTACCAAAATCAAAATCTTTTTGTTGGTGTTAAGAAATATGTTCAGCCAATTAAAACTAAGTTTGTTGTAGCCAAACTAGCCTATTTCAGAATGCTTATAATTCTGAAAAAATAACTTGAACCAAACGCACCTTTTACTGTTTTAGTAACGTGTATTTTCTTTGCTTCACATTACAGTTACATCATGGCTAACCATTGTTGATTATAAAGAGTCAATCACCAGCAATAATTGGGAAAAAAATTACAAAATTATTTTACGCGGCGCTGCGCTGACGCTGTTACGTCAAGCAGATTTTAGTTACCACGCTGCGCGGCGCGGTGCACCAACAGCAGAGCGCGGCCGCGTACGCTGCTCTGTTGCCATCTCTACGGCGTGGCACAAAAACGATTATGTGCAAGGTCAAAGTTTGGGGTAAAAATCCGGCGCAGAGTTCTGCATGTTGGCTAAAATTCACTTTAGTGGACACTAAACACAAGTAGCGGTAGGTGAGAGTTAAGGTTCTTGGAGGCCCGAACTCCGAAGATAGCGTTATCTTATAGCTTGACAATTCGAAATTTTAATGGAGCAGTATTGCAGTCAAGGTTTGATTGCAGTAGGTGCATGTACTTCTGCTTATGTATTGCTAAAATTAGCATTTAAAATATGCAGATTGTTAAGAATTTATTTATGGAACACTTCTCCCAAGCTTTCAAAGTATGGAAAATGGTCAGGTAAGTTGAGCATAGAAAATGCAAATTTCTTAATCGAAAGCCCTCTGCCACCAGTCTACAGACCTTCCCTTAGGCCTATCGTAGCATTGAAACACAATTCCACATTTCCGATGTTTCATGTTTTAAGAACAAAAATCAGTCCACATCAAAACCAATTAATTAAAGAAAAAGCTAAAACCTAAAAGCAAGAACAACAATTGCAGTGGCTTATGATTACTTTTGTACCTAGGCTACAGTACGGTATTAGATAGCCTGTATAGGCTGCATTTTTTAGTGAAGGTGACTAGTGTTACATGGTTGACAGTGATTTCGTCACAGTGATTTTGGCACAAATGATTCTGTGACAGACGGCATTTTGAGCACAGAAAAGACAGAATAGGCCTATCTGCTAACTGTATTGTACTACCATTGTATTGAAATTAAAGCATTGACTAAGAACATCAGTCATTAAACTATTCTACTATCCATAGAGCTGTCTTGCCCTAACCCTCACTTTGTGGTGAAATCACCATGTGACGAGATCACTGGTAACCTGTTACATCATGTACCGGTACCGCCCATTAATAGAAGGCAGTGTCTAGAGAACTGGCCCGGTTTTTGAAATAGCTGCTGCACCAGTTGTTTCTTTTTACGTGTTGATTTGCTATCTCTGAGGCTGGCATCACTGCAGGCCCGACACCAGGATAGTGTGATTAGGGGGAGGGGGGCAGAAATAAATTGGGGGGGCACAAGAAGTTTATTTATGTGAATTCGATGGGGGCACGAGAAGTTTATTCAAGTGTGAATCAAGCAAAAAAGATAAAGACCAAATAAAAAAGTCTTCATCCCAAAAGTTTAATGAAATCCGGCGTGAATCCACAAAAACTACAAAAAAGCAGTTCTTGCTCGCTAATTCTAGGGTAGTAAACAACAATTTGGGAGTCTTCGGCCTCGATTTGCACTCCAGTAGCCCCGAGCCTGTTAATTTCTTTGGGGCACAGTCCTCACTTGGGGGGGCACAACCTCGTAATGCCCCCCCATGGTGCCAGGCCTGCATTGCTGCCCGAACCCTAACTCTAATGCAAGGTTCTGAAGGAAAAGAACGTAGCACTAGTCTACTGAATCGCGAAACTGGCCAAGTGCATTCGGCTTGAATTGAACTCGAACGCAAGACGAATACCCTTACCACTATACACTACTGGGGCTACGCTTTTAATGCGTCACAGCTGAAAGTGCCATATTCTGTATCTAATTTGAATTAATAAGAAAAAGAAGTATAACAGGCTGCCAGCGCAGCAGTTTTTTCATATCAGAAACCAGACCGGTGCAGTTAGACACTTTCTAAAGAGAATGAGGGAGCAAAAAGTGAGTGCTCATTTACTCATTTACTTTTTTTTTAAATTTTTTGAATTATCTGTTGGGTGTGAGTCAGATTTTGAGTTTGGGTTAGGATTAACATTAGGGTTAGAGCTATGATTGGTTAGACTTTGGGTTAGGGTAAGATTTGCGCTGGGATTGCGATTTTCTTATTCTTTTGTAATGTACTGGTAACAGCAGCCTCTGCCTTTTTTATTCGGAGATTCATGTACTTACCGGTATGTTATTGTCATTGTTCATTGTCTGTTATTCTTGAGGTATTATCAGGGTATTGTGTCTTCTGCAGTCTGTTTTGTTGCCAAAAAGGCGTGAAGCATCCAGCTATGGTTATATATTGTGCAAAACACTTTTTAGTTTTTTCACTGCTCAGTGTTCACTATCTAAATTTGCTAAATTTCAGCTTTTAACAACCTCTCACTGTATCATGCTGTTATGTATCATATAGGCTATCAGAATATGATATAGGGCTAGGCGATACTATGCAAATTTGGTGCCTGTTATGCATTTTTTTTTAAATAAGCAACATTAAACTTTGCTATGCCTATTTGTTTTGGGCAAGTTGAGGTTATTCCGGGCAGGCAAACATTTCCTATCCAGTATCACTTGCCCTGTGGACAAGTTGTGGAAGAAGTTAATTTCGACTTAGCCGGTCTAAGAAAGCTGTTCCTACAACCTTTCTTGATTATAATGTTCGTGCTGTAACTAATAGTCTAAATTTGAAATCATAGTTTGATTTTTAATTTTGTTTAGTAGTTGTGTTTTGATTAAATTGGCTTTAGAGCATTTGAACATGGCATATTAGTGTATGAAATTAATGATCTATTTTATCCAGAGCGTTGATTTGGTCTAAGTAGATAACAACTTTTTCTTTTAGTTGTCACAGGATCAACGGATGGCATTGGGAAAGAAATTGCGTTTCAGGTAAAACTGATACTTGGTTCAATTGTTAACTACTGAAGGTTGTAATTAGGTTATTCAACATAAGTTATTTGGTTTTTCGACATAAAAGCCTATCATTAATCGTTTGCGTGCTATCTGGCCTAAAGGCTACCAGCGCGGAAGCTTAAGGAAGAGTCACCAGAACGACGACTACTTAAAAGCAAGCAATGCGAAAAAGTTGTCTTCTCTCAGGAATCGAACCTGCAGCCTTTGGATTACCGGTCCACTGCTCTACCACTTGAGCTAGAGAAGATGTCTCCTCGCATGCTTAATAAATTTATGCATGCTTAATAATTAAGCATGCGAGGAGACATCTTCTCTAGCTCAAGTGGTAGAGCAGTGGACTGATAATCCAAAGGCGGCCTGTTCCATTCTTGCGGGAAGACAACTTTTTCGCATTGCTTGCTTTTAAGTAGTTGCCGTTCTGGTGACTCTTCCTTAAGCTTCCGCGCTGGTAGCCTTTACACCAGATAGCACGCAAACGATTAATAATAAATGCTCTGGCCAGCAAGCATCAAAAGATCACAACCAAATTATTATTAAAGCCTATCATGTTACCGGTTAACTCATCTCTGATCTGGCATAATTCAAAAGTGCCTTTAAACATGTGGCTCCCAACCTTGTTTGGTACATTCCTCCTATGCTGATTTTGAAAATTTTTATTCCTCTTCCTGTAACAATTATTAAACTTGACAAAACCCCCTGATTTTTTTCATTTGTTGGTCAAAAAGAAACTCTCTTTAAAGATGACTGTCAATCCTATTTTACCTGGGGTATTTGACTAATGCATTTAACCCTATTTAACTTCTAAACCAAAAATCATAGCAACACCAAATGTAGTGTGTGGGTTGGTGTTTACCAAAATTTTTCAGAAAAATTGGTATTGAGTTAATGACATGACCATTGTGATTTAACAACCATATTTTCAAAACATGACATCATTTTTGGAATGACGTCACAGGCATTTCAAATATTGTACATAGGTTTGTTTTTTGATACTGAATCATAAAATGCCCAAGTCAAAGTAGTTACATCACAAAAATGTCCTGTGGCGTCATTTTGAGGAGTACTAAAGTCAAAATCAAAGTAAGCCCAATCATATTAAATCAAATTGGCATTGCCTCGGTCCTTCTTGACTGAGCCATTCCAGAGATATTCTCCTTTAAACACCACATAGAAGCTTCTCTAATTATAATTGGCACCCCTGATGTTGATAACATTGGTGACACCATCTTAGTTCTATCGCAACCATGGAGGCTATATCGGCTAAGGCAATATCGCAACCATGGAGGCCTTTAACTTATATATGGGTTAATATAGGTTTCTGTGGTTCAGGCTACTGCATTGAAACATTAGGGTTGTCAATAAAAAGTATGATTAGAGAACCTCCAACGTCGTGTTTGAAGTAGAAAGTTTCAGGAGCAGCTGGGCCAAGAAGGATGGAGTCAACGCCAATCTAACTAATCTAATAGGATTGTCCTAACTTTAGATATCTCCATTGATTTTACCTTCAGTCCTCATTTTAGTTATCATATTGGCCAAAAAATGCTTAGAGTTCAGCAAGTAACTTCAAGAAACCTCAAAGTTGGGAAACTTCCTGTTGCATTTAATTTACAGTATTTTGTTACCCTAAAATAAACTGTTCTAGATCTAAATTGCAAACAATGGCCTTCTACTCTAATGACTGTACTAGCCTTACTTTCGCTTGTTCCTAGACTTTCGTTACCTAGGCTACCAAACATTATACTCTTTTTTCCTGTTCGGATCTATTCTGCTGACAAGATCAAACTGATTAGTGCTCTGCGAAACGACTCGATGCAGTAGACTAATAGCGGGTTTGCTGTAGGTTAGAACTGGGATGGCGTTGCTAACAATGCTAAGACTGTTAATGTCAGGGTTGCCAATAAAAATTTATAACATTTTAGAGGCCCCTGCGTTGTGTTTAAAGTAGAATATCTCTGGAGTAACTGGGTCAAGAAGGAGTCAATGCCAATCTAGTGTTATGTGAATGGTTTAACTTTGTATACCCCCATTGATTTTGCCTTTAGTCCTCATTTAAGCACATACACAGTTAAAGTGATAAAAAATTTATATGAATTTAACTTCTTGACATAAAATTTGACAATTTTATTGCAGTTGGCATCCAGAGGACAAGATATTGTGTTGATTGCAAGAAATCAAGAAAAATTACAAAATGTTTCGAATGAAATTAGTGAGTATGTGTGTTAGTTGGAAATGTGTCTTTAAAAATTGTGTGACAAATTTTGAACTGCTTTTCTTAGCTCAATTTAAATTAGTTCTATGATAGAAATTTTTGTTCAATGTCTTGTTTGGTGATCAACATTAATGGCAAATAAGTTAATGTTGCATTCAGGATCAAAGTTTGGAGTTACTGTGAAGACATTAAAAATCGACTTCAGTGAGGATGAATCCATTTACGAAGAGATTGAATCATTTCTTAGAAGTTTGGATATTGGGCTGCTGGTCAACAATGTTGGGATGGCGTCACCCCCAAAGAGATTTTTGAATTTGCCAGATCTGCCTAATCACACGAGAAATTTAATTAGAATCAACTTAATTTCGTTAATAAAAGTAGGCCTCGTTTGTTACTAATAGCATATAGTATCATTTGGTAAAGATCTCTCAGTTAAGATTTACTTAATTTGGCTAAAATTGATGAATAAAGATTTATGTAATATAAACATAATCGCAGAGATTTATTCATTAATCGATAACTTGAAAGATTTTTATCACTGGTGATATTTATCATTTTGGCTTTGCTAGTTGAAGAGCCCTGAAATTGGGCGAAACAGCTGTCTAAGGCATGGTATTGAAATTGCTTTGAATTGTACTGGTATATCCAGGGGTGCCGATCTTTGTTGAGCATTGGGGGGGATAATTTGCAATTTTTCCCTATTTTCAACATTGGGGGGGATGAACCTCGACCACGATTTTGTTCAGGTGAGCAAATTAAGTGAAGACCAAAAAAAAGGTCTTCTCCATAACTGGAACACTTTTTTCCCCGAATTCAGGTGAAAACCAAAAAAAAAGGTGTCACCAAAGATGAAACACTTTTTTGCCCAAATTCAAGTAGACACCTTTGCTGAGATGCACACCAGCGTCAAATTATTGGGGGGGGATGCAGATGTAGACCACACTCAAACTATTGTGGGGGATACAGTTAAATTATTGGGGGGATATATCCCCCCATCCCCCCCTGCCAGGTTTCGGCACCCCTGGGTATACCTCTTCTCTTATAATATTGTGATTACTTTTTTTTTTAAATTATACTCCGATTCTTTGCCTTTCTACGCTCATATTTACACCGGTAATCCTAGCTATACTGACGAAGAATAAAAGACGAAAGTCGATTCCGAAACAGTATGTCTTAGGCTGTTAATCAAAAGTTTTTGTGCCTTTAAGACTCTGAATACTGTCTCTAGCTTATCATTTGTTTTGTTGTTTTTTTTTTTGTAATTTAGTAGCTAGTTCAGATAAAACTTTTTTTTAAGAACTAGTAAATTTGTGGTTTGAGGCCGTCTGTTCTTAAATTTTCACAAATTTCTAATCTCATTTTTCTTAATTTTTTAAAAAATCTTTTCTGCGCAAGCTGCAAGCTTTGCTCAATTTCAGTAACTGCTACGTTTTGCAAATTTACATATGCATCTTACGTGTGTGCGATAATGACTTGCTCCATTACAAGTGCATTTTTTGAGCGGCTAGCGGCTATAGCCGCTAGCCGCTCATTTTCCTGCGCTCTTCATTCTGACGATTTTTCTTGACAAGTGTCAGACGAAAAGCTTCGAAGATATGAACATTTTAATCAAGGTTATGCAGTGTAAATTTGATCGATGATGCAACAGCAGAAAATTGTGGCTGTAAGTTGCGGCATAAGTAGTGGATACAGTATTTTGCCGGTTAGATCAATACTGGATGCTGGTAGGCTACGTAATACCGGGAAAACTGTGCAGGCATCCGGTGAAATATCAAGCTAATATTTTTTTCAACCAAATCGCTACTCAATCAATGTCATTATATCTCTACTGGTCTCCTTAACGGTAGGCCTTCTAGACTATACCAGACCATTTGGCTGTACAAAATAACCTGTACTGTATCTTTCCATTATTTTTAATTTTGGTCAAATAACTTGATTAATAAACCGTATTATTTTAGGCCAAGCCTACAATGGCGCTGGCTTTTAACCAGAAATAGGCATGCAAATACTGAGTTGTGGCAAGTCCTGCCAAATGTCTGTGATGCGGTAGATTGTGACGCTAATTTTTGTAGTTAGTGGCGTTATTTTTTTTTTGTGAAATGGTTCAGTGAAGTTCCAAATGATGTCACTCAGTAACGACGTAACGGAGAGCAGCATTTTTTTTTTACAAAAAGCTTAAAAAATTTCATAGTTTTGAATTGCTTAATATTTAACCAAATTCAAACATTGTTCTGGCCCTGTTAAAGTACTTCTTATTTCAGAAAAGTATTTTGATATAACTTTTAAGGGATGAGCATTTATTTACTACTTTGTAGTTTAGTTTTCTTCTATATTTAGATGCACGAAATAGTGCTCCCTGGAATGGTTAAACGAAAGCGTGGATTAATATTGAACATATCGTCAACCACTGCATTACAACCTATGTTTTGTGTGTATGGCGCCACCAAAGCATTTGTCGATTATTTTTCGGAAGCTGTAAGCTATGAATATGAAGACAAAGGAATAACAATACAGGTATGAACTGCACATTTGAAGCATGAAGATTAATTTTCAAGTATTCTTTTCTGGAAAAATTGTATGGTTGTCGCTGTAAAGAATTGAAAACAGTTAAGAGCAGGGCTGCGAACTCGATTGATTTTTATTCGAGTTTAGCCTACTTTAGCAAGTTCTAGTTTTCGAATGTAATTTTTTTGAGTTCCAAGTTCGGCAAAAATATCAAGTTTTTCGAATTTAGCCTAAATAAAAACTCTCAAGTCTAATTGTTTTCGACTTAATTACTCTCTTTTTGTATACATGCTGCCCTTCTAAGTCGCCACGGCATAAACAAATAAACTACATTCAGCCGTTGAGAAAAACGCAGTCTCAATTTACACTGCTTGACCCTTGAGAAACAAAAATTTTTTTTCCGACAATTTTTAATGTTTAAATTTCTTTTCAATGAACTCGAAAAGTTTTATTCTCAATTCAAAAAAATGATTTTTTCGAGTTCGGCAAAGCGATCCAGCCTTTTCGGAGTTTGCAGCCTTCCTGTGCAGAGTGAAAAAACTCTGTATTTTGTAGAAATGTTTAAAGCATGAAAGATTGAACGAAAGTCAACAAACTCACCTTGCTTGGATGGTGATTATCGGAACCAGATTATGACTTCCATTCAGCATCGAATTAGTCAAATGAGCAGCTTTATCACAAATCGATTACAGTTTTGCATTGCGTTTTTTGATGTGAGGGGAAAATTAAATTTTAACATTAAATCAACTATTTATATTAAATTTTTATTGTACTCGCTGTATTACGCCAAGGTGTGTAACGACTTTGCTCAGCTCGTTTTCTAAGAAATGCAGCGATGGCAAGCCGTTAGCTACACTGTCTGATTTGACCGGCCCTGGATTTGAATCTCGGACCACCCGTTTCAGAGACGAACACGTTACTACTCTACCAACTGGCCGGTTTTTGCTATTGTATATAATAAATATTATTTAGACTTGCCTTCCTGCCCTTGTGCGAACCAAAATGACTACTGATGTTCCCCGAACATGGACAATGGTAGAGCCGTCTCATTTCGCGCGCGAATTAATGAGTCGAATAGGAAAAGAAAGACGAGGACACGGCTGCCTCACTCATGATATAGTGGTAAGATAGCAGATAAGATTACCTTTTTAGGCCGATGGTTAGGCGTTAACGCTTAACGATTATACGCACACGGTTTTGGATTTAGAATTTGTCATTTTTTCCTGCAAAAAACTTTTTTACGTTTATTACTGTTCGATTAATTAGTCCCCTGCCTAATTCGTCAAATTCACTTGATTCGTCTCCTGCCTAATTCGCTTAATTCGTCCCCTTCCAAATTCGCTAAACTCGACATCTTTTTTAATCCATATCAAGCATTTTGTTCGCGTACTTTGTCATTTTCACAATCGATATTTTGCAATTGGTGGCCACTTCTTCTCGCGAAGAGAATGATAACTATCGAATAATGAAATTAAAAATTTTTCTCAACAGGTAAAACCGTAAAGTGAAAACGTCATTAACTAATGATTACGTTCCTAAACAGTATCTTTTGTGTCAATGATGAAAACCATAATTTTGAGTTGAGAAAAAAGACTGTGTTCTAGGACCAATGTTTGCGTGCTTAATTTTTGCCTGTTTGCCTAATTCGTCATGTTTTTGAAGTCCGCTTAAAGTTACGACTGAGGCAAATTCTATTACTATACTGTGGTTTTCTGGTCCAACCAATCAGTTTGAGATATGCATGACGGTCACCATTCAAATGCGAAATTTCGCCCTATCCAAACGGCACCTTACCACACTAATCGTTCCAGCTCCATACTGACTACGTGGCTAGTTACTCGATTTTGGTCACTCAGTATCACAAGGCCGAAGATCACAGGTGAAGGAAAAGTAACCGAAAATAAGAATCCTTTTTTCAAATTGTATACCTCTTACATAGGACAATAGGGTTCAAAGCAAATGTATAAGCTGTTATTATATTATGTTTCCATTTATAAATTTAAAATCGCATCAAAAATCAGCTCTTCCATGATTATATTCGCTGAACTACGCCAAAGCGTGTAACGGTATCGAGCTTTCCCATCTCCATACTCTGTCATTTCGTCCGGACAGCACAGCTTTGAAAATATCGCAGCGGTGGTGACCGTTGGCATTACGGTATCTGATTTGTCTATTCAATAAATTAAAACTTTCAGCGGAAAATGGTGACTATAGATTCCAAAAAGCGAATGACCCCTGCAAGCGGGGAGCTTCTGCTGGGCTCCAGGAATAGAAGGAAGATGCGCATTCCTGGAGCAATATGATGATGATAATAATTGAAACTTTAGGCTTCATATTCCAAAGCTCGTTTTGGTTTATTTTTGACGTTGAGGTGTTGTTTAGGGATGGATTTTGCGTCAAATGCCAACGAGTCTGTTTTGGAGTATATGGAAGCATAGCGTAGACCGCGAAGAAAAAATGGCAAAGAATGAGTAGTATCAAGTGTATTGGTCCAAATCAAAAAATTAAACCGAAAATTTTGCTTGATCGCTTCTTGTCCTGCCAAAGCGATATTTATTTGTGATTGTATCTTAATTTACCAAGTTGCCTTGGCCAGAAGGCCGCGAAGGAGAGCTTACAGTTTTCGAGTGAAGCTGTCATGTCACTGCCTACTGCACAGGCGAAGACTTCTCAGTTTATGTTGTATCATCCAATGCTGAACATCAAGCAAAGAAGCTGTAAACACCTATTTTCATAGTTTTGGTCGAATTAAGAGTATCGTTTTAGCAGCAAACTCTCTATCCACTCGACCTTTGATTAAGTGCTTTGCTGCAGACTTTTTAGTGAACTTTTTTGATCTAAAGCTTTTTTCAACTTACAATAGAATTCGCTTCTAATTGAAACGCTACGCTAATAAATTTAATATAATAAAAACAACTGTTAAGTATTTTTAGTACGGAATGCAAATCTAATTTAACCTCAGTGCCTTGTTAGAGGTAGTTGCCTCCATCTTTTAAAAATGTCCGAGTAATGGGTAGTTTCAGAAACATTGCCGAACTAACTGGCTCTTTAATTGATTTCTGTGTTTTTAACTGACAGATTTGATGTTTTTCTTGGCACTAAAACAATTGCATTCAGATTGCTTTCAATTTAGGTATGAATCATGTTCATATGCTGTGTTACTTGCTTTTTTTTTTTTTTTTAATCGTTTTGCGTGCTTCTGGCCTAAAGGCTACCAGCTCGGAAGCCTAGGGAAGAGCCACCAGAACGGCGACTACTTAAAAGAAGCAATGCGAAAAATTGTCTTCCCACAGGAATCGAACCTGCAGCCTTTGGATTACCGGTCCACTGCTCTAGAGCAGTGGACCGGTAATCCAAAGGCTGCAGGTTCGATTCCTGTGGGAAGACAATTTTTCGCATTGCTTCTTTTAAGTAGTCGCCGTTCTGGTGGCTCTTCCCTAGGCTTCCGAGCTGGTAGCCTTTAGGCCAGAAGCACGCAAAACGATTAAAATATTAAAACTCTGGCCTGCAAACGTCAAAAAAAACATCTTAATTGACTTATTATTACAATCATACTTGCTTTTTGTTATCACTTTCCCGCAAATATGACTTTGATAGAGCTCTTGAAATCTCTGCGTACACGTTTGATAGTTTAGTATGCAATGTAATTGTAATTACATTTTATTCACCTAGTTGCCTTGGCCAGGAGACAGCGAAGTGACCTTTCGGTCTTCGAGTCAAGCTGCCACCTGTCTACCACACACGGTGGAGGCTTCATACTGTCCCGTTAATTGCTGAACGTCAAGCAGGGAAGCTGTGAATACCAATTTTTATAGTCTTTGGTTTGACCCAACCGGGAATCGAATCCGAGTCGACCGTTTCAGTAGCAGACGCTTTATCCACTCGACCACTAATCGGTGAAATACAATGGTGCAATCCAAATTTTGCAAACCAGATCTATTACAAAGGGTAGGAAGTAATGCTGGTCTGCAAACAGTTCAAACCCTATTATTGCACGCCGTGAGTGCAAGAAATCTTCGCCAGCAATTTTTAACACTCGAGTTTCTAAATTGATAGTGACCGGTTTGTGCGATAGTTTAGTATGACTGAATGAGTGGCTAAGTAGCACCACTGACTGATTGTATTAAAATTTTGAATTTGTTTGTAATTACATTTTATTTACTAAGTTGCCTTGGCCAGGAGACAGCGAAGAGACCTTTCGGTCTTCGAGTCAAGCTGCCACCTGTCTACCACACTCGGCGGAGCTTCACACTGTCCCTTTAATTGCTGAACGTCAAGCAGGGAAGCTGTGAATACCAATTTTTATAGTCTTTGGTTTGATTCTAGCGGGAATCGAACCCGAGTGGACCGTTTTAGTATCAGACGCTTTATTCACTCGACCACTGAACGGTTTTTTATGAGTGAATTGTGAAAAGCGTATTTACGTCATCTCTTACGTATGCCATTATCAGTGGTGGGCAAGTTACTTTCTAAAAGTAACTAGTTACAGTTACTTGGCAAGAAAAGTAACTAAGTGCAGTTACAAATTTGAAAAAGTAACTACTTACAGTTACTTTAGTGATTACAAATTTGGACTAAAAACAGGCCTGATGGCTTTTACTTAAACTTTAACCAGCAACCACATGTATAGTCCAGTGAACACAGTGAAGAAAATATGGATAAAAGTTTATGGTTGAACAGACATGCGACTGTGCGTCCTGTGTTGCTATTGTAATACTATTATTTTGAATGGAATTCATAAAAAATCTGTAATTTGCTTCAAAGCATGTAGTACAAAAAGTAACTGTAACTTGTTTTAGGGCTCTAAACTGGTAACTCGTTACAAATATCGTTACATCTGAAAAAAAGTAACAAAGTTACAGTTACTAAAAAAGTAACTACTTACAGTAACTAGTTACAATTGTAACTAGTTACTGCCCACCACTGGCCATTATTAAATTCTATCTCGATGCAATTGAAGTTTATCGACAGTAGGAAATGTGCATCATCCTCAGTGCAATCGCCTGAGCAGAAAAAGTATGAGGACTGAGGAAGGCACTAAAATAGACTCAACTTTTTGCTCATTAAACTGATCTTGTACGGCTACAGTACAAATCATCATGCGCTATTTTAAAAATTCTGTGTTTATGTCTGTTGTCTTGCAAAGACGTATAGGGCGTTTCTTAGCTCTTTTTGTTTGCGACCCATAATTGCACGAAAAATCTATTTGCAGCAGTGACCTCAACCATCTTGAGTGTGCTTTAAAAAAACATAAACAACTGGTCTTATAACAAAAATTGTTTTCACATGTTGCTTCAAGACTAGCAGACGAACCAACATACGTTTGGTGTGAATTATTCGCCAACCAATTTTTTCATTAATTCAATATCAACTACGCTAAATCGAAACCGTGTGCACCGTGTTAATAAGACGGATCATCTTTTTTTAAACAGAACAAACCTGAATTGGGAAATACTCGTACAAGACAATTTTTTCAACACAGGTTTTTACAAGCACTTGCGGAATTTGCTACGGCAGGGAACCAAACCTACGCCCTTTAATCTGTACCGCTGCACCATTACACAGCAGTTGATTGCCAGCAATCGCGCAAAAAATTGAGAAAACGTCAAACAAGAATCATGGTTAAACAACAGGATTGAACGTTGTTATTTCTTTTTGCATCATTATTTACCGAGAAAGTAACTGAAGCAAATTATTTTTTGTGGTGTCGAGAAAGTAACTGAAGCAAATTATTTTTTGTGGTGCCGAGAAAGTAACTGAAGCAAATTATTTTTCAGTTTTTAAAGAATTTGCGACACATTAAGCTAGCTTAATGTGTCGCAAATTCTTTAAAAACATCTTGACACTTACAACAACACTGTTCAGGACTGATAGGGAATTGGTAGAAAAACCGCTGTATCTATAGTCTGAACGTTTCCCCCCGAAACTAATTGGGACGAATAATTCTTCGATCTGAAATTTCGGAATTGCCTTACTTTAGTATAACACCATCTATTTATTTAGTTCAGTCAACTCTTTTCCAGTTCATTCCAAATTCTGAGAGCAATCTCGGACTTTTATTGGCATGGCTGTTATAGGATTAGTTCAACTTGTCCATGAGTGAGAGGCCATATGCTTGCTTTTTGAGTTCCGTCAGCAACTAGTATGCAGCATCTTAAGCAACTGAGAGTAGAAATCCCCCTCTAATCTTCATACCCCCGAACAACTATGTTGATTGGCTTCTGCTACTTCACGGCAGTTGCAAACTTTTTCTTGGAGCTGCTGCCGGAAGCGAAGACCGTGCTTGTGATGAGCTGATCGCCAAGTCGCGACAGGGTTACATTGCCAAAGTCCAGCCCAGAATAGAGCCCCCCTTAGTAGACCTTACTTCTGTGCAGTGGCGGATTTAGGGGGGGGATGCATCCCCCCCACCAGCCTAAAAGTAACGATTTTGGCCAAAAAATCAGCCTCTATTTCAAACAATTCGGCTCCATTTTGGGATGCATCCCCCCCCACCAGCCTCAACCTAAGGATTCCGGCCGAAAAATTAACCTCAATTTTGGTGAAGACCTTTTTTTTTTTCTTTTTTTTTTGGAGACCACCTGATTTTGGGCGAAAAAAACGTTTGAATTTCCGATTTCGGCTGAAAAATCACTCTCAATTTTGGTGAAGACCTTTTTTTTTTGTTTGAGACCACCTGATTTTGGGCGAAAAAAACGTTTGAATTTCCGATTTCGGCCGAAAAATCACTCTCAATTTCGGTGAAGACATCCGAATTTTTGAGGTTTTGTGCTTAAAATCCCCCCTACCAAAATTTTCTAGATCCGCCACTGCTTCTGTGGGGACCCAACAGCAACTGCTTTTTGCTTTAAACAATTTTTATTTCTTATGGCGAAACATTGGTAAATGTTTCGCAAACGGTACCAACTAATTGAACACATACACCAAGCTTAATCAAATTTACAAAAAACATTTAATCGATCAATAAAAAGAAAATAAACCACACAAAAACTCCTAATTCGCTAGGCTAACTTGTCTAATGTAAATTCAACATCTAAACCTATCGGAAGTATCCGAGTTTACCAGTGAATGCAAGCGGTGGGTTCTTCCATCAAATTTCAGTAATGCTTAAAATAAACGACTCTTGACACCTTGCAGGAACCTTAGGTGAGAAAAATCAATCAACAAAATTCTCAACTACAAATGCAGTAGACCTGCCCCGCATCTGCAAGAATAATTTTTTTAATTTAACACAATATCAGCATTTTCGCGTAAATCCACTGCAATGACAACAAGGGATCGAAATTGTAACCTTTTGTCCGAACACCGATCGTTAACCAACTGGTAACTAATTAACTTGATGTTAAAATAGTCTATTTTCAGCTAAATTCGCACTTCACTCGGAAGCTTCTGCTCGGTTTGGAAACCTGAACAGTTTTTTGTTCCGTGTTAATTGAAAAAATAAAAACAAACAAATAAAAATCCAGACTAGTGCAAGCTCTCAATGGTATTTACCCAGAAACGATGCAAAATAGAATAAAAAAACTGCAACAACATATCGCAATAAACGTACCACGATTAGACGAACTTTTAATCATGAAGTACAGTATGATGACGTTTGATTACAGTGCATCATCAAATTTTATCTTTTTGACATTGAGATGAATCTTATCAACGGCTATTGCCCAAAAAATTACCATGATTAGAGGATTTGTACCAATGGCCATTATTATTACTATTTTAGCTTATTTATTTCAGACACAAGCGGCAAGCATAAACAGCATGAAGCAAGGTCTACAGAAAACAACACACACAAAAAAATAACGAATCAGCATAAATAATGGCCAGCAAGCATGACCAAAAGGCAATTAAAAATTATGCTAAAGCAAATAGCAAGTTGCTGTAATTGACATAGAAATTCAATTCAAAAAAGCAGCCAGATGTCATTAGAGAATAAATTAAATTGATGGAAAATCTTTGGCAAGGTTGAATAAAAGAGAAAGTGTTTTTGCGTAAAATAGCATCAAATGTATTAATGTGGCATTCAATTTAAGGTAAACAAGCACTGATCCATCGAGGAAGATAACGAAAATACGGTAACTATCAGAGGTGGAGTCGAAAACACAAGGCTCGAGGCCACGGACACAAAAAAAATCCGAGACTAAGGCAAAGGACAGATCTCTCGACGCCAAGGACACAGGCGCAAGCGTTCTCCAACAAAAAAAAATGGTCTTCAAAATTATTTTTCTGGCAATCTCCAATTGTGGGACACAAAAAAGGTCTTCGCAAATTTTCCGCAAGGTTTATGGCGTTTTCTAACAAAATTTCAACGGTTCAAACAAAAGTGCTGTCCTCGAGCCGAGTTCAGGGCAATTTTTGAAGACTTGAGGCTTCAAGGCAAAGGACTACAAAATGTGTTCTCGAGGACTTCCTCGAGAACTCCACCTCTGATAACTATCCTTATAAGCAGCACGAAGCCAATATATCGCATTTTTACAATATTTACGCCATAGTATGGCAGACTCTTTTAGGGTAATTTTGGAATTTCAACTTCCCTGGGTGTTAGATTTTTGCCTTTGACCAAAAAAATGGGAAATCCATTTTTTTTTTTTGAAATCGGACCCCATTTACCTAATGCCCTTCGGGTTTTTTTGAATCGCGCCCCCCAAAATATACTAATATCGATAGAAATAGAACCATTAGTGCTAGATATGCAATGTTGGTAGTCATATTTAGTGCTTTTTAGAGAGGAAGACATCTATGAACTTGAAACATCGGGTTTACTTTGAATTTTTTTGTAATTTGTTGCTTTAAAGAAAAATTATAAACCGATCAGTGGTCGAGTGGATAGAGCGTCTGCTACTGAAGCGGTAGACACGGGTTCGATTCCCGGTCGAGTCAAACCAAAGACTCACAGCTTTCCTGCTTGACGTTCAGCAATTAAAGGGACAGTGTGAAGCCTCCATCGTGTGTGGTAGACAGATGGGCAGGTGGCAGCTTGACTCGAAGATCGAAAGGTCCCTTCGCTGTCTCCTGGCCAAGGCAACTTAGTGAATAAAATGTAATTACAATTACAATTAATTACAATTATAACATTTTATTACGTATTGTCGAGTCAAAAGTCGGTCAGTTTAAGAAAACGATGTCTGCAGCAATAATAACACTTAACTCCAATGCACATTGCAATTTTATTGGTTTTAGGTACTTGGGGGAAAGCAGCACTTAGAAGAAGTAGATGATATGTTATTTGACAGTGCTGGGCACCTCAAGTTTTTTTTAAAGTCCGCAACCGAATTTTAATTTTCTTAATCCGCAACCGCAAGTTCGCAATTACACGTTTAAAAGCTTAGTCCGCAACCGCAAGTCCGCAACGGCGTTTCAGGATTCTTGAATCCGCAACCGTAAGTCCGCAACTTTGTAATTCTTGAAGTCCGCAACTTCGTCATTCTTGAAGTCCGCAACTTCGTAATATTTGAAGTCCGCACCGCAAGTTCGCAACTTTTTATGAACACAGTAGAAGAGTTTTGCAATCAACCATGTCCCGAAATGATCTGCTCAGAGTTGATTAGCAAACATAGGTCAAAAGTTGTGACTTGTGGGAAGTATAGCAAGCGTATGGTGGATACGTTCTACGCAATGAAAGAAATTGCAATCGTTGATTGTAGTAAATGTACCACAGCATGTCTTGTTATTGAGCTGCTTTTTCGTATAGCAAACTTTAGAATTGCCCAGCCCCTCGTACTTTCAGGTCCAACTCAAAACAGATTTAAACGTTTGTATTTTTGGTTAAAGTTTTTAAGTGACTTGGCAAAGGGGGGTTGTAGCCCCCAGCCCTCCTGGTTGCGCTACTGCTTGTACAGTTAGTGCCTAAACTGCATGGAAGCATAATGCACATCCCACCGACTAATGAAACTAGGGATTCGAAGAGTAAAAGCCATTGGATTATAGTGAGAAGCCATCAAATAGCAAAGCGCAATCCGCATTTCCGCTTACAACAAAATATTCTAAAAAAACTTCTTTTTTTTTCTAGGCAGGAAAAGGCAAAGGCAGTAGAAGGCAAAAAAAATTCATTTCATTAATCGTATTACTAAATTTTTAGTCCCTAGTTTCTATAAATACTTTAGGAACGAGAAAACCACACGCTACCAGCAGTGCCGTTGCCAGACCAAACGAAGTGAGGGGGCCTTAGCCGAAAATGGGGAGGCACTATAAAACAGACTGAACTTCAGCACATAAAAACTGATATTTTACAGCTGCAATTTTGTTTTATCTTTGAAAAAAAGAGACATATAAGTCAGGCAGTGTTTATTAGCTCGTTTCGTGTGCGGCCCGTATAATCGCTTGAAAAATCTGTATACAGGAGTGAATGCAACCAGAAGCGCAACTATAGGGTTTTGGAGTGAAGGGGCTTGAACTAAAAGTAAATGTTTTTTGCACAAAAATTGTCTAATTTTGGTCCCGTGCTGAACAAACCGTTGCAACTCAAACGTGTCACAGCGGGGGCAGAGCCCCACATGCTGGTGATTTTTGCGATTTTGCGGCAAAAATAGCAATTTTTACGCCATTTGAATCACATTTCGCACGTTTTAAAACCATATCAATAATAATTACAGTAAATTGCTAAAATCCAGAAGTCATTAAAAGATTTAAATTGTCTACCCTCTTGATCCCCCATATAATTCAGGTCAAGTCCAAAACACGTTTAAACACTTATTCTTTTTTTGGTTATATTTTCTAAATGACTTGGCTAAAGGGGGCTGATACCCCCTTCCACCTGGTTGCGCCACTAACTGCGACCTAAAATAAATCTTGAGTGTACTCTTGAAAAAAACAGCTGGTCTTTTATAAAAATGTTTTCACGTATTGTTTCAGGTCATAATCACTAACGAAATACTGGTAACGCTTCTGTAGGCATACATCCCTATTCCGCGACACATCCGTAAAATCGTGTCAATAAGACGGATTATTGGGTCACATTTATGTAAAGAAGTTGGTGGCCAGCAATTTTGCAAACAATCGAAAAAACCTCAAACGAGAATTATGTTTGAAAATTATTATTCGTTTATCCATTATTGCCTGTTGTCTTGTCGTTACGTGATGCTCCAAAAAAGCATTCTGAGTAAACCGAAATGGAGGGGGTACAAGCAGTCGTTAGGGGGGTACGGTGCCCCTCACCCCACCGTAGCGATGGCGCTGGTTACCAGCACAAAAAATGATATACCAGTGGCCATAGGTGGGCAAGTTAATGCAAAATGTTAGCTTCGTTAACCACTAGTCCGCTAACAAACTTCACATCTCCGTTAACGTTAATCCGTTATTTTCAGCTTTAATTAACGAAAGTTAATAAAGTCCGTTAATTCGTTAACATTTTGCGTGTAATTTGCATTTCGTTTTATTCACTCGCTTCTAGAACACGTATTGACGCTGTTGAGCAGATTGCAAGGAAATAATTTTTGCTATAGTGGTCTTTTTTGTTTTGGGAGTTACATTTTAAAGTCTAATCTAATTTCAAGATAGAAATAAGTTTAAATGCACTAACGAAGCTGCGATCGGAAAATCTTTGGAAATTGTGAACAGCGACAATTAATACACCTCTGAGACTGCAGCTTATTATTTGTCACAAAAAAGAGCTCCTTTCTTCTATAAAATTCGTGCTAATACGCAACAAGTGCTACCAGAGCAGACTGATGGTTCGTACCGGTACGATGAATGAATGGTGCAAGATACTAACGATAAATCCTAAACGGAAGTTAACAGAACTTAACGGAAGTTAATTTAGTCCGTTAACATAAAAAAACTTTTTAACGGATTAACGAGTTCAAGAAAAAGTTAGCTTCGTTATTAACGGACTTGTGCCCACCTATGCCAGTGGCTAATTTTGTGAACTCACGGTTAAAAACAATCAAGCTACACCGGTACTTTGAACCAGGGCTGCGAATTCGAATTTAAACCCGAAAAAAGTCGGTTGTTTTGCCGAACTCGAAAAAACAGCATGTCAAGAAAAAGAAAGCGATTAGATCGAAAAGCAGACTTAGTATTTTTGTCAGACTGAACTCGAAAAACTTGATATTTTTGCCGAACTTGAACTCGAAATAATTAAATTGGTTTCTCATGTTTGACTGGGTAAAAACATGAATATTTTACGAAAATAGAAAAGAATTTCAATATTTGTGTAAAACTAGCGGAATTGCGGACTAAAATTAAAAATAGTCCACAACCGCAAGTTCGCAATTTAAACTGCCCAAATCCGCAATTGCGGATTTGCGGACTTGCCCAGCTCTGGTACGTACGTCAATCAAAGCTCTAAACGTACTGTACTTGAGAGGTACGATACGTACGTAAAAAAAAATGGCTAAGGTTTTTCCCAACTTCTTGTTTTCCACACCTTAAAACAAGATTAAACTGCATACATATTCTATAAAAGAATTCATGAATATCAGTTTTGCAAAGTTTGGAGTTTTTCAATTCGTGTGACGCCTATCGGCTTTAGTTCTTGGGGAAGAAAGTGGAGGAGAACGAACAATCAGAACTCGGTTCGTAAATAATTTGCAGCGTCGTCAGCGAATTGCAAACTTTGTTACGTAACGTACTTGCATGGTACGATACGTTAGTACGCACATTCAAACAGCGTAACAACGTACCACACCCGGTACCGTCACAAAAAACGCGTACCTTACTTTTTAGCAAAATCTTAGGCGTACCGCACTATACTGGCATGCTTCCTTCTAAGTTGACCCATTTGAAAGTACTTTTTGCATTACACAATGTTTTATTTCAACGGCGGAGCAAAAATCTGAAATAGCATATGGTATTTACATTCTTTTTTTACTGATGGATTGAATGCTGTTTGTATATTAGATTTAAATTTTTGGTATCAAAAAACTTAAACCAAAAATTTAATCAAATTTACAAAAAAAACATTCAATCGATCAATAAAAAAATAAACCACATAAAAACTCGTAATTTGTTAGGAGTAGTTGCCTGATGTAAATCCAACATACAAACGTACCGAAGTACAGCAGTTTACCCGTGAATGCAAGCGGGAGGTTTTCATTCAAATGCACAGTAGTTGCAATTCTTGAAATTCGTTTCAGTAAGTTGCAATTATCACATTTAATATTTGGTTAATTTATTTGAAACTGCTTTTCTATTTTACTTTTGTATACTGGTACAATGGGTATATTAATTAGTTTTAGGAGGAAAAGGGTTCTGTTGTGCTTTTTTTGTATATGTGCTTTCATCTATTTGTATTTTCCTTTTCAATACTGACCTTTATCTCGAAATAAACTAAAATTTTTTTAACAAAGTGCAGACTAGATGAGCCGTGTGCACTGTGCACTTTTGCTGCCCAGTATCAATACTGACTCGCAATTATAATGATTTTGATCGTTGAAACTGGCACAAAATAAACGATTATTGCCATCTTGCAGAAACTATCGATGACAAAATTCCATCACCAAAACATTCAACTAGAAACGCAAGGCTTGTCCTGCATCTGCAAGAATAATTTTTTAAATTTCATACGTTATCAGCATTTTTGCTTAAATACAATGGAATGGCAACTTGGGATCGAAAATGTTATCTTTTGTCCGAATACAGCAAGTTAACCAACTGGCAACTAACCAACTTGATATTAAAATAGAATACTTTTTAGTTAAATTCGCTCTTTACTTTGAAGCTTCTGCTAAACCTGAACAGTTTTTGCTCCGTTTCCATCAAAAAATAAATAAAACGAAAATAACTGCAACAACATATCGCAAGAAACGTACCACGATTAGACGAACTTTTAATCATGATGCATGATGATATTTGATTATATTAAGTCGTTAAATTATTATCTTTTTGACGTTCAGACGCATCGCATCAACGACCATCGCCAGAATATTTACCATGATCAGACGATTCGTATCAATGGCCATTACGATAGACGGCAGGAGTGTTGTAAAGCCGTTACCGCTAATACATGGAGGTTACGGAGCGAGTAGTTTTTCAAAAGCATTAAGTAACAATATACTGCGATGCAAAAGGGTGACAAATAACAACATAATCGTAAAACTGTGCAAAAAAGTTGCAACTACGGTTGAAAATTGAAAATAAAATACTAAAAATAACAAACTAAAAATATTTGAAACTCGAAATTTAAAGATTAAATTTGAAAATCTGAAGTTGCAAAAATTTATTGATTTCAACTCAATTTTTTAACGGATTCAAATTCAATTAACTTTTGGCAAACCGTCAATGTGAAGTGAAGAAAACAGGGATAAACATTTTCTACGATTACAGCATGCAAATTGATCGAAAAATAAAACACAAAGTACTGGAAAATTCAAAATTTTCCTAGCGGATATTTACCAATTTCAAAAACCAAATTACAAGAACTTTAAAATTCAAACTAATCCTAAAATTCTGATTGGACATAAATTGAATGTAACTCTCCAATCTCCATTAGTTGCAACTTTCATAACAAGCGCATTTAAAAGTGCATATATAAATCAAAAAGAACATAACGGAAAATAGTTTTCAACACACATCCTAAAAACAATCACACTTGATTACGGCACGCAAACATCTGAACATTTGCACATGTTAACAAAGCAGCAAGGCAAACACCTTAATATGACCCAAAACACAATTATACTGCTAGATATCGTTGTTCAAGCGGTTAGTTTAACACTTTGTTTAAACCTAAACCCAAGAAAATCATCGAGCGCTTCCAGTCGAGATTAGAATTTAAAGTGATAGAGTTAATCGGAGCATGATTCAAGTACGGTAAGTGGTGTAATACTCTACTTCATCGAAGGAGATGGCCTTCTCGACTACGAAGCAATCTTTTTGCAGTGCTAATGTGCGACTTCTGAGCAATAATTTCGGTCACAATTTCCCAAAATAAAAGAAATTTTCGCGTAAATGTAATATACTTCAGAGAGCTCGCGCCTTACTTTATCGACTGCACTTAAAACTACTCTTCAGCACTATCTTTTCACACAATAGTTACGAACTCAACCAAAATATCTTATAGTTGTTGGTCTTCATGATTTGGAATTAAGTTAAACAGCATACCTACAAATATGGTGACGGACAAAAAAACTTTAATTGCATTCATAATTGCATGAAAGATGATGTACCAAGAAACAACGATATATCAACTTACCCTGAGTCTGCGAAGGAAAAAGCAATCATTTTGAACAAGTACGTTCGTATGCTAAAGTAATTAAAGCCAATCAAAAAAGTATTGGAAATTGCGTGCAAAAAGCTACAAAGAATTGTTTAAATATTGGTTGAAACTATGGATCTTAAAAGAAAGTTGCGCTTCTGCAAATGATTCTTTTATTTCTTCTTGTCATATTCCGACCTCGTCTCCAGCATTTTTGGCGCTAAATATCGGTTCAAGAAAGCTAACGGAATGTGACGGCATATTCCAAGCTGAAAATAAAGAAATAACGATAACTGTTCTAACGGTATAAAAAACTGGATTGACATTGACCGATCAATATTGATGTAACCTTCTGGCACTACAGTAAAAATAATTCACTCTTTAGCCGTGCCAAATTCAGATAAAACTAAATTAAATGGATCTTGTTGTACTACATACTCCTGTTACCGTGCAGCGTTCAGAGCCAGACCATCAGGGGATCCGCACACTTTCATTGCGATAACTACTTCGAGCTTGGAGGAATCCGCACCTGCTTGAGAGTTTCCAGTTATCCAATGTACCTTTGGATGTTATCGAATTCTTGTCTACTGAATTTGCTGCTTGTTCGAAGCTACCAATACAGATAATCATCTTATCCAAGATGCAAAAACTTGACCAGAGTACGCTTAAACCAATATCATGCGACTGAGTCGTCGTAAAAACGACACCTTTACCATCACGACCACGCAGCCGAAATCTCATATTCAAACGGAATTTAGTTGATTAATCTGATGATGGAGGTGACGCGCCTACCAAGCTTGTAGAGAGTAAGTTGTGAAATAATTGTTATTCATGTGCTAAGGGTATATTATACTGTATTAAGACAAGGGATACACGGAGCAGACCAAAGGCGGAGGACCCAATAGGCAAGAAGTGCCCTAACTTTTTTTGATGGACAGCCAAATCACACGCAGCGAGGTGGCTTGAGGGCTATTCAAGAACACGAAAACCGAAATGAGAGCAGTATTTTTGCCAAACAGGAGCAGTTCGGGAGTTTATATAAAGGGGAAGACCACAAATTAAAAAAAAACCTTTGTTGCTTTTGGACCTAATTTCCCCCCGAATTTAAGGCGTCATCGTAAGAGAAAAAATCTACGGTGAGAGCGGCAAGCCAGTATCTTTCGTCCACGATAACTGGCAGTAACTTTGGTAACCACCAAAGTTACATTCTCGACCCGAGTCGGGTTAAATTTCTTTGCGGGCCGCAAATGGTCTCACACTTCTCTTGTTTAGTGGTACTAACTTAAATTTCGACCGTTATTTTTACGCTTTAAATGCAGAGGACCTTTTAACCCTCACTTGTTTTCACTCTCAAAAACGCATCCTGAGAGTTGAAAAAAATCTATTCATTGCGCTAGTCTCCTTTGCTAAGAAACTCGGAGGCAACCACCCCTTTTCAGTACAGCCCTGTACGAACCAAGTCACACAACCGCAAACATTAGGGTCAGTTGGCAGTGGTCGGTTATCGTGGACCAGCTCTGGCTAGCTGTATGCTTGAGTATTGCGTCAAAACTCAAAAACAAGTGCAAATTTTTGCCGATACTGACAGGCAGCTAACCATTTTAATTATAACTTTATTTACTAAAATTACGCTGAACGTTTTCGGCAAAACACTATGCCCTTGCCAAAGGATCTAAACAAACAGAGCATACAGTGTTTTGCGAAAAGCGTTCAGAAATTTTTGTGAATAATATAAATTAAGTTATTACTAAAATGATTAGTTGCGTGACAGTGGTGGCAATAATTTGCTTATGGTTAGTAAAGTCAACCTCCCTTTTTAATACATGTGGCATTGTGGCTATTTGCAAAAAGGACAAAGTTTTCGATCTAAGACCTAGTCGAGGGACGATTATTATGCACCGGACTTTTTAGGAGCTAAATTTTTAACTGTTTAAAAAATTTCCGCATGTTGGTGAAACATTAATAGCCAAACTCTCGCATACCAGCAATGAATGAGCAAAGCATCCGTATGTACTTCTCTCCTTTCCAACTGTCGAAAGCAGGGATTTCGCATAAGTTTCTGAACTCGGAACCATGAAATTTGCTGTAGGATTATTGGTGCCAGAAGTCGAAACTGCTGCGGGTAAAAGACTCTGTAACAAATTGACACTAATTTTTTTTAACATGATTCGATATGATTCTAATAAGAGCTATCTATGCAAGAAAAATTTTTTTAACAAGGGTCGCAAAAATTTGTGCATCTACAGTAGCATACTGTATGCTCTTAATATAAATAATTTCTAAAACTTAAAAATATTTGAATACAGCCAGCAACAAAAAAAATAATAATAATAGTAATACACGTTTTACACAAAAGCCTTTTTATGACTACTCGCCCTGTAAAAACGCAAATAATCAGAGACACAAAATTTTTTTGGTAATTGAAAAACTACTTTTTAACAGCGAACTAGTAGGCGATTTAAGAAAATTTAATAGTGTATTTTTGTTAGTATCTACCAGTTTTACTTCCATAACTAAACTTTGTCAATATCGAAAGCCTCATTAATTTTTGAATCATTGTCAAAATGCCAAAAACGTAATTTCAAAAAACGTGAGACTGGCCAAACCTTTTAAGAACCTCTTAGAAACGCGAACTAACCGTAACAGTCAAATCAACACGAAAACTAGAAAGCATTTGAATTTTACAAGTCACCAACTAAACTTTACTTGTATTGTAATTCCTTTATCTTCGTATTCGTAGCTAAGAGTTTGCGTGAAGTTATGAATGAAAGATTTTGATGCTCCATGAATATTAAAAAAAGCCACCGGCATTCCAGCTATACAAGATGAAACGTTTATAATAAGTCCTCTTTTTCGTTCTACCATCCCAGGAAGAATTATCTGTGTCATCTGTAACGATCAAAACTGTAATACTGAGGCAAATAAAAGCTTAGTATTTCACAAAATCATAATGAATAATCCTCATCCGATTATTTTATTAAACTTTCAAACAAAGCTGGAAAGCCTTCTCGTTAATTTTTTCTCTTAAATAGCATCAAGTATCAATTTCTATTATTTTTCAATTTGCGCAAACCTTCAATTGCAGAGAAAATCGTAAACAGCCGATGACTTCAAGTCTAACTGAGGCTGCTGTTTTGTTACCTAAGAATAACAAAATCGATTTGTGGCTGCACACCCCTACCCTGAACCAAACCTACACTTTAACCCTAACGTTACTTCCAAAAAATATAAAAGAGTAAATGTGCACCCTTTCTTTGCTCGCTTACTCTGTTGAAGCGCGCTACGTAACATTACCCACTACCTTTTGCATTCCTTGAAAGTTTGAATTTAAGTGCGATTACAAAGTTAGTGATGGTGATGATAATCGTGTATCTATAGACGTAATTAGAAGCCTAGTTTTCTAATATTGAAGCCGCAGTTTAAAAGTCTATTAAGTGTGCATTTCAACGATGTAGCGGGCGCTAAGGCATGTGGTCTACCGTGTATTCAGAGATACCACGCTTAATTAATCGACCGCAGAAAAAAATCAATAAAATTTTTGAAGTTAGGGCAATCGTATTAATTAAGAGTAGCGTTGACTCTATCCTTCATGACCAAGCCGTCCTAGAAATAATCTGCTTCAAACACAACATACTGCTGGGCCTCCCTGACTTTAGTTTTTATTGGCAACTCTGACGTTGATAATACTGGCAATGCCATCCCAGTTCTATCCTAAGCAACACCGCAATTAAGCTACTGAATTGAGATGTTTGGCTATGCATTAATCGGACTGATCTTGTCAGCAGAATAGATCCAAGCTTCGAAAAAGAATAGACCCCACAGTAACAAACAACCTCCGTAAAAATTAGGCTGTCAATTATTCCAGGGTCACAAAACAAATACGATTACCCAGCAGATACTGCTTAACAGCCTTATTGCTGGGCAATGATTTGGACTGAAGACAGTAGGGATTTTACTGAAAATGGTTGGCTACTGCACAGTGTACAGTCTACTCTTTTTTCCAACTCGGATCTGTTGCGCTGACAAGATCAAACTGATTACTGCGCAGCAAAACGGCTCAATGCAGTAGTCTGATTGCGACGTCGCGTTAGAATAGAACTGGGATGGCGTCGACAATGTTATCAACGTCAGGGTTGCCAGCAAATTTTAAATCACCATGGTCCCAACCAATGTTCCCCCTACTTTTTTGTGGTTTCTGTGCGCAAAAATTTTGGTGTGTGCGCAGTTTTTCTGGGAATTCAACCAGAATTAAATCGGTTTGTGTGTCCGAAATTAGATGAAAACCAAACAAAAAAAAGGTCTTCTGCCTCATTTGGAGCAGTATTTCAGCCCGAAAAGTTTATTATCTGTCTTATTTTTGTCATTTTGTTAACAACAACCATATATCTGCTCTACAATATGTCTGTGCGCAGCAAATTTATGGGTGCCCGAAGTCTCTGAAATCTGTGTGCGTGATCACTGGTCCCTACGCTGGTTTGAAGTAAAAAATCTCTAAAACGGCTGGATAGAGATTGCCTAACTTTAGATATTCCATCGATTTCACGTGCAGTCCTGTTTTAATAGAAATAATTCACAAATTCATTACACAGACTGATCGGAAGTTCCGAATTATTTTAATCAAAATTTTGCTTTCCTCACCTTCAACGTAGACATTATGTCTATTCTTAAAGTTCTACGTATGACTTCCGATAAGTCGGGAAGGTTGTGATAATACTCAGTTACCGACTTTGCCGCGACATTGTTGACCAAAACGCCGATATCTAGACCTTTCAAAAATGCTTCAATTTTGTCGTAGATAGGTTCTTCTTGGTTAAAATCAATTTGCAAAATCTTGACTTCAACCCCATATTTAGAACCTAAACAACAAATTTTGAAGTAAGAGCTAACTTATCTAGGTGCCTAACCATTCAAAGGGTATTCAAATCGATTATTATTACTATTTGTTTTTTGATCGGTTTTCTCTTAAAATAATCTGACAGATCTGGGGGGACATGACAGAACGTGCTAGCGAGCTCGTAAAGGCCATTCTCGCTCGCTAAAATGCGCTAACGAACAAAAAATCTTCGTAGACAAACTGCCATTTCTGAGCCGTCTCGCCCAACACACGTTAAAACTGCTCGCTCGAATTTCTTTGCGAGATGTTTGTAATTTAGTACGTAATAAATATCTCATTGTGACGTCAGATGCATTTCTACTTCAAAATAATGCGTTCAAGCGGAATGTATGCACTACGTTGTTATGGAAAAAGATACCATAACAAATGCGTAATGCGTTATTATTCTATGCAAGCAAATTCCTCAACTGATGACAATTAGTAAATGAACGACAGAAGTTAATTATATTTTTGGATCAATGTGAAATAAGAACAACTTTTTCCATACTACAATTTTTTTAAACGATGTAAAGCGCCCTTGAGGTTGTTGATGGGTAAACTCATATGTTAACAGTAACTATAGGTCTTTAGGTTTCAAAATTTTTCAAAAGTAAGCAAGTCGAAGCACACTCTTCCTTTTTAGAACCGGTGAATCTTGAGTCGAGACTGGCTGTTTTTAATTTTTTGCCGATATTCAGTCTCATTTGTTCTTGATTTTGTAAAGCTTTTGAGAGCATCGATGTCAATTTTAGCGGGCATGTTTGAAACACTTTTTAATTCCTATTGCTCTGTCCGCTTAAGTGAAGGCTTTTTTCTTGCTTTGACAGCATCGTAAAATTGCAAAAGCGAAAAAGCAAGCTTTTTTCAAGTTGAACAACTGCCAAAAAATTTTTCTCAATTGGGAGCGCAGAGCAACAGAGCTTTATAATCGTGAATAGTAGCAATTTTGCTTGCAAATACAAGAAAATCACTGAAATTTTATCGCTTTAAATCACCACAAATTTTAGTTTCTTTGGTTAGTTTGAATTCTTTTGTTTGTTTGTTTTTGGTTTATTTTGCTGCAGAGGCTGGCATTGTTTTTAATTTTTTCTTAGATTTTGAGCAAAAATGAGCCTCGTGTTTTAGAAAATCATTCTTATAAAAGGAGTGTATTGCCATTTTTCTCAACTGGCACTACTTAACATTTCCTTATCAGTCGAAACAGCAAGTGGTTCTCAATGCAATTTGTTTTTTTTTAGCTGTCTGATAGCAAACATGGTGACGATTTTAATTAATTTTGGAAGGCTTTATTTCACCGGAAATTTTTATCTAGTTTTTTATTAATTCTGACTCAAATCTAACACAAACTCAAACGCTTACTCTAAAACTATTCCCAAATCGAACCCTAACCCAAACCCTAACCTAAACCCTAATCTTAACCCCTAAAAAAGCAAATGAAAAAAGCGCGGATGAATATTTCTCATTCTCGTTTTATTCTCTTTAAGTTGAAAATTTTCGGTGAAATAGTCACTACCATTAATTTTCAGCAAAAAGTCGCTTTGGTTAGAAGTTTTCAACATTTCGCCGTTAAATTCTGAACCAAAAAGATTTCTCGCACGCTTAAAGAATGCTTCAAGATCCTCTTTAAGTTGGCGAGAAAAATATGACGTTTTTTTACTCGAACTGCTTTCCGCAATCGCTCAAAGCAAGTTAGCGAGAAAGAATGACGTAATGGATTTCGCAAGAATGACGTAACGTGCAAAAATGACCTCTTACGTGCAGCGAGTATTTCGTTCGGTAGCGCCTCCTAAAAAAAACTCGTTAATTAAAGCGAACGAGGAAATTTCTGTCATGTGGGCCCTGAAGATTTAACTTCACCATATTTGAGCTTTCTACAACCTTCCGTTCCCAAGATATGGAAATTTAAACATCTCCTTAGAAAGGCTTCTTCCGCTGAGAAATTTTGCCGAAATTGCCCAGTACCAACAAAATTTCAAAAAATTAATGCATGTTCGTCATTTTCAATTAATGTTTTTGGCAGCGCTGTTGTCAAAACAAAGTAAAGGATCAGAATTGTAACTTAGCTGCTTTTTCAAGCAAATTCAAGCCAATTTTCCAAAATTCGATCTGTCACAGTACTGAAAAAATGGCAACCCTAAAGCACTAAGAAAATTTTTAACTTTAAACTGCAATACGTAAAGTTTAAGTTTGGTGAGAAAGCATTTTTGGCTTTTCCCACCATTTTGGTCAAAAGTGAAAAACTTGGCTAGAATGCCCATTCAAAAAAAGGAGATTAGCAGGTAGCACCAAAAACTTTACACTGATATCAGATGAGAGGAAACTAATTAAACCTATTTCAAATGGCACGAGGGGCAAAAATTTCCCTCCCTCTGTTTTTTGTTTGGGAGGATCAATGTCTTCAGAAAAAAGATTTTACTTCAAACTACGTTGACTTTGCTATAAATCAAATTCGTTGAAAAATAACCCCTGAAAATTTGACCTTGTTAAGATAACGAGAAGTTTTTCAATTTTGAGATTGGCAGAAATCACTCTCCAAAATATATGCATTTTCTGTCCATAGTTAACTTTAATGACATCATAAAACGTTTTTGAGACGTAACCACTTTAACTTCTGCATTTAATGGTTCAGAGTTGAAAAATAAACCAGTCTGCAAAAATTAAACCGTCCTTGAGATCTTTAAAAAAATGTTATGACGCTCAAGCTGTTGCAGCCCGGCTAGGCATAGCTTAGCCGTTTTTGAGTTACAACCAAATCAAATTAAAATTCGATGCTCCTCAATCAAAAGTTGTTTTGTAAAAGTCTCTGCGGAAAAAAGCGGACATGTGCTAAGAAACAAAGTCCACAAACAGTAGTAAATGATTTGCCAGAGAAACGGTGGTTATTTATCAGTATCAGTAATTACCGAGATAAATTAGTTAAAAGTTGTCCACTTTTCTTATTGCAGTCACGTGACCAAGCGCCCCAAAAACCTTCATGCGGTAGCCTTCATCAGTCCCCATCTTAGGTGTAAAGTTCAGCTTTTAGCGTCAAACTGTTTTAGAATTAAAAGCAAATTAACAAATTTTTGATTTAAAAATAGCCGTTTAACCATTTTTTGGTCTTGGTTTTTCCCCTGACGATCGCCTGCTCTAGGGCCCTCGAAATTCCCACGGTTGCTTCCAAAACTTGACTTTCTACGTTTAGACGTTTTTAATTTACAACCAACTTATCTTCAACTAAATTTCGATGCTCGTCAATCAAAAATTGCTAATTAAAACTAAAAATTAGGTTTTGCGGGTAAGCGCATGCTGTATATGTTTCAAATGACAAAGTGCTGTATGGTATGTTTAAATGCACTGCCTTCTCTTTGTATCATGCCATGTCTTTCTAAAAGCAATTAACATTCACTCTAATTCTAAAAGGACGTAATTATTCAGTACAACCAAGCGCAACGACGTGGAGTGGGCTCTAAGGTTATGATTTTTTTGTCTGCAAATGCCTGATGTTAGAAGTGATGAACTTTTGAATGTTAAGGACGAACATCACTTTGTTTTTGCTTAGCATTACAAAAACCTCGCGAACAATTCCCCCGAAAATATCGTGTGATTCACAGAAGAATCATGTTAAATTACCCAATAAAACAGAACAAAAACAACCACACGCAGCATATTGTATACACTAAATCAATAAGTGACACACCCAGCAGTCACGCAATCATGCAATTAAGTTTGCGAGTCAAGAGAAGTCTAACGTTTAAGGTAAATTTTCAAAAACTATACCGGCCATACCCCTAAATAATATTTTGCTATATTTGACGAATTAAAAATTTTTTTTCATGATACTAATTTCTCTTTTGGCTACCTTGTTTGATACTATCTCAACTGCTGATGAAACATCAACTCAGTGCGTCTGAATGTCAATGTTTTTCGGCATGAAATTAAAATAGCAAGTGAAAATAGGTTTTGGATATTACTGTATATATATCGATTTTTAGTAACACTGATACCTAAACCAAGCTTATGCCCATCGCATTGCCCACACAGTTATGGTTTGCAGTAAATAGTTTTGTACTGACTTGTCGTTTTGAAACAACAGGAAAAATTTGCTTTTGCAGAAAAAAAGCTTTTCTTAGGGTGCTGTTGCTGCCCCACTGGCAACAACTTAACCCCTGACAAGATTCGAAAAAATTAAAATAATTGCAAGCAAAAATTTGTCACGGGACACCCACCAAAATATATAAATTAGTCACAAAAACCTATTTAACGACTAAAACTGTGACTTGTGAGCTAATCTGTTTACTGCTTCAAGCTTTGTCGCGGGTTAGATCATTGCAAGTGCCACTAGTTTAGCTTTTCTTTTGATCTTTGTTTTTGCTTTTTTTTGGAATTTGTTATTTTATGCCATTTCAGAAGCTTTTGCTTTTCTTTTGCCTTTTGTTGTTTTATGGCATTGAAAACTCCAAATTTGGTTCGTTAGATTTTTCGGTCATGTAACGGTGATTGACCTAAATTTTTAGCGAATAACTGAAAAAAGTTTTTTAAAAATATAAACAAAAAATATTTAACCGTTTTTGGTTACAATGACAAAAAAAAAATTGAAAAAGTTTTGCTTATTTTTGAATAAAATCACAAAAATTGCCCCCTTGCAATAGCGAAAATGACCTCAAGATTTTTGGAAACAGTAAAAAATTCACGAAATAGAACATCTGACTTAAAAAACTGAGCAAAAAATTAAACCCAAGACCAATATCTGCCTTTTCATAAGCATTCTGTACAAACTTTTCCAAGCCCCCTTATCAAGAAAATTTCTTCTGTTTGTCGTATTTCATATTTCAAAGCCTGTTAATTGGCACTTTACCATACCAAAGCTTTTTGATACAACAATTACATAATTTTTTACAGCGCTTGTGCAAAAGAACAAATTTGATATGCTAATTGTGCTTTTCTAATAAATAAATATCTGTTCCGAGAATCGAATAAAAAGATTGCAACAGCCAACATTAGGCTGTATTTTGTCGATCTCGTTCGCAACTACAGCTGTACTTTATCGTTGTATCACTTTTTCTAAATGTAATGCTGAAAGAGCAATCTCACTATAATGCATTAAACTTTTCGTTATTAATATGTACACTATAGGGCTAGCAAGTCTACCTAAGAATGGGCTTGTTTGAACATTAGTGTGTTTTTTGTTTTTCATTAGTAGCAAGAAAATTTTTGTTCCACAAAAATTTCAGGTCATCTCAATCGCCAATATTTTTAGTTTCCACCGTTTGCTAAAGCTTGGTTGTGATTCTTAGTATTGGGCTATTAACCAAAGCCATAGACAGAGCGCATTATCAGGTGGGGCTCGCAAATTACATTTGGAAAGCCGGTCAGCGAGACGAAATCTCGGGGCATAAAAAGGTCATTGTAGCTTGCCAATTTTGGCTGCATATCTGCCAAGCCCACCAAGACTTTAGCTTTTTTGAGAGGATTTCAGCCCTGCCTCGGCCCCTCTAGGTACTAATAATGATAAAAGTCTCTCATAATAAAGCAGTGAAATTGCTTGAAAAAGCATGATAGGCATGTTAAAATTAGCCAAAAATCTGAAAATTTTCAACGTATTGAGTGCGCGAGCTTTTTTCCGGTTTGGAATGAAATATTAATGCAAAAATACTTAATATATTAAAGTTCATAGATTGCAAACCCAGGAATTTAATTTCATTCCAAAACTTGAAAAATTTAAAACCCCAATGGGCCCCGCCGACTCGCTACACGCTTCGTCGTATTACAGCGAGTATAATGAAAGATTTGATTAAATACATTTGCCAAAAGATAAACCTGCTAATCTACAGCAGGAATTTAAACTGTGTGCCTTAGGTGCACCGTAAAGCAATATCTGGCAAACTGAGGTTTTCACTGTCAAACACTACGATAGCCATTTGATGGTTATAAGGAAACAGCTTCAAGACTTTCGTACGAATCTAATTTACTATATCCTGTTAGCTGTATTTCCTTCCAATAAAATTTCGTATTCATTATCGTATGCAATCTTCGATCAAAATATGAACAAATCCGTAAAAGCCATCAGCATCATTGTATCAGATGTATGTTGAGAAGAGGCAATTATTTCCCAGTCCTAATATAGTGTCGTCACATTACAAAATAAAACATTTCTAAAACATACGTAAAAATCATGAAACAGATACGGCATTCAAAAACTTGTATTGTAGAAAAAGATTTCAAGCATCGAGAGAGTGAGGTATCAAATGCTTAATGCCAAAGCTTTGGATGTTTTGCAAGATGCAAAACAAGGTCTTTGAATGAACAGCAACGAAGGCTAGCTCCATTTCCCATATTGGTCTTATAAGTAGACAGTGGCATGACAGGCAAAAACAGTCAATAATAACTGTTTTTACCCTTTGTTGTTTTCCATGCTTCATTTAAAAGTTTTTATATGCTAAATGAATTTGAACTAATTACTCTAGAACTGCATTATTTTTATTCAACCAGACCAATCCCCCTTAACACCTTCCAGTAGCGAACTGGAAACCATAATGCAGAAGACAGTCGGTGTGCCGCGATCAAATCTGGAGCTTTTTGCTGTGACGATACTAAAAAGATGGAAAACCTCTAATCTAAAAGGTCAAAAACCTTTTTAAGTCACAGACCAAAATTCGAATTTGTAGAATCATGTCTTAGCTGCTCACAGGCAGCACTTATTTTTAACAATATTACAGTTGATCGAATCAATTCCATATTTGTCACTTATGAACCAAAGTGAAACCCTCGATAATTAGGGAAAAATTATGAGATCAAAAAAATTGTGGCACAGATTAAAATTGAAAAAGACAATAAATCTCAAAAGAAGTACAAAACAAACAGCACAACACATGTAACATCAAGATTCAACTAAGTCCTGGTGTATATACTAGTCGACTACAGTATTATCACTCAGCCGATTTTTGTCAGCAAATCGGTGATTTGGTGGATCAAGGTCAAATAATTGAAGGCAATATGATAAACTTACTTTTAGAAAAGTTGGCAAATTTGTGGAAATATGACTTTTGTATACTTTAATACCAGATTGGTACAAAATTTAGAGCACACTCTGCAAACAAATTTTCACAGCTTTATGCACAATTTTTTTGAGAAAATTTGGACACCCGTCGATTAGCCAAAAAGGAACAGTGGTACAACCAACAACACAGCAATTTGCATCCCACGGATACTGTAGCCAATAGCCATATATCCACAAAAATTTGACAAGATTTTCAACCACAGTAAAGACAAAAAAAAGCAGGTAGTCAGTTAAAAAAGTTGAACAATTAAACAATATTTAAGGTGTCTTGCTTGACAAAACAACAAAACCATTCACACCATGCAGCACTACTTTGCCAGCACAACAAATTACAAGCAAAAATTTATTTTGAATTTCTTTGCTTACAAATTTCATCAGCGACTCTTTTTAATTTTTCTTCAGTTCTTGACACCAAGATAATATTTTGACCTTTGGAAGCAAGCTAAAAATAAGAATGATATTTTAAGCAAAAAACTGTAGTCTCAAGATTGCACAATCTAAAGCAGTGGTTCTTAAACTTTTTTAAGAGCACTACCTAAATCTGAGTTTTATGAACATCTCGCAACCCAAACCTTAAAGACGATAAATTACAAGTTTACACACTTAGGAATACTCAGCATCCAAACATCTCCATAATCAAGACAGCTACATTACTAGCCAATAACAAACTCTTTAAAACCACTTATGATGCAATAACCCAATTTTATTGAGATGAAGCCAAATAAAATTTAAATGATACGAGCATTTAGAAAAGCTTTAAAATTGAAAGAAAAAATCGCTTTGACAGATTACTATCACCTTCATGCTTCCCTCTTTTTGGCTCTCCGCAACTCATTTTTGGGTTGCAACCTACTCTTTTAAGAACCACTGTCTTTAAGGACTGTAAAACCAAGTTTGATATTCCACTTATAAAGAAAATTAAGACTGCTTTAAATACTAGTATATCTGGCAGTTTTAGCTTGATCATTTGTGATCCTGTGAATTATTAACAGTTTCATCTGTCCCAAAAATATCAAGATTTCAAAACAACATTACAGGAATAAATCATACTTATGTCACTGCAGTATCCAGGTACATCAAAACAGATAAATAATACAGAATTGCAAACTTAGTAATAAAGTTGCCTAGGAAAAATTAAGTCAACTTCAGCTATGCAAGTACCTTCAATCTACCCACCTCCAACTATTTAATATGAAAAAAAAGTCAAATAAATTTACTTTAGGCTATATGTGCAACTACCTCGCATGCTATGGCTTTTCCAATGCCATCAGTTGATCCAGTAACAACTGAAAAAAAAACGAATACTAATGCCATTACACTGTCTGATTAATTACAAGTACAGAAAATAACAATGCAGACAAATCTGATTAATTGCATTACAGATAATTGCATTACTTGTTTCAGATAATTGCATTATTTGTTTTATTCTATAAAGATTTTGAATCTCAAACCATAGCCTTTTTTTCTGAAAAATTATTTTGGTTTGTTGCATTATTTCGTTAATTCCATAAAAAAGATATTCATTTGATTAATGGAAATAATTCAAATTGATAGACATCAGCAAAAAAAATTAGCAAACTTGAATTTAACAACATAACAAACATAATGCTCTGACGCGCACCAACTTGGATTAACATCGATCAAGCATTAACAAAACTTTAAGGGAAAAGTTTTGACAAATGGTCTAGCAAATTGCTATAATTAAAACATAATTCAAGAATAGCATCTCTCAACTTGCAAATCCAGTTTGTTTTAGTCTAATAAGTTCATCCGTGTAAAAGATAGAAAATTGATAATCTGTGGATCAAAGTTAATCCATGTTGTTGCATATGACCCTTAACCCTACATCTACCAAGCTATTTTTACACCCTATTTGTACTGGGGGGGGAGAATTTGCTCCCTATCTAAAAGTTGTGGTAAGTGATAGAAGTAAGGGTTTTTGCTTGTTCAAGCTATTTTATGTTAAATTTTTAAAAATAAAGATTTTGAGGTTGTGACGTCATGAAAATGATGATGACGTCATCAAAACCGGTATATCCTTATAACAGCATGCAAATTTGTCTAAATGATGCGAAACAGAATTTTCAGTTTGGACTTTCGTTATTTCAAAGACATCTGTCATAAAGTCACCGCAGATGAGGACGTCACATGAATGATGACGTCATCTTTAATATAGTGCGTTGATTATTATTTGTAATTTTTTGTAACTGAGATATACTCGAAGTATAATTCACAAAATTTTAGAATGCTCTAGTATTATTTTCATTATATCATTCAACAGCTGATGAAAATGAATATTTTTTTACGTAAATGCAGTTTATTTCGAGAAACAGCAGAAAAAGCAATAATTTTGAATTATGACATCATCAACGACATAATAATAATGCAATGCATTTATCAGTAAATAAAATATTCTATTCCACCTAAAGATTAGCATCGATAATGAATAGGCAGTACAATGAACAGAATAAGCGCACTGATAAGCATTCATTGTGTTCAAAACTGTATGAAACTCCTCAGGTGCTTCTGACAAAGGCAAAAATGATGTCACTTCTGATTATCCAGCTGACCCCAAACTTTCTGAAAATGTGTGTTATTAAAGTTGATTCAAAGTCAGGGTGCATCAAAGCAAAACTTTTTTTTAGTTTAGGAGCTATATTAAAATAACTAAGAGGGAGAGGCAAATTTTAAAATAAAACATTTTAAAATGACTGAAAATGAATAAAAATGAATAAAACATTTTAAAATGAAAACACACCATTTTAAAATGACTGAAGCAGAACCATGCTAATTTTGGATAAATACAAATCTGCTTAATTGCACAGAAAAGCTTGGCAAATAGCACTTGCAATCAACTGGATTTGTCTGCAACATAGTAGTAAAATTTACTCATATCAACATATTAGAGGGATGAAAAAATTAATCGCAAAATCACTCCATTTCACCAGCAAATATCAAAGGCTAACTCTTATCAACATTGCTGACAAATTTTGTGCTCTTGCATACATTTTACTGAAATTTGACACGGTATTACGCCTATATATTATATATAAATCATTATTATTATATATGAAAATTCTAAAAACATCTCTCTTTACCTGTTTATGTCAGATATAGACCAAAATAACAAACCAATGCAAAATTGTTTTGATTGCTTCTTGCCTAAAGGCTACCAGCATGGAAGCCTAGTGAAGAGCCACCAGAATGGCAACTACTTGAAACAAGCCATGCCAAGAACTTAGCCTCCCACAGAATTTGAACCTGTAGCCTTTGAACTACTGGTCCACCGAAGGTTCAAATCCTGTGGGAGAATAACTTTTTTGCATTGCTTGTTTTCAGTAGTCATTGTTCTGGAGGCTCTTCCCTAGGCTTCCACACTGGTAGCCTTTAGGCCAGAAGCACTCAAAATGATTAAACATTAAAACTTTGGCCTGCAAAAGTTAAAAAAAAAAGCAATGCAATACACTTCAAACACATATACTATGCCTCCAACATAACATGAGGCTATTTTGCCTCTAGAGGTAAAATAGCCACTGCCGAAGGTTTATAATTACCAAGTGTTTACTGTCAGCAATCACTTTACTGTCAGTTATAGTACCGATATTTTGCTTCTAGTGGCAAAATAGCCAGGGTTAAAGTTAGTTACAGTTCAGAGTTAGCTCTATTTTGGCTCAGGAGTCAAAACAGCTTTTAGGGCTATTATTTGCCACTGATGGCAAAATATCGGATGTTGTTAGATATAAGCTGTCCACTTTTTTTGGAATCTCAGGGACTTGTATACGAGCATGCACGCACTCTTGCTCCACTCATGCGTACACTCATTAAGGTTAGATTTGGGGAATTGCTTAGATCAGAGAGGAGAAAGCGCACGAGCACTCGTCCATGAGTCACAAAGCTTCTGAAAAACAAGCGACAGCTGATACTTAACGACACCCAAAACATCATGGTACTAATTTACCACTTGTGGTACTAATTTGCCACTGATCCAGTTATCAGTTATTGCATTGAACTTTATAGATTACAAGTGCAGATTGTTTCTTATATTTCTCTGGTTTGAGCACTGAGCAGGGGAGTTAACAGTAATCCACCATTGATAGTAAAGACACTTTAATATCAGATTGATACACTGTACAGAGAATGAAACTTAGGGCACAAAAACATATTTTTACAACTTCAGATGCAATTGTTTTCCAGTTCCAGAAAATTTGGGCACTCATTGATTGGCCAAAAAGTTAGAGGGAACACTGAATGACAGACTGATTTAGTGACTCTGGACTTATGACTAGGCCTATACAGTAGGCCTGCAATACTCAGTACCAATACTACGTAATTACTATAACTTACCAGACCATCTTCCATAGTTTGAAAAGTTGGGATATGATTTAAATCCATACACTCTCAAGGCATGACACAATTTATAGATGAATTTCACACAAAGATAAGCAGTTGTTAATGCTCCAATAACTGCAAACAGCTGAAAACAACGTTGCTCCACTTCCATATTATACAGCTTTTTATGAAAAAACCTTGAAAAGCAACCAGTTTGAATAGGTTATTGAAAAGCAACCTGTTCAAAAGCTAGTTTGAAAATTGAAAAGCAACCAGTTTGAAAGCTAAGGTCGATAGTGTAGCCAAGAAGCTGGAAGATCAAAGGATAAAGGTATCGTTTTTTGTTGTTTTTTTGTTTCACCATGACCCTGAATGTACGATTTTGGTTCAGCTCGTACCCTGTTCACAAAGTTCACGTTGTTGTGACAATAAATAACATGCTTTACCAGTTGCAATGATTAAGCCTATCTCTGTTCAGTGTTAGGTGGCTTCAAACAAGCAGCGAATTCAGTGTACAAGAATTCGAAAAAATACACAAGCACATTGATTGGATTGCGGAAACTCCTAGACTTAAGTAATCAGGTGCGGATTCCTTCAAGCACAAAGTACGGTAGTCATCACAATAATACAGGGTGTGCCAAAGGTTTCAATTCATAGGAGAAATCTGAAATAAACATTCATATATTTGACAAATTTTTATTCACATAATGGGCTCTATATGACTACCATTGTTTTGAACACACATATTAATACTGGTACATGTTTCCCATTGTTGATGAACAGTTGAACACGCATTAGCACAGTTGAAGTAATGTATGAATGTTTATTTCTCCTACGGTATGTATTGAAACTTACATTGCTCACCCTTTAGAATGCATGCCAGTCATCGAATACGGTACCGGTACCTACGGTAGTTTGCATCTGACGCTGTCTGGTGACAGGAGAATAAATTGGTAGTTGGTAGGCTCAGTGTTTCCTCCAAGTTTTCACCAACTGCGTAAGTGACGGAAAAGTTAGGAAATCATCCTGCAGCCAAGGATGGCAGTACAGTAGGCTGTAGCCAGTAGGGTATGCAGGATTTTCAAAACGGGGGGAGCCAGGAATTCAGAAACTTTGAGATTAATGAAGACCAGACTGAAAATTTTTCAGCCCAAAACCAAGTTAGTTTTCCTGCCCAAAATTAGGTGAAGACCAAAAAAAAAGGTCTTCACTCAAATTTAGTCCGGTTCTTGGCCAAATAGAAAGTCTTCGCCCACTGTTTCTATGCTAAACCTTCTGCCTAAGTTAGGCAGTGGGGGGCATGCCACAATTTTGCATACTATTCTACGTCTATTATACTATTCTGGCGACCCAAAGGGGGGCCATGGCCCAATGCCTCCCCCTCTAAATACTGGTACGCCCCTGGCTATAGCCCCAGACTGGAAAGAATGCCCTGCGCGCGCAAAGCTCTCTGTTATTATCTCCAATCCGCGCAGTTTTCCGCGAAGTTTAAAATAATCCGCACAGAATTTCACGTTAATCAACTACAACTAAAATCAACTAACATAAACTAAAACCGTCTGATTTTTAATGACAAATGCTGCTGCGTTGCATTTAACTTGAAATTCTGCGCGGATTATAAGGTCGCGAGCAGCAAATATGTGTTCGCTGCCCATATAAAGCCTCAAAGGTTCTGCTTGTACAATGCACCGCAGTGACCGCACTACAAAAAGTTTGGAAATTTTGTGCGGCGCGCGCACTGCACCTTCGGTTCATTTCAAATGTTGTGCGGTGATCAAACAGGTGCGCCGCTATCGGCATCACTATTACATATATACACAATTTTGAAGTATTATTCATGACAAAGATTTGACCAAATTGCTATTAAAAACCCTGTTACGTAGTGGGATAGTTCTAGTGCCTATAACTAAACGCAGCTTACATTTCCATTGCTCAGTGCAGTGGCGTAGCGTGACATTTCAGATAAGGCATGCAGTTATGATGACGTCATTGATTATCAGGCATTGAAATAAAAAAAACAACTTAACACTAATAAATGTCTGGAATGGCAACTAGGCCTCCTCTCTCCAGCAGGGGCGCCGAGAGCCGAACGTAGGCCCGGGGCCAGCTGAAATATGACGGAATTCAGGTTTTGTGAACTCCAAAACAGACGGAAACAATGCCGCAGTTTTGTCGAAATTATGATGCGATTTCAAAAAAAAAAGTTCTTCACCGGAATTCTAACGGTTTTTCAGTCAAAATCAAGTGATCTCCAAAAAAAAGGTCTCACATGCTCATTTCTAAATGTCATTTGATGGGCCCCTTTCGAGCCTTCCTGAAGCCCATGGGCAGCCTCATGGGCCCCCCAAAGTCCATGGGCCCCGGGGTCATTATACCCACCTCTCGGTGGCCCTGCTCTCCAGTACACTATGGTGTGTACTGTACATTTACTGTACCAGTACAAGTCTTCCTTGTGTTACTACAGACAGTGACAGGTCTAGCAGTTTCACATGTGCCAGTAGCCGGTTACCGGTACCATACTAGGCTAACACTAACAGTAAAGTAGGCTTAATAACATTGAAGCAAAAACATTAATTGCAGAACTAAGCTAAGCCAACTTGCTGAATAGCAAATACATAGCCTACTTTTAAAGCCTCTTCCTCATGTCATTACAATATAGTAGCCTGCTGGCAACAGCCAGCGATGCTATACAATATTAAGCAGGCTAGTGGGCTCAAGGCTAGTCCAATGTATATATGGTTAGGCGTGGCCTTGTTTAGTTTATTTAAAAACCAGTAAAACTCAAGCAAAGTAGCAAAACTACCAAACGGTAATTTATTGATAGTCCTAAAAACTTTCTTGCAAACCAAGTGCAAATTGTACGACTAAATACTAACTGAACCAACTACCGGTAGCTCTTTGTTGAAATTGATTTCACATCTTGCTTTCACTTTTATAGCTCAACATTTAGCCTAAATAGTGCGAACAGTACTCACTCTGACTTACATTACTTAAAGCCAAAACCAACCGGCTATCACGGCTTGGTTTTGCCGCTTAGTTATCCGCTTTTTTCATATTGCTAAATTGCATAAAATAAATGGCAACAGGCATGCAATATTTAAAATTGCATGCTTTGGCGCAATGTTTGTGGGCTGTCCTAAGCTAATTTCCTGTAACAAATCTAAAATCAAAATAGAGACTATATTTTACGAAAACAAGAAACTAGACGGATAAAAGAACTTTTGCAGTAAACAATGCGCCAATCAAAGCTTTCAAACCTATTTAATTTTGTTTGTAATCGTATCAAAACACAGTGATCTTTTGAGCCGTTGAATGCAATTTGATAATTGCATGCGTGTTGCCATTATTTTTTGTAATTTAGCAATATGCTGAAAACAGGCTAAAACTGAAATCAATGAATTAAGCGAGACTATTTATAGCTACTTCCATTTGAAAGTGAATTCCTGTAACTGTGGCAACTTAGTTTGATTTTGTTTTAAATTTTTACATGTACATGTTCAAATTATTATTTTCTTTTTTGGCTAAATGACTAGGCATGCAATGCATGCCTTGCATGCATGGAGAATACGCCCCTGGCTCAGTGCGAGTTTCGGAAGCGCAAACATGAATGCGACCGTAAGCGAATGATCAGTGTAAAAAAATGATCAATGTAAAAAAATGATCTCAAAACCCTACGGACTCCGCGGACAAAACTTGGACCGCGCATAGAATCCCTCATGCGAATTTTGCATCGAGGCAAGTTTTTGTGAGACGTCTGCGCAGCTTATTATGCTTTACCAATCAGCGCGCTCGATTTGGTCCACGTTAGTTTTGATCACAATGAGGGTTGTCGGAGTTTGATTCGTCAAACTTCTATTGGTTTTCATAGATGCCGATCGCTCTGTGTCGAATTTTGTCGATGCGCGACCTTTTTGCACTTGTAGCCCACTGCACTTCCTTTGTAAATATCAATCTGAAATAGAAGATATAACAGCTGAGGTAAGAGAAAAGAGAAGATGAAACGATTTTGTATAGGAGAGGTGCATTGCCCAATACTTTCTACATGTTTATTATTATTATCGTGTCGCATTTGTGACGTCATAAGCTACCGTACTATATAAAGTAGTTTCCGGACGTGGTTTGTTTTTGTCTCTTTCATTCAGTCCTGTGTTTTCGTCTCTTTCAAAATTAATTTTTGTATCCAAACTTTTGGTTATTCTTATTCTGTTTGACTTGCATGTTCAGCCGCATCTCGCAACTCTCCAAAACAATGTAATCACGCTGCATGGAATTGTTTCATGACAAAAGACAGGTCGAGCTTGAGAGTTGAAACAGTGTGCTGCACGAACTGATCGACTTTGAAAGATGAAAGTCCGAGCGATCACGAACTGATCGACTTTGAAAGATGAAAGTCCGAGCGATCACAAATTAAGTAGGCTATTCTTGACCAAACGCTCCGCTTCATTTCATTTTGGTGCCCCGTGGTGAGGATTTTCTTCACCATAAGTGTGAGCGACCGTCCAGGCTACTGATTAGCAGGGGCGCAACTAACAGTTCAACATTGAAGGGGACCCAAAATTCAGCGGTACAAAAAAGTTTGCTTCTAAAAAAATAAAAGTTCTTCGAGTGTGGAAAGGGCTTGATTTCCGCGTTTTTGGAGCTTGACCTTGGATACTTCAAAAGCGTGCGGGGCCCTGGGCAATTGGCCACTTTGTCCATAGGTTAATGTGGCTCTCAGGAGCGCGGTGTACTGCTGGCGTGTAGTTGTTTCTAGTTAAGATGCAACACCGTCAAACAAACAAAATGTCGTAAGCCTTCAAGTCCAGTGGTGTCGCTAGAGGGGCGCCCCCGCCCCAGGTGTCACCATTTTGGAATGACATCATTTTATGATACCAATCGAACAAAAAAAAATATATGCTTAACAGAGGTGCAGTCGAGGACACAAGACTCGAGACCAAGGCCAAGGACACAAAAAAATCCGAGGCCAAGGACAGCCCTTCCGAGGACTGACCCTCTCGAGACCAAGGACCAAGGACACAGGCGCAAATGTTCTCAAAAAAAAAGGTCTTAAATTTTTTTCAGGCCATCTTCAATTGAGGAAAATAATAAAGGTCTTCCCAAATTTTCCGCGAGGTTTCTGGCGTTTTCCAACAAAATTTCAATGGTTCAAAAAATAGTGCTGTCCTCGAGCTGAGGTCAGGGCAAATTTCGAAGACTTGAAGCTTCGAGGCCAAAGCCAAGAATATCAAAATGTGTCCTCGAGGCCAAGGACGTCCTCGAGGACTCCACCTCTGACAGTAGCGTAGCCAGAAGGAGGCGAAGGGGGGGTACTATAGCCCCCCATTGGTCTGTTGACCAAAATGTAGAATAAGAAAAATACCACATTTTTAGCACTTTTGGCACTGTTTTTTGCATTAGAATGGACTAAAAAAAGATTTAAAGCGTTTATTGAAATATATATTCAGAAGGGGGGCTAATTTGTCAAAAATAAAACTACCAAACCAATGAAAACTTTGACCAATGGCCAAAAATAAGCAATCAAATTTGATTGCTAGCGTAAAAATGCTGAATATAGGTTTTATCAACAAATATACGAGATAAACTCTAAAATAGGGGGAGGGGCCATTTAATATTAGTTAATTACCAGTAGCATCTTTTGAATATTTTTCCATTAGCCCCGCCCCAATCATTTTTCTCCATAAAATATAGACGAAATAGATTACTCCATGTGAGTTTTATTGAATTATAGGATTTTATGATTTACCAGCAAGTAAACAAGAGAACTAAAATTTTACCATTAGCCACCTCCCACATAGTTCATTTATGCAACCAGTTTAATCATGTTTGCACTACGGTACCAATTTCTATGTTACGCTTTAAAAGCATTAATTTTTTTCAAAATATCCCTAAAATTGAGTTATATTAGCAAAAAAACGCAAAATTTTCAAGCACTTGGGGCAACACCCCCAGACCCCCGTGCCTCCAGTGGCTGGGGGCTTTGCCTCCAGACCCTCAAGCTTCGGCAGCTGGGGGCTTCGTCCCCAGACCCCCAAACACAGCCCCACATTGCGAATTTCTGGCTATGCGCCTGACCTCTGATGTTTAGTTTGATTGGAAATGTTTAGCATACTGGAATGGACTAAAAAGGATTTAATGCAATTTTTGAAACAATTACATAAAGAGGGGGGGCGCTAAATTGTCAAAAATTTAACTCACAAATCAGTAAAAACTTTAAAAATAGCCAAAACTAAGCAATCAAATTTGATCGCTTGTTGGAAACATGCTGAATAGAGGTTCGATTTTAAAATCTACAATAGTAACTCAGGAATAGAGGGTGGGAGGGGGAGGCTATTTAGTCCATAGGTGGGCACGGTACTTTGCAAAAGTACCGCGGTACCGGTACTCGGTACTTTGCTAAAATTAGTACCGCGGTACCGGTACCGGTACTTTCAAATTAAAAGTACCGCGGTAGTACCGCGGTACTTTTGCGGTACTTTTTTAAAAAATTAAAAGAAAAAAAATTGGACTGATTAACCTCGTTTACTGGATTGTAAATCATCACTTTTAGCAATTTGGTTCGTTTCCGCGACTAGTGCGAACTCCGTAGACCTACAGTTCGTTTTAGAGAAAGTTTGCCGTAGAATGGTAAGCAGTTGCAGTATTAATATTACTACAATAGTGAGTACAGCACTAGCTAGTGATGAAATTGACTCGATAAAATATCTAACTTATAAGAACTACGGTCACCGGGCTACTTATTGTTCTAGACTTAGAGTATCTTGTGCCCAATAATAACCAAACAGCAGTCATCTCTAAAGCATCACGTACGTAAGTTGACACTGATGGATACTCTGACGATCATCAGCTTCCAATTATTGCACAAGTGACATTTACACAAAACTTAGAAATTGGGGGATAAATTGCACTTTTGGCAAAGTGTACTGTTTTGATTTGTTTTTAGTCGATTCGTTGCTGCAGTTACTTTTTGCATTTCTTATTTAAAGCTGGATGGGAGCTTACCAGTTGCCAGCCTAAAACGAACGATGCATGTTAATGGTGACTTCTAAAAAATTCTTTTGTTTCCCCGTAATGAGAACAATTTCAAAATTACAGCATTTTTTGTTGCTGTTGTATAGCATGTTTATTCTCTTGTCACAACACAGCGTTAGACGCTAATTATTGCACAATCCGCACACTTTTATTGTGATATTTACTTCGTGCCTGGAGGAATTTGCACCTGCTTAAGAGTTTCTAGTTTTCCAATGTCCCGTGAATTTCGATTTCTTACCACTGAATTTCTCGCTAGTTCGAAGACACAAGCAGAGATAATCATCGTAAAGCGCTCAATCCAAGGACGCAACAGCGTAACCAGTGTGTGGGTTGAACACAAATTATGCAATTAGAGTTGTCGCAAAAAAGCTTTAGCACTTTTGGCCATGCTTTTGGGGGACTCTCAAGAAGATTCTTTGTCTCTTCAGATTATAAAAAAATTAGCTTTTTGGCTAAAGCCGTTAAAATACAAGGTGAGCCAAAAGTAGGTGGAGAGTAAAAAAAAATTAAGTGTAACATAGTAATAGAAAACAGGTAAAATTAAAACAAATTTTAGCACTAAAATTGTAATTATATACCACAAATAACATAGTTGTAACCATAGGCGTAGCCAGGGGGGGCCCAGGGGGCCCGGCCCCCCCCCAATTAAAATACCACCAATGATATAAAATTATGATAACATAGTCTAGCGATGTTTAGTTGCAGTTACGGACGACGAGAGAGCCCAGAGGCCCCTGACTAACATCCAGGGGGCCCCTAAGGAATAACCAGGGGGCCTTTAACCGACAACCAGGGGGCCCCTAACTGAGGACCAGGAGCCCCCTAACCAACAACTAGGAGGCCTCGGGGCACCTAAATAACGACCAGGGGGCCCAGGGCCCATAACTAACAACCAGGGAGCCCCGGGGCACCTAACTAACGACCAGAGGGCCCCGGGGCCCCAAACTAACAAACAGGGGGCCCCAGGGCTCCTAACTAATAACCAGTGGACCCCAGGTCCCCTAACCGACAACCAGGGGGCTCCAGGGCCCCTAACTAACAAACGGGGGGCCCCGGGGACCCTAACTGACAACCAGAGGGCCCTAGGGCCCCTAACTGATGACCAAGGGTCCGGAGCCAGGGGCCCCGCAATTCAAATTTTTAACAATACATACGCAAAACCTGTGAAAAATCGAAAAATTTTGTGCTAAAAGTTGCAACCCCAAGCCCTTGTTTAACGTTATTATGAACTTAATGCTATGACACAGGTGGTAATGCAAACCCCCAACTGAATACTACCAATGATACATATAATGAGAGCATAGCCAGTATATTGTCCTTGTCCGGAATTGCAATTTCTTTAATTTAGGATATACGCGTGCAAAAGCAAGTAATAATAATGACTACCACCTGTCCACGTCATAATAATGTCATGCAATTTCTGGAGGTTTAAAAAACTGTCCAGTGACTTGACTCGAGTCCTCCACGTTTTGGAAAAAAATTAATTTTAATTTTGCTTTAAATGTTTTTCTTATGAAAGAACTTAAGGGCGCGATCTTATCTCAAAATCATAGGCGTAGTCAGGGGAGTGGCCCAGTGGGGCCCGGGACCCCTCAATTGAAGTGCCACCAATGACAAAAATTTGACAAAAAAACCTTGTTTCTTCATTTTCAGTTTCTTTTAGCATCTTTGCGTACAACAGTACACGCGTACAACAGTAATTAACAATAAATAATATTGACAACCAGGGGGCCCGGCGTACCTCCTTAATTCAATTTTTTCCTGCCAATTTAAACGTATAACCATGGTGAAATCTAGGATTTTTGTCCGAAAGTTGCTATCTCAGGCCCTCATCTTAACTCTTTATGAACGTAATGCAATAACCAGCGCCGTATTTGCCATATGGCCAAGTGCCAGGGCCCGGCCCACAGATGGTAGAACTTTTTTTGGTCTTCGCTTATATTTGCCAGGAAGATGTTGCAAAAATTTTCTAAGTGCCAAGGGCCACGCGCAAGGTAAATCCGGCCCGGGAATAACATGTTTAGTGAGCGTAACTATCTATTGTACCAACGATTCACCTGGCCAGTTTTTACGAACAAAACACTTAAAAAAAAAACAGGGAAAATGCTCATTGAACAAATTATTGAAATTGAATTGAGGGGTCCTGGGCCCCCTGGTCGTACATGTAATCCTGTAACTGATTAACTTCATGACAAAACAATAATCTTGAAGGAAAATCTTCGAGTGGATTATTATTTACTGCTAAAATATTGCAGGAGGCAATGGGTCTTACTTCCCCTTACATGGACCAAATCACCCACAATTAAAATTTTACACTGTAATGCACGATTTTAAACGTGTTTTGAAATTTAATTGCAAGTAAAAGAAGGATTGAACAGTTAAAATTTTTCGATTGGCTTTCTAATATTAAAAATCTTGTTCTTTCAAATGGCTGTGAACACGTGCGAAATGTGATCCAATGGGATTAAAATAGCTTTTTTTCCCAAAAACTGACAAAAATCGCCCAGCGGCTGGGGGCTTTGCCTCCAGACCCCCATAGCCACCGGCGGCTGGGGGCTCCGCCCACAGACCCTCGTCTGTGGTACGTTTGAGTACACTAGCATACTCAACACGTATCCTAAGTTAGACATTTGCATTTTTTAACGATTAGTTTTTGCCCTCTTTCTTTATCAAAATCCTGGGTGCCAACAGACTACAGCTTCAGATCTTCTATTCTACGATATCTTTGCCCTACAAAAAGTTCCTTTTTTGAAAATTTCTGATGACGTCATTGCATGTGATTTGTGGTTTGGGCCCCCCCAATCAAAAATCCTGGCTACGCCTATGGTTGTAACAAAGTTAAAATGAACAATTCAATTAAAGTAACTGAGGCATAAATCTATTCCATATGCCGTCCGCCTACTTTTGGCTCACCCTGTAATTATTTTTTGTTATGTTCAATTTCGGGTGTTCTAAAAGAGGTGCATTCATAAAAATTGATTTCTTGGGGATTAATTTGTGCGGTTTCAGAGGAGTTGGCACCCAAAATTTCCAGAGACAAAACCGTGTTTTTTACTCGACAATTTTGCACAAAAATTAGATTGCGTTGTTTTGCCCAGTAGAACTTATTTGAAGAGCGTACAATGTTTAGGAAGAAAAAAACCTCATCGCGGCCAAAGCCAAAGTGGGGTTGGTGCAGATGAAAGGATTTTTGAGATAATTTTTCTGTATAAGTATTACCGGGTGAAATACTTTTGGCCGTATTATACACCGTTTGTGAATGAGAACATCTTCTTCGCCAAACGTTCCACGCATATTTAAAGTCAAAAGCTAATATAAATGGATGCCGGCAGTAACGTGCAGTAAATTTTTCTTCAAGCATGCCCGTAACCAAAAATTTGCAATGGGGGGGACGTTGCGGGGGTCTAGGGGCGGATCCCCCAAACACCGGAGGCAATTGGGGTCGGGGGCAAGGCCCCCAGCCACCGGAGGCATAGGGTGTAGGGGCGGGTCCCCCAGCACTCGAAAAATTTTAATTTCTTTGGCAAAAATAACTTAATTTTAGGCCTATTTTGATAAAAATCAATGCTATTAATACGTGGCATAAAATTAGCAGTGCAAAAAATCATTATACCGTACTAGTTGCATAAATGGTTTATGTGGGAGGTAGCTATTGCTAGAATTTCAGTTCTCTTATTTACAAGTTGGTAAATCATAAAATCCTATTTCGGTAGTTTAGTAAACCTCGCAAGAAGTAATCTATTTCAGCTAAATTTTATAGTGAAAGATGTATAAGATGTATGCATATATGGGGGCCAATCGAAGAAAGGTCGAGAAAAGTTGTTGAGCATTTTTCAAAAAGCGATCAAATTTGATTACCAATTTTGGGCTATTCTTTATAGACTTTTTTCTGATTTATAAGTTTTATTTTTGACAAATTAGCTCCCTCCCCCCTTCAATAAACGTTTCAAAATATGCTTTAAATAATTTTTTGAATCTATTCTAGAGCAAAAGACAGTATCAGAAGTGCTAACAACATAGTATTTTTCTTATTCTGCATTTTGGTCGGCAGGCCAATGAATTCACCCCGCGCCCCCTGGCTACGTTATTGTATTCACGCCTAATGTGATGAGTATTCATTGCATAAGTCGTCTCTTGCAATTTTTTCTTAGCGATTTTGCTTTTGTTTCGCCGGTGCATGAATACTGGTAATGCATTATTTTGCCATTGCAAGAAAACGTCAATTTTTCAAATCGGCCAGCAAACTGCAAACGCTAAGTCCCTGCGGTGGTAGTTGCGAGTAAGGCCAACAGTGAAACACTAAATTAAGAAAAAAGATTGGTTGTTTATCCAATTTATTTGCAAGCATTTTTACAACGTTTCAAGTTTTTAATGGTACGTTCTTAAAATCAGTACTAAAAAATAAAAAAACCAAAGTACCGGTACGGTACCGCGGTACTATGCTATTTTTTGGCGGTACCGGTACCACAAAAGTACCGACGGTACCGGTACCGGTACCAAAAAAGTACCGCGGTACTGCCCACCTACAGTATGCTTGTTACCAATCGACTGGACTCAAATATTGTTCCATTAGCTCTCCCCCCACCAATAGTTTTTCTCTATTAATTATTACTCTTAAATATTTCTCCATAAATGGATTACTCTTTGTGAGTTTCATTGAACTATAAGTTTTTATGATTTACGGTAGCAGCTTGTAAATGAGAGAACTGAAATTTTATCATTAGCCACCTCCCACATAGCCGTTCCCCAATTTAATCATGTTTTTGCACTGCAAACGTCTATGCCACATTCCAAAAGCAATAATTTTTTCGAAATAGGCCTAAAATTAAGTTATTTTTGCAAAAAAATACTAAATCTTTGAGCGCTGTGGGCTCCGCCTTCAGACTCCCGTCTGTGATACATTTGAGTTACACTTGTTTACTCAACACGTCACCCAAACTTTGACATTTGCATTTTTTAACTTTGGTTTAAGGCTTTTTTCTTTAGCAAAATCCTGCTTAATTGCCAAACACAGGCCGCGGCTTTATCTTCCATTCTACTATACCTTTGCCCCAGAAAAAGTGTCTCTTTTGAAAATTTTTGGTGAGGTCATTACATGTAATTTGTGGTTTGCCCCCCCCCCCCCCAATCAAAAATCATGGCTACGCTTATGTCTGGTAGGCTAAGAAATTGTGTTGTAGCGCAAAGGTGGAAAGAACGCTTTGTGTAGAAGTACTCGTTGTGGGATCTCCGAGGCAGACTTTTCTATGAAGAAGTATTGTTTGATAAAATAAAGCTGTTTTTTCGAATTACTTCTCGTGTTAGTTTGTTTGACGTCATACTTTGACAAAATGCGAAGGTAAGCATTTTTTTGATTCTTTGATGTGACTCGACGGAGTATTGAACTTCCCACGACACAAGCCATCTCGTTAGTGTAGACTAAGATTTGTGGAAAACATTTATGTACGGATACAGTTGATAAGCGTAATTTTTAACAAAAATGAGTATGAAATTAACGATTTTTGGCTTTGTAACCTCAGTGGGCCTATTTCGTCAGCGGCGGCTGGGGACTGAGTCTGAAAGCCCCTGGCGGCTGACGACTTCGCCCCGAACCCCCGGCTACAAAATTTAGTGCATTCCAATTAGCTTTGGAGTCCAAAGCACTACTTAAATTGTAGAGGTGGTGTGGGGGAAGCGCACCCCCATCGAGAGTTAGCATCCTTCCGCCGAAATTTAGTGTCCCCCCATCGAGATTTGAGCGCTGGTTGATCAGACGAAAAAGGGCCTGTCAACCCGAATAAATCCAACAAATTCCGGCCAAATTTAGTCCCAAATTGTGGCAAACTTTTCTTTTTTTTTTTTTGGTGTTCACTTGATTTCGGAGACAAAAACTCTTCAGTTTTCGGAGAGGACTTTTTATTGGTCTTCACTCGGTTTTGAAGACGGAAAGACATAATTTGCACTGAAGTGCTTTCGCGACCGTTTTGTCTATTTTCTTCACAGTGCATTTGTTCTAGAATATGCCGATCCGTCCAATCAGCGTCACATTTTTCTTCACGGTTCACTCGTTTTACGAATATGTCCAATCAAATCAGTCGAATACGCGTGACCGCAGAAAACCTTTTCAACAAAAGCAAACGTTTTTTCTTCAATCCTCTTCTCTTCTTTTTCCGCGCGTCTGTTTCTTGTTTACGTAATGAAGAGTCATGTTCTGAAAGTCCTAAAATATTTCAAGTTCACTGCTTAAATTGAAGCTTATTACCCAATTGATGATCAATCGCCCAAACAGAAGCAACAACTATTTGCTCCATTCCGCGCAGCAGATTGCCCAGAGGAGTCGTTAATCCGCGCAACAAAATGACTAAAAAAAATATCCTCCGCGCAACCTACGTTCTTTCCAATCTGGGCTATAGCCAGTTGGCTATGCATTCCATTACCATGTTCTGGCCACAACCGCCACACCGAAGTTACGCCAAGCAGACGCATCGCCACGCCTAGCAACTTTTTTATTTTAGAACCTTGTGAACTTTACCCCAACTTAAAAAACTACACAGCGTCGCCGAGTGGAAATGGAGTCCAGCCCGTTTCGCAATCAGCTTCCGTCTGTACATGCGTGCAGCAGTGCTCAAAGTCGGTCAACAACTTTTAGGCGCCGACGTTTATGCGCCGCCGATTATCCACTGGGACCATTAAGCGGCTGGGCTTTTATGTTCTAGAGGTGAAAAAGTTTATTTTTTTGTTTCAAATAACAGTTAAACAAAAAAACAGATTTTTTTACAATTTTTCATGCAAACTTATCATTCAAGTGCTATAGTTTAAATTTATCACGCTCACTGCATTCCCGTCAACAAAAATAAAAACATAGACGAAAGACGTATTAAGAAGAGCTCTTTCAATACTGCACACAGTGCTGTCGTCGAGGGTAGCCCTCCAACCTATCATTTTACCTCGTTCTGAAAAGGGTTGAGGTCACGCAGAAATTCTGGGAAGACTTAATAATCGGACCACACCAAAGGTCTGAGCCAGAGCTCAGAAGTCAATGATAGATAGAGAAGAATGAGCTCGGCAGTCACCTTTATCAAAACTTTTAACCCCGCCCTCTGTCGGTAAAAGGAATTCGTGTACAGCTTAAAGATTGTACACAAATGACTCTCCTTCATCAATCTTTTTCCCGCCAATCACTGCTTGGCTTTTTTCTAGAGCCGCTCCTTTTTCTGCGGTCTCGATTCTGAAGATCTTTCAAAACTAGTGTCAATTGAACAGCTTCAAAGATATTGACAATTTAATCAAAGTAAAACTTTTTTGCTTGAAAAACCTTTATTTTGGAAAAACCTTTATTTGAAAAAAAAGTTTTTGAAAATAAAAATAATGTTTTTGAAAACAAAAAATTAAATATACTGTTAATTGAAAAATAAACTGTTATTTGAAACAAAAACTTTTTTTTGAAAAAAAACTTTTTTTTGAAGAAAAATTTTTTGAAGATGGTTTTGAAAATGTTTTTAAAAAAACTTTTTTTAATTTTTTTACAATTTTTTTTGAAAAAAACTTTTGAAAAAAAATTTTTTCATCTCTGGCGCCTAATCTGCAGTGCTTAAACGTCCTGCCCTTGAACGTTCACACCTAAAAGCCACGGTCTCGTTCGAAGTTCTTCTCAACTTTGGCGCCTTCCGTTTGCTGCCTTTCAGGATTGTAAATATTGACAATAAGCAAAATATTGACAATAAGATACAAAATTATGTACATGAAATATATTCATCTGGGTGCTTCTCTCTAATTAACAAACCAACTAGGATAACTTCAACATCGGCCACTTCTCTTGACCTTATCTATAGCAACTCGCCCCAAAAAATTTTAGTTAAGGTGCGTTTAGACTGGACGCGAAGCAACGCAAAGCGAAGGTTGGCGACCTTCGCCAACCTTCGCGAGTGGTCGCTTACGTCACTCGCGGAGGTTGCCAACCCTCGCAAGTGGTTGCTAATCTTCGTGACAAGTCGCTTCATAGGCTAATTTTAATAACTTAGTTTTGAAACGCATTCAATGAGCAGAAAGCGTTGCGTACTATATTATTGTGGCGCTATTATAGTAATCACAGGTTTTGCTTTGTCATAGCGCGCTGGAATTAAAACGAAGATTGAGTTTGTATCATGTTATCAAGCAATAACCGTGAAGAAGAGTCTAGTCTAATAGCCTACGTAACAAAACAATCTTGAGAAAAAAGTTTGTAAAGTATAAGTGAAAAACGAAGTACAGTAGATGGAATTTGGAAATAAAAAGACAGGTCATTTCTTCAAAAACATAGTATTACTTAGCTTATAGTTATAGGCTAGCTATCAATGATTTGTTTAGATCCTTCCACTGAAAACTTGCCATAATCTGTTTTGACGATGACAGTTCTGGGTTTTAATGCAGAAACGCAAAAAACTGGTGGCAGATGTCAAAAGTTCTCATTAGGTGTTTACTTAGTTAACAAATCCTTAAACGCTTTCACCATCCATGTCTCATTATGGTACTGATAGATCTATCTTGTAGAGTGTAGACCAATAGGCTAGTCTACAGCAGGGGCGTATTCTCCATGCATGCAAGGCATGCATTGCATGCCTAGTCATTTAGCCAAAAAAGAAAATAATAATTTGAACATGTACATGTAAAAATTTAAAACAAAATCAAACTAAGTTGCCACAGTTACAGGAATTCACTTTCAAATGGAAGTAGCTATAAATAGTCTCGCTTAATTCATTGATTTCAGTTTTAGCCTGTTTTCAGCATATTGCTAAATTACAAAAAATAATGGCAACACGCATGCAATTATCAAATTGCATTCAACGGCTCAAAAGATCACTGTGTTTTGATACGATTACAAACAAAATTAAATAGGTTTGAAAGCTTTGATTGGCGCATTGTTTACTGCAAAAGTTCTTTTATCCGTCTAGTTTCTTGTTTTCGTAAAATATAGTCTCTATTTTGATTTTAGATTTGTTACAGGAAATTAGCTTAGGACAGCCCACAAACATTGCGCCAAAGCATGCAATTTTAAATATTGCATGCCTGTTGCCATTTATTTTATGCAATTTAGCAATATGAAAAAAGCGGATAACTAAGCGGCAAAACCAAGCCGTGATAGCCGGTTGGTTTTGGCTTTAAGTAATGTAAGTCAGAGTGAGTACTGTTCGCACTATTTAGGCTAAATGTTGAGCTATAAAAGTGAAAGCAAGATGTGAAATCAATTTCAACAAAGAGCTACCGGTAGTTGGTTCAGTTAGTATTTAGTCGTACAATTTGCACTTGGTTTGCAAGAAAGTTTTTAGGACTATCAATAAATTACCGTTTGGTAGTTTTGCTACTTTGCTTGAGTTTTACTGGTTTTTAAATAAACTAAACAAGGCCACGCCTAACCATATATACATTGGACTAGCCTTGAGCCCACTAGCCTGCTTAATATTGTATAGCATCGCTGGCTGTTGCCAGCAGGCTACTATATTGTAATGACATGAGGAAGAGGCTTTAAAAGTAGGCTATGTATTTGCTATTCAGCAAGTTGGCTTAGCTTAGTTCTGCAATTAATGTTTTTGCTTCAATGTTATTAAGCCTACTTTACTGTTAGTGTTAGCCTAGTATGGTACCGGTAACCGGCTACTGGCACATGTGAAACTGCTAGACCTGTCACTGTCTGTAGTAACACAAGGAAGACTTGTACTGGTACAGTAAATGTACAGTACACACCATAGTGTACTGGAGAGCAGGGCCACCGAGAGGTGGGTATAATGACCCCGGGGCCCATGGACTTTGGGGGGCCCATGAGGCTGCCCATGGGCTTCAGGAAGGCTCGAAAGGGGCCCATCAAATGACATTTAGAAATGAGCATGTGAGACCTTTTTTTTGGAGATCACTTGATTTTGACTGAAAAACCGTTAGAATTCCGGTGAAGAACTTTTTTTTTTGAAATCGCATCATAATTTCGACAAAACTGCGGCATTGTTTCCGTCTGTTTTGGAGTTCACAAAACCTGAATTCCGTCATATTTCAGCTGGCCCCGGGCCTACGTTCGGCTCTCGGCGCCCCTGCTGGAGAGAGGAGGCCTAGTTGCCATTCCAGACATTTATTAGTGTTAAGTTGTTTTTTTTATTTCAATGCCTGATAATCAATGACGTCATCATAACTGCATGCCTTATCTGAAATGTCACGCTACGCCACTGGTCTACAGGTACATTAAAAGCGTAAACTATGTTGCTTTTTTTGATGTACGGTAAATTTTCTTTTTCAGGCTAGCATGTTATGATGCCTGTAGTAAACATAAACAGTTGTTTGTGTTAGCTATTTAGTGCTGTTTATGAAGACTCCCAATGCTAATGCTATGAGTGAATCTGAAAGCTGGATTTGTCATCAGTTAAGAAGTGGATTTTTTGCTTATTGTGCAATGGATTGCTGTGTTGGTTTGCTGGAGATAGCAAAAAAACATTGCAGTTCTTGCATGATTTGACTCTATCATCGAAGGACAAGAATTTAGCACAGTAATACCAGCAGTTGCTTTGCGGAAAAGTCAGCTTCTAAAACTACGTTTGGTTGTTTATTCGCTAGCGGAGCGCTTATCGATGTTTAGTGCGAAGTTAAATGCTTTTGAGAGCATTTTATTATTATTAGTTTGCATTTTCTTGCGGTACCAGTACGTTGCGACGGTCGCGTTTACCTCAGAGGGCTTTGCTCCAAACCATCGTTTGTAAGATACAGACAAATTTATAGCTGTAAGGTCAAGCCCCCTCTTCTTAGCAAGTTTTTGGTTATACTCCTGATAAAAAAAAACATTTCGATTTTTTCATGTGAAAATTGTTACTCAAGCATCTGAATAAAAGTGTTGTTAGTTCTCACATTTTCATGTAACTGCCGCTTCCTTCCCAAGTCCAAATAATATTATTTTAAATGCTGTATCAAGTTTTTTGTTTAGTGGTGACTAATGAGAATGGAACAATATTAATGGACTTGCTTGACAGCTCTTCTCCTCCAATAACAGTAACCTCAGCAAAAAATAGAACTAACTTTCTACTTGTGAGATATATATTGGCTTTCTAGTTTTACCTGATTACACTGACTGTAATTGTAATGATTGAACTTTAGACTCAAAATTGTTTACTTTGTCACTTTATTCACCATGTAAAGCAGTAAAAATTTTAAGAGACAGTAAAATGTTTTGAAATTCACAAACAACTAAATTCAGACATTACACAAAGACACAGTAAATGAATATTTAACACACTTGACTCTTCTATTTTCATCACATAGGACTGGAGTGAAAAATCACTACCAGACTACAATATTCATGATTATAAAACTAGGGGTAGTCGAAAACCATTGCTTTCAGTTCAACTTGATCACTGTCACAAACCTTCAGAAACAAGAAGACTTGAAAGAGGACATTGAGAAGAAAAAATTCCATGTTTGTTGCTATTCACAGAAGTAATTACTAATTAGGCCAATCCAAAAGTTCGTACAAATTTTTTGATTTTTTGTATCTATCTAGCTCTTGTATGTAGCTTGAAACCAGTTCTAAATACAGTTTCATTCACCAAGTTGGCTTGGCCAAGTAGATAGCGAAAAAACTTTTGCGAATTTTCCAGTGTTCGAGCAATTGTAATTGTAAGTGTAATTACATTTTATTCACCAAGTTGCCTTGGTTAGGAAACAGCGAAGATACCTTGCGGTCTTCGAGTAAAGCTGCCACCTGCCCACATCTACCCCACACGGTGGAGGCTTCACACTGTTCCTTTAATTGCTGAACATCAAGCAGGGAAGCTGTGAATACCAATTTTTATAGTCTTTGGTTTGATCGGACTGGGAATCGAGCCCAAGGCTACCGTTTCAGTAGCAGACGCTCTATCCACTCAACCACTGATTGGTTAAGCTTTTGTTCAAATGTGGTTACTTTTAAAACAACAAGCTTACAAACAATGGGTAAAAACACTATCAACACAATCAAAACTACCCTGTTGGTGGGTTATTTTTTTGAATTCTGCAAAAAAAACAAACAACATCATGTCAGGTTAAGATAAAACAGCAAAAGTTGCTCTGCGAAAAAAACCACTGGACTGATACAATAACTTCCGCTATGCTACACAGAATAAAAAGATTTGTTTTAAAAGCTAGATGTCGCTGGGCTAGGCCTACTGCTTTCGTGAATTCATTATAATGAAGCTCTGAGATCAAGCATAGCTATGAAAAATCACTCTAGGATTTACAGCTTTAGCTGTCTAGATATCGCAGTAACTTGGCCAAATTAACGTGGCTAGTCTAGCTGCCTAAGGCTATCCCGAATCTAACTTTGCCAACAACCTACTCTTTGGACTGATAAATAGGCGCTAAACCATACAATTATACTATTTACATTAGTTCCTGGCAAACTGCAATCGTAAAAATCCGATCAGTGATTTAGTAGGTTATTCTACTACAGCGTGCAAGCACGCGATGTTGCGCAACTGCTCGCGAAGGTTGCGACCGGTTGTAACCTTTCGCAAGCTGTCGATGACGTCAAATATTGGTTGCTCCGCGTTGCTTCGCGTCGCTTCGCATCCAGTCTCAACGCACCTTAAATTTTGAACCGGCTGTTTGATATAATTGATTGCTATGACGTAATGATCGTTGTTTTCTTAGACTGCGGCTAGTGCACATTTTGCATTCATTTTCGTTTTTACAAGTTGCCTGCAGTCAGCCGAGGTCAGGCTGCGGATTGTTAAATTGACGTGTACAGAAATTGATTTTTTGAAGCTGAAAATAATACTGAAATAATGAAGTGTGAAGTCGAATGTGTGAAACTAAGATTTTGCAGTTCAGTTACAGTTGCTATTTGGTTATCGCTAACGGTGAGCCTGACAATCAGCCAAAGATTCGTGAAATCAGTTTAGATACCGTTGATGAGCTCCAGTCATTAGATTGGAACCAGGCACGTAGCCAGCGGGGGGGGGGGGGCCTGGGAGCATTGCCCCCCGATTTTTATTTTTGCCCCCCTGATTTATTTCTTGCCTTACCACTGTATTTTTTCATAAAAGTGAGCATCGCCCTCACAGTAAAAATGGTGGTAATTTTAACTGTTCCATCCCCTATCCTGACATCGATTCTATTTGATTGATTATATTTGAATAAGCTGAAGATGGCCACAGGCCGAAATCGATTTTAGTGAAAGTTTTTGTTAATATACGTTAGTTTTTTACCGGCCAGTTGGTCGAGCGGTAACGCGTTCGTTTTTGGAGCAGGAGGGCTGAGGTTCAAATCTCGGTTCGGTCAAATCAGACACAGTGTTGCCAACAACTCCTCACCACTGTGACAGTTCTTCTAAAGGAGCTGTTTTACCCTGGCGCAATAACGTGGAGATGGGCCCCGCCAACTCGTTACACGCTTTGGCGTATTACAGCAAGTATAATGAAAGATTTGATTTGATTTTTGATTTAAATATATTTTTTGGCTGATTCTTTCTTTCCATCATGCAACTAAGTATCCTGACTGCTATATTACAATCTAGGGTACGGTAGGCTGCACAATCTCGTGTCCTGGGTCAGGTTCAACAACAACAACAAATCAATTCAGTACGGTGTAATAATAATACAGCTACCAGCAGTTAGTGTGTACTGTGTAGTAGGCGTGGCATCGTAGATTATGATGTCATATACACCAGCACTTAAAGGCGAGGCCTTAATACAAGTCAGGTGTTGTGACTGTTGAAGGTAATGTACAGTAAGTTGGTGATCAGTGGTATACGCATAGTACAAACCATCCGCAATGTACCGTGCAATCAATAGTAACAGAAAGAAAAATAGACTATCGCCCAATGCCTCCGGAAAAAAAAAAATTCGATCGGTCAGTTGCACTTCAAAGCTACGTAGCAAACGTAGGCTACATGTAAGCAAACTTAGCCAAAGTGAGTTGAGTTGACAAGCACATGTCTGGAAGAGGAAGGCCTGGCTTAGCAACTCAAACCATATTGTATTTTGATTGGAATGTTGTTCAGCAGTATGAGTAATCAATCTGCAGAAACTCTGAGCTAACAGAGAAACAGACTGCATTCCTCCCCCAAATCGGAATCCATTGACCAATTCTTTGATAGCTAGACAACGGGAATTTTCTAACTTTCAGATTTGCTAGAGATGTCCATTGCCGTATAGTTTATTTAACTAGATTGATTAGTACCGGTAGCAAGACAAACTAAGCAGTGTTCTCGGCATTAGTAACGCCATTGATATCTGAGATTTTGATTAAACTTTAGTAGCCTATAGTACTGTTTTGGCTGTTTGGTGCTGCTATTTGTGATATTTTAGAGTAATGTAACAGTACTGGTGCATTACCGATACAGTAATCAGTGGTGCCAATCCATATTGACCATATGGGGATGATTTACGGATTTGTCTATTTTTTGATAATTTTGAACATTGGGAGGAGGGATGATGCTCCAACTGGAGATTTTCGGAACAAAGTTCAACGTTCATTTTTGCCAATACCAGCAAGAAAGCCTGCAGAAACGTTTACTAAGGTTTGGAAGGAGTGCTGGTGGCAATTAAGAATTTACAAACACAAAAGTTATGATGAGACGGCTTTAAAGCCAGCTCGGGGGTTTGCGCTGTGAGCTCCCCAGCGGGGTCCGGAATCTTTAGCTTTTTTGACGTTTTTTCGAGGATAAAATGCATCGTTCAGTAACGTTGCAAGTTGTAACAGCAACGTTACACACCATATCGATGCGAACTATTGGGAGGGATGCAGCAGAAATTCTTCGGGGGAATGCAACCCTGGATCGGCACTCACCTGTGTTAATATACAGTAGTTATAGGCAATACAGAAACAGAATAGACATTCAAGTATAAATGCTAAACTGTTTATTGTTCTACTTTGGCTTGTAATACACAATTGTATATTATTAGCTACAGTATTCATCATAGAGGTATGGATATTGAATTTCGCTCATATTTTTTATGGAGTTTCCTGTCGTCAGTCGTTTCCAGTCGTTATGCTAGCTGTAATCATGCTTAGTTAAATGAGAAGATTTACGTTATTTTTTCAGCAATTGTTGAGTTAGCGGCTATGTCAATATTTCAGAGACAGTTTGCTTTCTGCGTTTATTCAAAAATCATTTAAGGTAGTTTTTCATGCGCAGTTCTTAACTTTTCTTAGTAGAACGACCGACGCTCGCGTCGCGTGTTTCTCTGTTTTTACTCGGCCATTTTCCGACTAACGAGTGCAAAATTTCAAACTTTTGCCTATAACTCGAGAACGGTTTCGCCTAGCTACATGAAATTTTGACAGCAGTTTGAGATTAATGAGTTATAAGTTTGTACCAAAATGCGAGGCAATACGTCTCGTGACTTTGGTTTTAGAACCCGAAAACCGCCCTTAAAGTTTGGCGTAAAAAGCGGTCTCAGTCAAAAATGGCTTAAGTACGGCAAAAAATATTTCATATGGTTGTATGTCTTATCTTAATATACCTTTTCATCCCAACCAACCCACGTTTGGCCGCGATGAGGTTCTTATCTTTTTTTTTTCCTTTTTTTTCTTCCTACATTTTGTACGCTCTTCTTCTCCTAAACCACAAAACATGGAAATCTAATTTTTGTGCAAAGTTGTTGAGCTGCAAGCGCAATTATTTCTCCCGAAATTTTTTGGGGCAACTCCACCGAGAACCCCCCAAAATGGGGCCCCAAAAAATCAATTTTTTGAACGGCTTAAGAGCTAGGGTGCTAGTTTTTTTTGCTATCAGTAGATATTTAACAGACAAATCTTTTGACATAGTTTGGGGGTGCCACCCCCCCCCCTGGAACCCTCAAATCGACCCCCCAAAAAATCAGGTTTTTTAATGGCTCAATTTAGAGTGCCAGTGTTTTATCATATCAGCAGATATTTAATAGACAAACATTTTGACATAGTTTGGGGGTGCCACCCCTCCGAGGACCCCCCAAATAGACCCCCAAAAAATCAATTTTTTGAACAGCTTAACTTAGAGTGCCAATGTTTTATGATATCAGCAGATATTTAGCAGACAACTATTTTGACTCTACTTTTCTGGAGGTTCCATAATCAGATGTTTTTGAATAATTGCTGATTTTATGGTAGACAAAAAGTACTTTTGAGCTTCACAGCATTAGCTACACGTCGGTCGTTCCCTGGGTTTGCTGGCAAACTCCCATCTAGTTATTTAGATATGTTTACCAACGACATAGCCATAGAATATGCTTAAAAATTTTTGTTGCAAGTTTGTGTCTTGCTTTAAACAATGTGGTATAACAACTGATATGATCCCATGCTGTTCTTACGTAAAAGACAATCATGCACGTCAGATAGGCATTAAATAAATATACGGTTTAGTAATCGTTTCAATGCAACCTAAGTAATTAGTTTGTAAAATAAAACTGAAAATGATTCTATGAACTTAATCAACGCCAAATAGCTGTATTACTCAAAGGCGAAACGAAATTTACAACCCCGCCTTACAAGCAATCTACTTAACTCGTAAAATACAGCAATTATTTACCGTCAAAACATTGCCCCTCCGGTTTTCAGCTTTGCCCCCCTGATCTCGTTTAAGCTGGCAACGCCCCTGATTGGAACTACCTTTGCCTTTCGTTTTCTCCACTGATGAACCATAGGGTAAAATTACTGATAAAAATATGATACCTGATTTGCTAAATGAGTATTTCACGAAAGTAGGACCTAATATGGATGCAAAAATACCTGCTGCCACCAAACATTTTACTTTTTCAAGCTTGTCTAACTCCTTTATGTATGATCCAATTTCAGAAAGTGAAGTATATTCACAAATTTTACGACTTAATCCTTTAAAAGCTGTTGGGCCTGAGAATGTACCAATCAAATTTTAAAAAATATTAGCACCTATAATATCCACTTATCTGAGGGATGCATTTAATAAATGCTATGAAACAGGAATTTTTCCTAATTCTCTAAAAAATGTAAAGATAGTTCCAATCTACAGAGCCGAACAAAAAGATATGGTCAGTAACTATACACCTCTCTCTCTTTTATCCAGGGTGTCGAACCGTTTTAAATAACGGTTCGGGTTCAGGTTTAGCTCCTGCTGAAAATATTTTAGCGGTTCAGGTTTGGTTCGGGTTCACTTGAGCACCATTTTCGAGGTTCAGGTTTGGTTCAGGTTCACTCAAGTAAAATATTATTGGTTCGGGTTCGGTTCGGGTTCATTGACTTAAAATTTAACTGTCGTTACTCGTTTCCTCCAGAAAAAAAAAGGAGAAATTGCTGATCCTGTTGATGATCACCACTGCTCTGATTGTGCGTGTACCAGCGCCAGCGGCATCCGGATGTGGAAAAATATATTCTTACTTTTGTTAGGGGTTCAGGTTCGGTTTGGGTTCACTTGAGCACAATTTTGAGTGTTCAGGTTTGGCTCAGGTTCACTGAAGTAAAAGTTTGCTGGTTCAGGTTCGGTTCGGGTTCACCAAAATGAAACGGTTCATTTGGGTTTACGGTTCGGGTTCAGGTTCGGTTCGACACCCTGCTTTTATCACCTATTTCAAAAATTTTTGAAAAGTTGCTTTATTCATAATTTGAGTTATTTTTTTCTAAAAATAAGGTAATTACTAAACAGCAGTTTGGTTTTCGTTGTGGTTCCTCCCCTGAAATGGCAATAACAGACCTACATAACTAATTTTTTAAAAATCGAGATGATGGTTACAGTTCATGCTGTTTGTTTTTGGATTTGTCAAAAGCCTTTGACACGGTAAATCACAAATTACTCCTTGATAAATGTTGTTTAGATGGTATTCGAGGAAATATGCATAATCTTCTCTCCAGTTATTTAACTAATCGTCAGCAGTTCACTGTTTGCAACAATATTCAATCAAAAGCTGGTACAATTGTATGTGGGGTACCAAAAGGCTCTACCCTGGGACCTCTACTGTTTTCTTTGTACATAAATGATCTGCCACTTCGTGCAAACTTTCAAGTTAACATGTTTGCTGATGACACAGTTCTACTACTAAAAAATAAAAATAAATCTCGTCTTCAGCAGCAAGTAAATCAAGAACTTACTTTTATTGACGAATGGATGAAATATAATAGGCGCTTTTTCTAAATTACACCAAAACAACATACTTTGTTTGTGCACCTCAAGTTTGTACATCTCAACTCAAGTTCCTTGAAAAACTTTACCATAAAAATAGGCGAACATACAATTCCATCTGTGGAATCTATAAAGTATTTGGGTGTCATGATTGATAAACATTTAAATTGGAATGCACACATTGAATAAGTAATCAAAAACTTGTCATATGCAGCCAGAATTCTATCCATAATCAGAAATTACGTTGACAAGCAAACCCTAATCAAGTTATATTACAGTTTTGCTTATCCGTGTACTGTTTTCAGTACGGTTCAAAGGCTAATATTAAATCTAAAAAAGTAGTCACAAAAATTAGGAGATTATGGACAAGCGTTTAAGCACTTTATGATTAGAATATTGCCTAAAAAGACTTTGTACATGACTATTCTTTGCACTGAAGCGATTTTGTGTAGATGAGAGGCAACCAGGTTTTTTCTCGCATAAGTGACGTTTAGTTATTACAATACTTTGTGACAAATGCATAAGTTTGATATCCTTTTGCAGTACTATACCGCTTGCCATAGTTAAGATTATTTTTTTTTTATTTGCAGAGTGTAAGATAAATATAAATGTAAACACAGGCTTTGCTGCTTACGTGAATTCAATGCTCTCCCATAATTATGGTGATATTATGAAGACTTGGCTGGGATTCCGCCAAAGGTGGGCGCTAGTCCGTTAATCGATAGTAACAAAGCTAACTTTTTCATTGACTCGTTAATCCGTTAAAAAGCTTTTTCATATTAACGGACTAAATTAACATCGTTAAGTTCTGTCAACTTACCTTAAGGTTTTCATCGTTAATATCTTACATCATTCATTTATCGTGCCGGTACAAACCAGTTTGCACTGGTAACACTTGTTGTGTATTAGCACGAGTTTCATAGACGAAAGCGAGGAAAAGAGCTTTTTTTGTGGCAAATAATAAGCTGCAGCCTCATAGGTCTATTAATTATTACCGCTGTTCGCAAGTTCCAAAGATTTTCTAATAGCTGCTTCGTTAGTGCATTTGAACTTATTTTTGTCTTGAAATTAGTTTAGACTGTAAAACGTAACTTCCAAAACAGAAAAAGACCACCATAGCAATAAATATTTCCTTACAATCAGCTCAACAACGTCAATACGTGTTGTTACAGTAAATGAATAAAAAGAAATGTAAATTACACTCAAAATCTAAACGAATTAACGGACTTCATTAACTTCTGTTAACTAAAGCAGAAACCAATAAATTAACTTTAACGGAGGTATGAAGTTTGCTAACGTACTAGTGGTTAACGAAGCTAACGTTTTACATTAACTTGCCCACCTATGATTCCCGGCAATCATTTAATACAGTGCAAGCGTACAACACCAATTACCGACGTAACTGATCGTTGAAACTAATTAGACGTGAAAGTGTACAACACCAACGTATAATTGATTGTCGAAACTAATTAAACGCAACCTTACTACAAATTTTTGTTATGCTTTCATGTTTTATGATTGGAATCGAATATTATGTGAGACAATTTTATAATGGGAATTAATTATTATGTGGGATAGTTAACCTATCACATTTTTACGATGCACAGAGCTGGACAGCGCTGTTTCGAGCTTTTAGCTCTCATCGGCAGCCCTCAGCTTCGAAGTCGTTATGATTTCCCAGGAGTCGACCACGAAGGACGTCAAACTTGTCGGTTATGATTTCCGTGGTCACACAAGGGGAACCCTTGTTGTAGGGATAGCCTATGGCTATCCTTACTGCAAGGATTCAGCGATTTTTTCACTTGTTTATTTTAAGTACCACAAGTGAAAAATCGTTTATTCCCTAGAAATCCTCTGCCGCTGTGCAAGCCCTTAAGGTTTGTCCAGTGATGCCACACTTAATGTAATTACATTAAATGTGATGTTTTCGACCTATCATTTGATGTTTGATGTTTTTGCTGAAGAATCTGATGTTAAGCATGCAGTCTGGCTGCTAACTACAAACTACAGTAGCTAACGCTAAGTAAAAATAGTTAAAGAAGAATAATTTCTTGCAATAGGCTAAATTTTGTATATAGCATTTTCATAATACCTCAGTTAAGCTTTTTTTTGTCATTCTCTGGTGTCTTGACTCTTGGAGAGTGAGTTCAGTGAGCAGCGTGCTAACGTAGACGGCCAAGTGAGTGTGGGTAATATAAGTGCGTAGTGCGATAGGCATAGTACGGTACTGGTACCAGTGGCAGACAGGCTGATACAGTAATGCGTTCGTTTACTGTATAGCCTACCTGATACAGTAAACAACTTACGGTATGATCGGCTACGCCTACTCAGTTCCTGTATAGACCAACTCAGTACTTGCCATGGAAAAACTAAAGTGCTGATTCAGTGATTGGCTAAAAGTAAAGAGATGGAGCCAGTACCAGACCTTAATTAGGATTACCCAATTTACCGTAGGACTGTAAGCAAATTATTAGGTATAATTTGTTCATTTTCTTGTGATTTTAGAGATGAATAGTACCGTGATTAATCTTGACAGTAGTGAAAACGATTTGGAAAGTGACGGCAAATGCTACCGTAAGTCAACACCCAAGAAAAGAAACATAGTTCCAATTTGCAAACAAAACTTCAATGAGCATTGGTTGCAAAACGTTGAATTGAAAGATTGTCTTAGAAAAACTGATGACCCACCAAAAGCCCTATGTAGCTGTAGGTAGGCCTACTGTAAAATTACATTTAGTGCCCCGAAAAAATGTGATTTTTTATGTCACAAGCAAACAAAAAAGCATGAGTTGAATGTTGCAGCAGCAAAAAAGTCAATCTGGTAATCTGCATTTCTAGCTTACGTACCGGTATAATGCATTTTTAAGGCTGTTATAATTTCAAGAGCAGATATATATAGTGCAGAGTGATGCATTAGGCTAGCAATTGCAAACTTATTGCATATTAATAGCCTGTAGCGTACGCAGGATTTTCGAAAGGGGGAGCCAGGAAATTCAGAAAATTTGAGATTAATGAAGACCAAAATAAAAATTTTCCAGCCCAAAACCAAGTCCGTTTTCCTGCCCAAACTTAGGTGAATACCCAAAAAAGGTTTTCGCTCAAATTTAGTCCAGTTATTGGCCAAAAAAAAGATTTTCGGCCACCGTTTCTGTGCTCTAACCTTCTGCCCAAGTTTAAAAGGGGGTGCCATGCCAGAATTTTGCATACTATTCTAAGCTAATTACCGTATACTATCCTGGCGACTGCCCCCCCTCCCCTAAATACGCCCCAGTTAATACCTAACAGTAATTGGTAGTAGAGTCATGATTAGATAATTTGAAAAGTAGCTACTGTAATTTTTTGCAACGAACGATGTGACTACATGCGGTAATTTTCGTAATTTTTTTGGTCCTTTTTTGACAAATTGTTGTCTTATTTGCGCTTGATGTTTTGATCATAAATTTGATGTAATTTATGATAAATTTTGATGTTCTTGAAATTGATCTGTGTGGCAACACTGGGTTTGTCCAGTTCGGCCAAGAGTCTTGTCCCGCTTGGGAATAACTTTGTTAGAGAAGCTGAGGGCTGCCGATGAGAGCTAAAAGCTCGAAACAGCGCTGTCCAGCTCTGTGCATCGTATGACTCGAGCTGCTTTGTAGCTACAGGGTTGGTGGTTGATCTGGCCACCTAACTGCCAGTGGAAGTCGTTATGATTTCCCAGGAGTCGACCACGAAGGACGACAAACTTGTCGGCTATCACATTTTATTGGCAGTTAACTTGTCCCAATCAACCATAAATCATAATGAATGACAAGAAAACGATGTACTTGGTAACAAGAATTGAATAGCAAACAGATAGTTTTTATAAGATTAACTTCGGAAGATTCAATTATTGCTGTCTGGCAACATCGTAAAATTTGGGTAGCATCGGTCAGAGTGTTTACTTCGTAAATTCGAGATTTGAGAGCGTCAATTTCCCAAAAGTTTCATGTTCTTCCCTGGCGCGTAGCCAGGATTTGGAAAAGGGGGGGCTATTTTGAAAGAGTGAGAAGTGTGCAAACGACCTTGACTGGAATTTTCATTCATCTAGAAGCAGTTTCAAACGGTTTGTCCGAAAATTGAGACGAAATTTCTCGGAAAGCTCGGAAACTCAAAGCTTTTTTCCGCCCAAAATCAGGTGATCTCCAAAAAAAACAAGGTCTTCACCAAAATTGAGAGGGATTTTTCGTCCAAATTCGCAAATTCAGACGTTTGAGGGGGGGCTGTTTTCAAATGGGGGGGGGGCTATTTTCCATTTTTCTCAGGAAATCGGCCTCAAAAGCACAAAAAACATGCGATTTTGCATACTTCACAAGTTTTGCATACCGCCCCCCCCCCCCCCCCCCCCTGGCTACGCTACTGGTTCTTCCACTTGATTTTAATTCATACTGTATTAAAAATTTTCCCTCAATTGAGATTGCGAATACTTCAAACACTGTGTTAATTGATCATTTGAAACCCGCTTATGTTGACCCTGTTAAACTGCCAGAAACTTTGACTCGCTTGCACAAACGCGTTAGACCGCAAAACAAACATAATTGTTGATTTGAACTCTGTTGCTTTTATTTCCTGTGCTGTTTTGTGTTGTATGTTTCTTTTCTATTTTTTGTGTCGAACCGCTTACTTACGTTTCTAGAAGGAGCCTGTGGCATCTCTTCTTGATAATGACGTCATAGTCATTCTAAACTCACACGTGGAAGCAAGCATACGTATGTTTCCTTATCAGCAGAATCAAGTAAGCCTACACTGTAGAGCCGCTATAATATGGCCTTTTGCTTGTACTGTAAAACTCACTCGTGTTCAGGGATGTGGAAGCCGCAATTTTTGAATCGCTTCAGCTTCCGCTTCCACAGTGTCCTATTCCACCACTTGATGACATCATTTTTGCTTAAAATTTTTTCCAGATAAGTCAAGATAAAACGCATTGTTATCATCTTCTTAAAAATATCATATAAAAGCAAATTATATAATTGTATTCAGTGGTATGTAATCGCAAGGATCTGTGCATGGGCGTATGGTCAAGAATTCGGATTTGGAGCGGTCCTAAAGCAAAAAGACCAATCATATGGTCGTTATGCTTCAGTTCTCTGAACGTTCCTCCAGAAGTTTAAAATAATGAGCAACTGCTTGGGGTGGAGGCGTATTTCCAAGCGCTCTAAACAATTGCTTAATTCAATTGCATTTGCGCTGCTAAGCGCAAGTCTTTACGTGGCTATAATTATAAGTAGCCCTGGGGTGAAGCTCCACACTTGCAGAATTTTTTTTAATGACTTGTTTGTGTATGTATGTGGTTAGCTCAAAATTTTTGCTAGCGACGTGTTTTTTTAGGACAGCAAAATAAAAAAAAATTTTTGCAAGAATTACGCGGTTATATACAGTATCATTGTGTGGCCACCCACATTGTGACGTCATAGTTCCGGCTGAGTCAGCAGCCAGTATTGCGTGTGTGATTCATTCTAGCTTAACACGTGTACGAAAGCAAGCAAAGTTTAGTAGTGATCCGTATCCGCAAGCGATATAGTTAGCACTTAATTGGTGACCCCGACATTCCAAATCGTGATTTGGAGTAAGAATGGAGCAGCCAGCACAGCAACAGCAACAGCAAAATGCAGTGAGCTTAAAACTACCAGCCTTTTGGACCAGTCAACCAAAAGTATGGTTCCAGCAGTCTGAAGCCCAGTTCGCATTGAGGAATATCACCGCCGATGATACAAAGTACTATTACGTCGTTGCAGCGCTAGATCAAGATTCCGCGCAAAGGGTTATTGATTTTCTTGAGAACCCGCCAGAAGAAAACAAGTATACTGCTTTCAAGCGCAGATTGCTAGGGGCTTACGATCTCTCAGAAAGTGAACGAGCAGCTAGATTGTTGAACATGCCACCTCTGGGGGACCGAAAACCCTCTGAGCTAATGGACGAGATGCTCGGATTGATGAACAATCACCGCCCTTGCTTTCTTTTCAATTTCTTGTTCCTCCAGTTGTTACCCGAAGAAATTCGCATAGTGCTCTCAGGACTAGAGCAGCAAGATCCTCGCCAGTTGGCACAACGTGCCGATGCATTGTGGCTGACTCGGTCCCAGGCTCCGCCAGTTTTCCGAGTGCAAGCTCCAAAACGTAAAACAGCCGCTGCCAATTATTCTAGTGCAAATGACGAATGCTTCTATCACCGCCGTTTCGGAGCGCGAGCCCGCCGTTGTGTGCCTCCATGCTCCTATCAGGGAAACGAGTCGGCCGGTCATCGTTAAAGGCTGCGACGACCGGCATTGGCAGTAAAGCCCTGTTCCACGTCTGGGACAGCCTATCCAAGCGAAAATTTTTAGTTGACACGGGGGCCGAAATTATAGTGTCGTGCCAGCTACCAGATTCGATTGGCTAAATGGGCATACCGGTGCTAGCCTCCTTGCTGCTAATGGAAGCCAAATATCTACTTTTGGGACCAGAACGTTGACCATACAGATTCCAGAAGGCGTATTCCGTTGGGCTTTTGTTGTAGCGAGCGTTTCCCAACCCTTGCTGGGAGCGGACTTTTTACGGGCGCATTCTCTCTTAGTTGATGTGAAACCCCATCGTTTGGTAAATACCCAATTGTTTGCCAACGCTCCAGTGGAGATGGCCACTGAGCCTGATACCCCTCCTTCCATCAACACCTTTTCTTGGAGAGAAAATGTTTTTGCGAAGATACTCACTCAATTTCCGATGATAACTTCCCCCCAGTTCTCGGGCGATGCGCCCAATCATGGAACACAGCATTACATTAGCACCACCGGACCACCACTGCATGCTCGCGCCAGGAGATTGTCCCCTGCAAAGCTAGCTCTAGCGCGGAATGAATTTAACAAAATGTTGGATTTGGGTATCGTCCGACGTTCTTCAAGTCCTTGGGCATCTCCACTGCATATGGTACCCAAGGCTTCTGGAGGCTGGCGCCCTTGTGGCGACTATCCAGATTCCAGAAGGCGTATTCCGTTGGGTATCGTATTCCGTTGGCCAGAAGGCGTATATTGCGATTCCAGAAGGCGTATTCCGTTGGCCCTTGTGGCGACTATCCAGATTTCAGAAGGCGTATTGTCGGTTAAATGCTGTCACCGTCGCTGACAGATATGCCATTCCCCACATTCAAGATTTTTCTGCACGCTTATCTGGAGCACGAGTATTTTCTAAAGTTGATCTGGTAAGAGGGTATCATCAAGTTCCGGTAGCTCCTGAAGATACAAAGACTGCCGTCATCACTCCTTTTGGTTTATTTGAGTTTTTAAGAATGCCCTTTGGACTTAAAAATGCTGCACAAACTTTCCAACGCCTTATGGATAGCGTCTGTCAGCCCCTTGACTTTGTCTTCGTATACCTCGACGATATCCTCGTAGCAAGTGCAACAATCGAAGAGCATCATCAGCATCTCCTGCAGCTTTTTCAAAGACTGTCAGAATTTGGATTAGTGGTTAATATCGACAAATGTCGATTTGGTTGTGACCAAATTGAGTTTTTGGGCCATTTAATCGACACTCAAGGTGCTTGCCCTCTGCCCAGCAAAGTAGAGGCTATCCAGCAATTTCCGTTACCCACCACGGTCAAAGACTTACAACGCTTTGCAGGCATGGTGAACTTCTACCATCGTTTTATACCTGCAGCTGCCGCATTCATGGCTCCTATCTATCAAGCAATCGCTAACACGAACAAGATTCTGGTGTGGACTCACGAACTGCAATTGGCGTTTGAGCAAGCTAAACGGGCTCTTGCTTCTGCCACCTTGCTACAGCATCCCCACCCAGAGGCACCGTTGCCCTTGAGCGTGGACGCGTCAGACGTAGCCGTGGGAGCTGTTCTCGAGCAATGGGTTACCGGACAATGGAAACCCCTTGCCTTTTTCAGCCGCAAAATGCGAAAGCCTGAAACCAAATATAGTGCCTTCGATCGCGAGTTGTTGGCAATGCACTTGGCAGTACGCCATTTCCGGTACTTTTTAGAAGCTCGACGTTTTGTTATTTTTACTGATCACAAGCCTCTCACCTTCGCTTTTTCCAAAGCATCGGATACTTGGTCGGCCAGGCAACAGCGCCAGCTTGCCGCCCTTTCCGAATTCACCACTGATGTTCGCCATGTTTCCGGCAAAACCAACTTAGTGGCTGACGCTTTATCTCGAGCTGCTGTAGCTTCAATAACTCGTCCTCTGCTTGACCTAGATTTTACCGCTATGGCAAAAGACCAGCAGTGCCCTGAAATTCAGGCATACCGCACAGCTATTACTGGACTTCAAGTGGAGGAAATCCCTGTGGGGCCGAGTTCCATTCCGTTGCTCTGTGATATGTCCACAGGATCCCCACGACCGCTCGTGCCAGCGTCATGGCGGAAGAAGATTTTCGACATCATTCACAATCTTTCCCACCCTTCGATCCGAACTTCTCGTAAACTGGTTGCTAGCAAATTCGTGTGGCATGGGATGCAAAAAGAGGTTGGTCTCTGGGCCAAGCAATGCATCGGCTGTCAATCCTCCAAAGTTCAAGCGCACACAAAGGCAGCACTGGTTGACTATCCCCCGCCACAGGATCGCTTTGCCCATGTCAATATGGATATTGTTGGTCCCCTTCCACCTTCCTCCGGACAACGTTACCTGCTCACCATGGTTGATCGTTTCACTAGATGGCCTGAAGCCGTGCCCATGCCGGATGCAACCGTAACCAGTTGTGCTAGAGCATTTTTGTCTTGCTGGGTAGCGCGCTTTGGAGTTCCGGCAGACATAACCACCGACCAAGGCCCACAGTTTACTGCTCGTTTATGGGAGTCTTTCACCCATCAACTTGGCGTTCGCCTTCACCGCACTACTGGGTATCACCCCCAGGCAAATGGTCTCGTCGAGCGATTTCACCGACATCTGAAAAGCGCATTGATGGCACGCCTTACTGGGCCAGACTGGATAGATGCCTTACCCATCGTGCTGCTAGGAATTCGGACGGCACCGAAAGACGACTTACAATCTTCATCAGCAGAGTTGGTCTATGGTACTACATTGACAGTTCCAGGTGATTTAGGGATTCCATCCACCCTTGTCCCCACGTCAACTGCATCTTTTCTTCCGTGGCTACAGAACAAAGTTTCAGCTTTCAAACCTGCCAAAATGTCCCGTCATGGCACACAGCACACCTCAGTGCCGGCAGCACTCACATCTTGTGACTATGTGTTTTTGCGTCGAGATCGTCACCGTCCGCCTTTGATACCTCCGTATGAAGGGCCTTTTCGTGTTTTGAAACGCGGCACTAAAACTTTTGACATTGAAATCAGCGGTGACAAAAAGACTGTATCGATTGATCGTATCAAACCAGCCTATGTAGATCCGCACCTCCCACCAGTGCCAGTGGCACAATCTCACAAACGTGGTAGACCAGCAAAGCAGCCTGTGTGAATACCCTGTGTTCAGTTATCAAAAGCCATGTGTATTGTTCTTTTTGTTTATTGTGTATTGTTATTTCGAACCGCATAGTGCGTTTCTGGGGTGGAGCGTGTGGCCACCCACATTGTGACGTCATAGTTCCGGCTGAGTCAGCAGCCAGAATTGCGTGTGTGATTCATTCTAGCTTAACACGTGTACGAAAGCAAGCAAAGTTTAGTAGTGATCCGTATCCGCAAGCGATATAGTTAGCATTAAAATTGCAATAATTTTTGTAGCAAACGGTACTTGGCAGTAATTAAGACTAGCATTAGAACATCATGTTTAAAAGTCATACAATATTCAACTTTGTTTGAGAGACGTTATGTTCCCCTCTCGGTTTGCGTTGCAAGTGATACATTATTGCTGTGTAAGAAATTAAAATGCTGGAACTGGAAACTTTGTTTATGTTGGTGAATATACTGTGTTATACGAGTGTCGCGATCGTTGAATACTTGGCTAGAGTACAACCTGTAATATCTAGAATAGTCCACGTCGACTTGAACCAGAGAACGACAAAGATATTAATTAACGAATCGGAAATGGCAGTTGATATTTCCTTTAGCTTCTTGAATCGGAGAAAGCAGCACACCAATCTTAAATTAAGAACTTCTATTTAAGATTGAAAACACAAACCAATTCTTCCGAGCAAAATCGCTCCACTTAAATTAATCACGATCGACCAATTCTGATCGCACACACACACTATCGCGATCGACCAATTCAGATCGCACACTATCCGACTACACAAGCCAACCGCAAATCCACAATCTCAGCTAAACTGCCCACGAAACTAATATCTAGAATTACATGCTAAAAATTAGCAGCAATTTAGAATCACTCATTATTTTTTATACAATGATTGTCCATCTAAAACTATAGGTTTTCGTGTTTCGACCAGTAACTTAGGCCATCGAAAGATTATTAAAATTATAGGAGTCCTTCAATTATCAGAATATTAGAATAAACGAAAAAAGAAAGACCCGCCTATTTATACTAAGGCAACAGCTCTTAAATATTCCTGAGAAATTGCTATTACGTCACAATGCAAAAAGTATTCAAACTTACCATAACAAATTTGCTAGCATAATTATTACGTCACAAACATCAAGTCTAAATATAGCCATTAAGAGTCGTAAACAACCATATATCCTGGTGACTGTAGAAGATCGTAGAACATACAAGAAAAAATTATCTCGAACATTCCAATCAAAAAAAGTGGCAAAACCGGTGAAGCAGTCACAACTACATCAAACCACATCAAATAATCATAACAAACACATTCCAAATTATTATATCTGACAACGAGCATGGCTCCAGATTTTTAAAAAAGGGGCAAAGCCCAATTTAAAAGTGTTTTGGGAAAATCTTTAAATGTAGGAATAAAATAGAGAAATTTTGGACTCTTGTAATTTGAAAAAACGAGCTGGATAGCAACACAGTTCATCTTTGAGTTAATACGGGTGGGAGCTGCTCCGGATGTAACTGAACCACAAGCCTTTAAAAAGTTCCTTTCAAAGGATGATCGATCAAACATATATTTTTTGTCGTATATTTCACAAAAAATTGCACCACTTTCAAGTTTTTGACGTTCGATATGAATGGCCAAAGCGGAAGCGGAAGCAGTACCCTTTTACCGCTTCCAGCTTCCGCTTTTACGAAATTTTGCCGCTTCCACCGCTTCCAGTTTCCGCATCCCTGCTCGTGTTGTATAGCCTATTTGTTTCAATAAACAAATCAAAGCGCTGAAAAACTTACCTAAAATGTAACGAAAAACTGCGGAAAATACTCTTATAAATGGTTCTATTGCACGGCAATAGCTTATTTATAAGCCTACATACCACATTTAAGTTTTCTGTTTAAAGCAGGGATGTGGAAGCGGAAGCGGTTAATTTTTTGTGGAAGCGGAAGCACTTTGATGAAAGAAGTCGGAAGCGGAAGCACTTTGATGAAAGAAGTCGGAAGCGAAAGTGTTGAAACGGAGCTGGAAACGGAAGTAATTTTTTCAAAATCAGGCGCTTCCGGACTTTTAAATTGGCTACAATCACGAGCGTATTTAGGGAAGGGCATTGGGCCATGGCCCCCCCTTTGGGTTGCCAGAATAGTATAATTAGCATAGAACAGTATGCAAATTGTGGCATCCCCCCCCCCCCCCCCCCCCTTTGTAACTTGGGCAGAAGGTTTGAGCACAGAAACGGTGGGCGAAGGCTTTTTTTTTGGCCAAAAGCTGGACTAAATTTGAGTGAAGACCTTTTTTTTTTGTGGTTTTCACCTAATTTTGGGTCAAAACCTGGACTAAATTTGTGGGTGAAGACCTTTTTTTTTTTGGGTCTGCAACTAATTTTGGGCAGGAAAACGGACTTGGTTTTGGGCTGGAAAATTTTCATTCTGGTCTTCATTATTCTCAATTTTTCTGAATTTCCTGCCCCCCCCTTTCGAAAATCCTGCGTACGCTACTGGCTACAATCGTTGGGGTAAAATGTAACTATAGTAATATTAATTCTAGAAACATAGCAATGTGTGCAAAATTTCAACTTTAGTCACTGCCATAATTTTTAACGTTTGTTCTGCCTTAAATTATCGTAATTAGTAAAGAGCCATGAACACACAGTCTTTGCAAGAGATTTTGGGCGCGATGTGATCAGTCGTGTAAAAAGTTCTCGAATATTGTAATCAAGTAAAAGTTTAGTTACTGACAAAAAAACTACTTGAAGTGAAGTACAAAGTACTGATCAAAAAAGTACTTCAGTAAAAGTAAAAAAGTAGTCATTTTAAAAGTACTCTAGTACAAATATTTCTGAAAGTGTGCAAGCAAAATAAACAAGCAATTCAATCGACGTATGACAACTGGTCGACTACCTCTACATCACTGCCACAAACGCTGGTCTTCTAGCCCCTCATTCTCTCAAGAAGTCATGAATTAATCATTGTTCTAAGTTTTTTGTTATTCTATTCAAGACATTTAATCAAAAAGAACAACAACAACAAAACTTCGAGATTTGAAAATCATACCGCGCAGAATTTACATGGAATCATTTCATATTATCTTTGCTCAAATACTCATTCACTGTCATTGTTAAATTAAAGATGCGTTTAGACTGGACGCGAAGCAACCAATATTTGACGTCATCGACAGCTCGCGAAAGGTTACAACCGGTCGCAACCTTCGCGAGCAGTTGCGCAACATCGCGTGCTTGCACGCTGTAGTAGAATAACCTACTAAATCACTGATCGGATTTTTACGATTGCAGTTTGCCAGGAACTAATGTAAATAGTATAATTGTATGGTTTAGCGCCTATTTACCAGTCCAAAGAGTAGGTTGTTGGCAAAGTTAGATTCGGGATAACCCTAGGCAGCTAGGCTAGCCACGTTAATTTGGCCAAGTTACTGCGATATCTATAGACAGCTAAGGCTGTAAATCCTAGAGTGATTTTTCATAGCTATGCTTGATCTCAGAGCTTCATCATAATGAATTCACGAAAGCAGTAGGCCTAGCCCAGCGACATCTAGCTTTTAAAACAAATCTTTTTATTCTGTGTAGCATAGCGGAAGTTATTGTATCAGTCCAGTGGTTTTTTTCGCAGAGCAACTTTTGCTGTTTTGTCTTAAACTGACATGGTATTGTTTTTTTTGCAGAATATGAAATAACCCACCAGCAGGGTAGTGTTGCTAGCAGAGCTGGGCAAGTTCGCAAGTTAGTCCGCAAATCCGCAATTGCGGACTAACAAAAAATTTGCGGACTTTGGCATTTTAAATTGCGGACTTGTGGTTGCGGACTATTTTTAATTTTAGTCCGCAATTCCGCAAGTTTTATACAAATATTGAAATTTCTTTCTATTTTCGTAAAATATTTATGTGTTTACCCAGTCAAACATGAGAAACCAATTTAATTATTTCGAGTTCAAGTTCGGCAAAAATATCAAGTTTTTTGAATTCAGGCAGACAAAAATACTAAGTCTGCTTTTCGACTTAATCGCTTTCTTTTTCTTGACATGCTGTTTTTTCGAGTTCGGCAAAACAACCGACTTTTTTCGAGTTTAAGTTCAAATTGGCAGCCTTGGTTCAAAGTATGGCTTTGTTGTTTTTCACCGTGAGTTCACAAAATTAGCCACTGGTGTATCATTTTTTGTTCTGGTAGACAAAGCCGTCGGTACGGTGGGGCCCAGGGGCGCCGTACCCTGCTTGTACCCCCCATTTCGGTTTACTCAGAATGCTTTTTTGGAGTATCACGTAACGACAAGACAACAGGCAATAATGGGAAAAGGAATAATAATTTTGAAAACATAATTATCGTTTGGAGTTTTCTCGATTGTTTTCGAAACTGCTGGCCATCTACCGCTTTACATAAATGTGATCCAATAATCCGTCTTATTAACAAGTCTTTACGGCTGTGCCGCGGAATAGGGATGTATGCCTACAGAAGTGTTACCGCTATTTTGTTAGTAACTATGACCTGAAACAATACGTGAAAACATTTTTTTAAAAGACCAGCTGTTTTTTTTAGAGCAAGATTTATTTGAGGTCGCAGTTAGTCGAGCAACCAGGGGGAAGGGGCTAAGGGGAATCAGCCCCCTTTAGCCAAGGCATTTTAGAAAATATAACCAAAAAAAGAATAAGCGTTTAAACGTATTTTGGACTTGACCTGAAGAATACGGGGGCTCAAGAGGCTAAACAATTTAAATCTTTCAATGACTTCTGAATTCTAGCAATTGACTGTAGTTATTGATATGGTTTTAAAACGTGCGAAATGAGATTTAAATGGCGTTAAAATTGCTATTTTTGATGCAAAATTGCAAAAATCTCCTAGCAGACGGGGCTCTTCCCCTCTGTGACACGCTTGAGTTGCAAAGGTTTGTTCAGCACGGGACCTAACTTATACAATTTTTGTGCAAAAAGCATTTCTTTTTGGTTCAAGCCCCCTCTCTCTTAACAAAATTCTGGATGCGCTTCTGGTCGCATTCACTCCTGTAGACAGATTTTTCAAGCGATTATACGAGCCGCATTCGAAACGACCTAATAAACGCTGCCGGACTTATTCGTCTCTTTTTTCAAAGATGAATACAAAATTGTAGCTTTAAATATCAGTTTTAATGTGCAAAAGTTCAGTCTGTTTTATAGAGCCACCCCCCCAATTTTCGGCTAGGGCCTCCTCATTTCGTTTGGTCTGGCAATGGCACTGCTGGTAGCGTGAGGTAACTCGTTCCTATACAGTATTTATAGAAACTAGGGACTAAAAATTTAGTAATACTTATTGATATGAATGTTTTTTGCCTTCTACTGCCTTTGACTTCTACTGCCTTTGCCTTTTCCTGCCTTGAAAAAAAATTCTTTTTTAAAAATATCTTGTTGTAAGCGGAAATACGGGTTGTGCTTTGCTATTTGATGACTTCTCTTCATTATCTAATCGCTTTTAATCTTCGAATCCCTAGCTTTATTGTAGCATTTTTAAGGGTTCGTCGGTGGGTTGTGCATTATGCTTCCATGCAGTTTAGGCACCTACTGTATAAGCAGTAGCGCAACCAGGAAGGCTGGGGGCTACAACCCCCCTTAGCCAAGCCACTTAAAAACTTTAACCAAAAGTACATGCGTTTAAATCTGTTTTGAGCTGGACTTGAATGTAAGAGGGGCTGGGCAATTCTTAAGTTTGCCATCCGAAAAAGCAGCTCAATAACAAGTCATGCTGTGGTACACTTACTACAATGAATGATTGTGAGTAATTCCTTTTATTGCGTGGAATGTATGCACCATACGCTTGCTATACTTCCACAAGTCGCAACTTTTGACTTATGTTTGCTAATTAACTCTGAGCAGATCACTTCGGGACATTGTTAATTGCAAAACGCTTCTACTCGGTTCATAAAAAGTTGCGGACTTGCGGTGCAGACTTCAAATATTACGAAGTTGCGGATTTGCGGCTGCGGACTTCAATAATTAGGAAGTTGCGGACTTCAAGAATTACGAAGTTGCGACTTGCGATTGCGGATTCAAGAATTCTGAAACTTCATTGCGGACTTGCGGTTGCGAACTTAGCTTTTAAACGTGCAATTGCGGACTTGCGGTTGTGGATTAAGAAAATTGAAACTCGGTAGCGGATTTGCAGACTGCGGACTAAAAAAAAAAGTTGCGGTGCCCAGCTCTGATTGCTAGTGTTTTCACCCAATTGTAAGCTTGTTGTTTTAAAAGTAACCACAAGTGAACAATTGCTCGAATACTGGAAAACTCGCAAAAGTTTTTTCGCTATCTACTTGGCCAAGCCAACTTGGTGAATGAAACTGTATTTAGAACTGGTTTCAAGCTACATACAAGAGCTAGATAGATACAAAAAATCAAAAAATTTGTACGAACTTTTGGATTGGCATAATTAGTAATTACTTCTGTGAATAGCAACAAACATGGAATTTTTTCTTCTCAATGTCCTCTTTCAAGTCTTCTTGTTTCTGAAGGTTTGTGACAGTGATCAAGTTGAACTGAAAGCAATGGTTTTCGACTACCCCTAGTTTTATAATCATGAATATTGTAGTCTGGTAGTGATTTTTCACTCCAGTCCTATGTGATGAAAATAGAAGAGTCAAGTGTGTTATATTCATTTACTGTGTCTTTGTGTAATATCTGAATTTAGTTGTTTGTGAATTTCAAAACATTTTACTGTCTCTTATAATTTTAACTGCTTTACATGGTGAATAAAGTGACAAAGTAAACAATTTTGAGTCTAAAGTTCAATCATTACAATTACAGTCAGTGTAATCAGGTAAAACTAGAAAGCCAATGTATATCTCACAAGTAAAAAGTTAGTTCTATTTTTTGCTGAGATTACCATAGGTGGGCGCAAGTCCGTTAATAATGAAGCTAACTTTTTCATTGACTCGTTAATCCGTTAAAAAGTTTTTTCATGTTAACGGACAAAATTAACTTCCGTTAAGTTCTGTTAACTTCCGTTAAGGTTTTTATCGTTAATATCTTGCACCATTCATCTATCGTACCGGTACAAACCAGTTTGCACTGGTAACCAGAGGTGAAGTCGAGGACACAAGGCTCGAAGCCAAGGCCACGGCCAAAGACAAAAAAAAAATCCGAGGCCAAGGACAGTCCTTTCGAGGACAGACTCTCTCGAGGCCAAGGACAGCCCTTTCGAGGACAGACTCTCTCGAGGCCAAGGACAGGAATGCTCGAGGCCAAGGCCAAGGACCAAGGATACAGGCGCAAGTGTTCTCGGAAAAAAATTTTTTTCGGGCGATCTCCAAAAAAAAAGGTTTTCAAAGAAATCTTTGCTAATGCTAGAGTTACGTACGTAGCAGGGGCTTTTATGTTCAAGCCTATGCCGATGATCTAGCAGTGTTGGTCACTGGTGCTGGTATGCTTTGGATCAGAGGTATTGCCCAGAAAGCAATAAATATTGCTGCAAACTGGGCTTTGGAACAAGAGCTACAGTTTAGCAGCAAGAAAACCGAAATTGTGCTGTTTACTCACAAACGGAATCCAGATTTGGTTTCCTTGTCAATGAATGGTTCAAAACTTGAACTTTCCGAGGAAGCAAGGCTGTTGGGTGTTACTCTTGACAACAAGGTAACTTGGAAACCACGTATTATCCCAATTACCAGCAAAGCAACTACAGCGTTATTGCAATGTAAACAAACTGTGGGTAAAACGTGGGGAATAAAACCATCTATGATGAAATGGATATAAACAGCTATGATACATCCAAGCATGTCGTATGCATCTGTGTCCTGGCCTGGCGGTCTCAACAAAAAGTATCTAGTGAGGAAACTCGCAAAGGTGCAGAGACTTGCTTGCCTGATGATTTCATCAGGCACCCTTAGTGGTGCTCTGGAAATATGGCACCCCTACTGATGCTCTGGAAATATTGCTCAACATAACTCTTATCGAGAAATTTTTATTGGCTGAGGACAGTTCGAGGGTCATATAGAATCCATGTTAGTGGGCTGTGGCATGTCAACTAAGTTGGTTCCTTTGGGACAACGAAAAGCCTCGTTGATGTTTGCAATGATGCTAGAAGAGTCTTACCTTTGCTGCAAATGCCAGCTGACTGAATAAAGAAAACAAAGGTATTCGAAAGAAATTTCGAATGTCAAATTATGAATAAAAAGAATGCTATCAGATCTGAAAGCGTTCTAAATGCCAACACTGTCAAGGTTTACACTGATGGCTTACACTAGATGGGAGAGTAGGTGCGGGTTTTTATGCAGAATATCCAAAGAACTCCCCTAAACAAGCATTTTTCCACCTTGGAATTTACAGTACCGTATTCCAGGCAGAAGTCTTAGCTATTTCAGAAGTGACAAAGACCCCGCTTTTGGAAAAAATGCACAATCAAAGTATTGTTGTGCTGGTTGATAGTCAAGCAGCTATCAAAGTACCCACAAAGTGCACTGTAACATCAATTACAATGTTCAACTGCATTAGAAACCTAAATCAGTTTGCTAAACAGAACCACGTCAGTATTGCATGCATTCATAAGTGGGCACAGCTAACGCAAAAATAGCTCCGCTTACACCTATTCCGATAATTGAAAAGATTAGCTTCGCTAACGCAAATCCGATAACACAAATTTTTTGTTAGCGAAAGCTAACGCTAATTCGCTAATCCGCTAATTAACCATAAAAGTACAATATGAGACGGAAAAAACAAAAAATCAATTTCGTAACTTGTACCAATCATTTCAATATTGCGCTTTTCAGTTGATCAGCCAACTCTGAACATATTGCACCTCCGAAATTTCCGAATTCCAAAAGTTTATTCAATCGCAAGATATTGTCACGGTTTTGGGCTTTTCAGTCAGAATGCTAAGCAGTAACCGCAACGGGTATTGCCTACTGATCAGCCTTAAAAACCTAGGCAATCCGGCAAAACGTACTGTAGTAGATGGCTTTAACTGCAACTTTGCTTCAAGATAAAATATTTCAATCTTCCTCCTCCCTCTTTCTAAATGATCACTCTGCGTAAAAAATGAAAAAGCGCTCTGCGGAATTGATAATCCGTTGATTGCGGCAGCCCGCTGGCCGATACAAAGTAACTGAAGTTCAATATGACACGAACAATTTTAATCGTGCTTTTTCCAAATGCTGGTTTCGAAAATTTGACCTCGTATTGGCTCGTGATCCCGTTTGGCCAGCATTATGATGTCATAGATTAGAGTGATTACCAACGTGAGAAAAGCATTACCATATCGAAGCACGATTTTTGCGGCAATAATTACCGTTCTAAAAACGACTTACATCGTATACTTGAATTGCATATTTCTCTGCCAAGCAAAAACGGCTGAATGTGGTAAATTTTAGACTACACTGTATTGAAACCACAGTTGCAATTATTTTTTTCTAGCGGATTCGTGAATTGGCTAAAAAAATTAGCTTGGGATTACCAGTCCATTAACATTTTTGAACGTGAGCGGAACCGCTAATCCGCAAATGAAAATGTTAGTTTCGCTAATAAGCGGTTTAGCGATTTGTACCCACTTATGCCTGGATTCCTGGACATGCAGGGGTACAAGGTAACGAAGTGGCAGACTATGTAGCCAAATCAGGATCTAAATGAAAAATACATGGTCCTGAACCTTTTATTACAGTCCCGTATGCCAGCTGTGCTGTTAGCGCGGTTAAGGACTGGTCCACAGATAGAGGGAAATCTATGTGGAATAAACGGAAGCTCTGCTCGAGGATGAAGGAGTCTGCAGGTTGGACGTCTTCTCGACTCACAATACGTCTTCTTAACCTTAAGAGGCCTCAATTAAATAGAGTTGTGTAAGTTTTATCTGGGAACTGCAATCTACAGCGACACAAGAAACCTACAGGTTGTGCTGAGGCTTCTTTGTGTCGACAATGTAGCCGAGGGGAGGAAACACCAAATCATTATGTAGGCAATTGCGAGCTTTACCAAGGTATTCGTATTAAATATTTTGGAATCACCAAAACCACTGTTCACACTGTGGTAAGGAAATGTAGCTTTAATAAACTGGCCTCGTACTTAAAGCAAGCTGGAAGGCTTTCTGAATTTGACTAGTAACCAAACAAAACAACAATAACATAGCAGCTACAGTTGCAATGGGCCCAAATGAGGCTTACGCAATGTATAGATGGACTTTACCTAACAGTAGCAGATTCGCTTGCACCGCTGCCCATTAATATATTTTTTTTTTTTCAGGCGATCTCCAATTGCGGAAAACAAAAAAGGTCTTCGTAAGTTTTCCGCGAGTTTTCTGGCGTTTTCCAACAAGATTTCAACTGTACAAAAAATAGCGCTGTCCTCGAGCCAAGGACAGGGCAATTTTCAAGGACTTGAGGCTTCGAGGCCAAGCCAAGGCCAAAGACTTGACTTTGGAGGCCAAGGACTTCAAAATGAGTCCTCGAGGCCAAGGATGTCCTTAAGGACTCCACCTCTGCTGGTAACACTTGTTGCGCATTAGCACGAGTTTTATTGACGAAAGCGAAGAAAAGAGCTCAAATTTGAAGTAAATAATAAGCTTCAGCCTCATAGGTCCATTAATTATCGCTATTCGCAATTTCCAAAGATTTTCCGATCGCGGCTTCGTTAATGCATTTGAACTTACTTTTATCTTGAAATTAGACTAGACTATAAAATATAACTTCCAAAACACAAAAAGCCCACCATAGCAATAAATTTTTCCTTACAATCAGCTCAACAACGTCAATACGTGTTCCAGAAGCGAGTGAACAAAAAGAAATGTAAATTACACGCAAAATATTAGCGAATTAACGGAATTGATTAACATCCGTAAATTAAAGCTGAAAATAACAGATTAACGTTAACGGAGGTGTAGGTGTGAAGTTTGTTAACGGACTAGTGATTAACGAAGCTAACGTTTTGCATTAACTTGCAGACCTATGGAGGTTACTGTTATTGGTGAAGAAGTAGCTGTCAAGCAAGTTCATTAATATTGTTCCATTCTCATTAGTCACCACTAAACAAAAAACTTGATACAGCATTTAAAATAATATTATTTGGACTTGGGAAGGAAGCGACAGTTACATGAAAATGTGAGAACTAACAACACTTTTATTCAGATGCTTGAGTAACAATTTTCACATGAAAAAATCGAAATGTTTTTTTTTATCAGGAGTATAACCAAAAACTTGCTAAGAAGAGGGGGCTTGACCTTACAGCTATAAATTTGTCTGTATCTTACAAACGATGGTTTGGAGCGAAGCCCTCTGAGGTAAACGCGACCGTCGCAACGTACTGTTACCGAAGAAAATGCAAACTAATAAAATGCTCTCGAAAGCATTTAACTTTGCACTAAACATCGATACGCGCTCCGCTAGCGAATAAACAACCAAACGTAGTTTTAGAAGCTGACTTTTCCTCAAAGCAACTGCTGGTATTACTGTGCTAAATTCTTGTCCTTCGATGATAGAGTCAAATCATGCAAGAACTGCAATGTTTTTTTGCTATCTCCAGCAAACCAACACAGCAATCCATTGCACAATAAGCAAAAAATCCACTTCTTAACTGATGACAAATCCAGCTTTCAGATTCACTCATAGCGTTAGCATTGGGAGTCTTCATAAACTTCACTAAATAGCTAACACAAACAACTAGTGGTGCAAATCTTTATCGAGCATTGGGGGGATAATTTGCAATTTTACCCCTATTTTCAACATTCGGGGGGATGAACCTCGACCAAGACTTTTTTCAGGAGAGCAAGAGTACGTGAAGACCAAAAAAAAGGTTTTCACTAGAAATGGAACACTTTTTTCCCCGAATTCAGAAGACCAAAAAAAAAACTTTTTTTCCCCGAATTCAAGAACAGACCTGCGCTCAGATGCACACCAGAGTCAAATTATTGGAGGGGATGCAGATTAAGACCATACTCAAATTGTTCGGGGGGATACAGTCAAATTCTTGGGGGGATATATACCCCCCTGGTTTCGGCACCCCTGCAAACAACTGTTTAAGCTTACTACCTGACCACAGGTAGCATAACATGCTTGCCTGAAAAAGAAAAATCACATCAAAAAAACAACATAGTTTACGCTTTTAATGTACCAGTAGACTAGCCTATTGGCCTACACTCTACAAGATAGATCTACCAGTACCATAATGAGACATGGATGGTGAAAGCGTTTAAGGATTTGTTAACTGAGTAAGCACCTAATGAGAACTTTTGACATCTGCCACCAGTTTTTTGCGTTTCTGCATTAAAACCCAGAACTGTCATCGTCAAAACAGATTATGGCAAGTTTTCAGTGGAAGGATCTAAACAAATAAATCATTGATAGCTAGTAAATAGGCTAAGTACAACTACGTTTTTGAAGAAATGACCTGTCTTTTTATTTCCAAATTCGATCTACTGTACTTCGTTTTTCACTTATACTTTACAAACTTTTTTCTCAAGATTGTTTTGTTACGTAGGCTATTAGTCTAGACTCTTCTTCGCGTTTATTGCGTAATAACATAATATAAACTTAATCTTCGTTTTAATTCCATCGCTCTATGACGAAACAAAACCTGTGATGACTATGATAGCGCCACAATAATAAAGTACGCAACGCTTTCTGCTCATTGAATACGTTTCAAAACTAAGTTATTAAAATTAGCCTATGAAGCGACCTGTCACGAAGATTAGCAACCACTTGCGAAGGTTGGCAACCTTTGCGAGTGACGTAAGCGACCACTTCGCGTTGCTTCGCGTCCAGTCTAAACGTACCTTAATACTCTTAAAAAGTAAAAACAATGTGGTCGTGTCTTGTCGGTGTATAAGCTACTGTATATCTACAGGGTGGGGCAAAATTCACGCATCACCGCTAATTCAGTACATATTTTTCTATAAATTTTTTTTGGATTAATTATTAAAAATTATTACGGATTTTTTGGATTGAATTTGTTTCACATGCGAAGGCAGGCAGAAGCCTGAAAAAGATTACGTCACTAAATCTCGCAAAATTGTTGTTGATAGCCCATTTAGATAGTTCTGTGTCTCTGCTGGGACAAAATTGATTATATCATATTGGAATTACATTTGCACAAATAATTACAGTACCGTACAGCAATGCCTACTGCATATATGGTGTGTGATTTTTGGCTTCCTTTGTGGAATTTAGCTTTAAAAACGTTTAGTAATCATAGGATGAATTTTTTGCAAATTCATGTCTCTCGGTTTGCTTCTTTCATAACTTACTTTCAATAGAGTAAACATCTATACCAGAATGGGGCCTCGGCGAAGGAACATCAAGCAACATGAAACTAAAAGCATTTGGAACTACCATTTGTCAGAATGAACGGAATACGTACTCGCATGCGTAGAAAAAAGGCATTGCGACAGTCGCTGTGGTGGTTTGACCTCTGATATTAGAGTTGCCAACTGAAAAAGGAGCAAAAGACTACTAACTTAACTGAATTGAAAAATTGCTGGTAGAAAAGTCGACATTTCTGACGAATTTGTGGTTCTAATTAAAATTAAAATACTTGTACTTTTTTGAATCAAAACTTAAGTAGCGTTATTTCTCACTATAAGTAAGCAAATAAAAGTACAAGTAGCGCAAAAAAAAAAAAAAAACTATTAAGAAGTACTCGTTACCGTAAAAAACGAAATACTTTTACCTGAGTAATCTACTCAGCAAAAAATATTTCGTTGCTTTACACCACTGGATGATACACGTGATATACAGTACCGTCAGTACTGCCATAGCATCAAAGTTGGAGGTTTTCCTGAGGCCAGCAGTGGCCACGATGAGGCTACGATAGGTTCCTTCTTAATTTGCTATGGCTGCTACACGTGCTGGCAAGTGCACACTGCCAAGTAAGCCTAGTAGCGTCACGTGTAGTTTATGAAACCTAGTACTTAGCCAGTCACAGTTGTTACAAACAGGGATATAGAAGCGGAAGTGGTGGAAGCGGTTAATTTTTTGTGGAAGCGGAAGCACTTTGGTAAAAGAGACTAGAAGCGAAAGCGAACTCGGAAGCGACAAATTGTATCAGGCGTGTAGCCAAAAATTTGCAATGTGGGGGGGGGGGTGTTTCGGAGGCTGGAAACAACATTAAACGACCTTGACCCAACATTAAACAACATTGAACGATAGAGCATCTGCTACTGAAGCAAGCGGTAGACTGGGTTCGATTCCCGGTCGGGTCAAACCAAAGACTATAAAAATTGGTATTCACAGCTTTCCTGCTTGACTTTCAGCAATTAAAGGGAACAGTGTGAAGCCTCCGCCGTGTGTGTTAAACAGGTGTGCAGGTGGCAGCTTTACTCGAAGACTAAAAGGTCTCTTCGCTGTCTCCTTGCCAAGGCAACTTGGTGAATAAAATGTAATTACAATTACAATGACCCAGCTTTTGGTCGGTCTTCACTCGGAATGAGTCGGTTTTTCTGTCCGACTTTAGGTGATCTCCATAAAAAAAAAGGTCTTCGCTCGGAATAGGTCGGTTTTTACGTCCAAGTTTGTGTGATCTCCAAAAAAAAAAAAAAAAAGAAAAAGATCTTCAGCCAAGCTGAAACCCAGTTTTCTGGTCAAAATCACATCTTTTCCTTCACCATTTCTCATGGCCGATGCCGATGCGGGAGCTATTATCGTTTTCAGAGCAAAAATCGGCCTCAAAAGTGCTGAAAACGTGGTATTTTGCATACTTTTCAGGCCAATAGGGGGTGGGGCTGTAGCTCCCCCGCCCCTGGCTACGCTACTGAATTGTATCCGGGTCTGGAAGCGGAAGCAAAAAATTCCAAGGGTGAGGAAGCGGAAGTGGACTCGGAAGCATTAAACTTCAAGAGGAGCTGGAAGCGGAAGCACTAAAAATTTGACTGCTTCCACATCCTGGTTTAAAGTACGTATCCGTAATTGCAGTATTCCGGACTTTTCAAGTCACAAGCCGCCACTGGTAACAACCCAGTCTTTTTTGGATATTTTCTGGCAACCGTACTAGACTGTAATTTTCCGGCAAGGAGCCCTCGTGAAAAAATTTTTTGGTTTAATTGGAACGACCGACGCTCGCGTCGCGTGTTTTTCTGTTTTTACTCGGCCATTTTCCAACTAACGAGTGCAAAATTTCAGACTTTTGCTTATAACTCGAGAACGGTTTCGCCTAGCTACATGAAATTTTGACAGCAGTTTGAGATTAATGAGTTGTATGTTTGGATACAATTTCGAGGCAATAGGTCACGTGACTTCGGTTTTAGAACCCAAAAACCGCCCTTCAAGTTTGGCGTAAAAAGCGGTCTCAGTCAAAAACGGCTAAAGTACGGCAAAAAATATTTTAGGCCTTTTTACGCTAGCAGAAAAAACGCCTAGAAAAGAGATCTCGTGATACCCATCGAGGTACCTCTTGAAAAAATTTTTACAAACAGATTTTTAATGCCTGATTAATGATTGAAATGTCTTCGGTTGCAACCAGGTGCCGTTTTTAAGATATACCGCTTTTAATCGAACGCGGATGAATATTTTAAAATCATACGCTTGAATACTATTTTTTACTATTAGTGTCGCCGTGAAATCATCCACAAACTACAACAAGGATAATTTTTATGTTTCTTTGAATGTAAAAATTCAAAATATGATAAATTTAAACTAAACAATTAATCATGGGTTAGTTTTGGTTAAAAAGTTTGCATATTTAGTGTTTTAGCTTGAGTTTTTTTGTGTTGAATTTCAAACGTGGAAACATGCTTTGAAGTCACGTGACCGTCGTCGCTTGGCAGCTGATCGTTACGAATACAAAACTTTGAAATAATTTTTCATGATTAAAGGCGGTGAATCATCCAGCCAATTCCAGTGGTTTAAAATAGCTAAAATTAAACTATAATTTTTGATATTTTTTGTTTTGATTTTGGGGCTGCGTTTGCAAAGATATTCAACAAATATAAAAAGATGTCCCCCCGAAAAAAGTTTTTGGAAACATGAGTTTTGATCTTCCCGCCAAAACCACAGTTTTCTAAACTCTTAGGCCTACTGTAATCTTAGTAAACTATTAGGCCTAATAGTTTAGAGATAGTTAGGCCTAATTAGGCCTAAACTATTTAGAAATAAACTATCTCTAAACTATTAGGCCTACCACAGTTCTCTAAACCATTAGGTCTACTGTGGTTTTGGCGGGAAGATCAAAACTCAGAGTTTCCAAAAACTTTTTTCGGGGGGACATCTTTTTGTATTTGTTGAATATCTTTGCAACCGCAGTTCCAAAATTAAAACAAAAAATATCAAAAATTATAGTTCAATTTTAGCTATTGTACACCACTGGAATTGGCTGGATGATTCACCGCCTTTAAATACCGGTATCCTTAAGAATTAATAAAGAAATTATTTCGCGTTAAAAGTCGAAAAACAAATGAAGTACGGTACCTCATGAAATACACCACATGTCTGTTACAATGATAGTCTACCCACAAAAAGCAGCCTAATACAATAACTGCTCTGAGAAATACTGATAGGCTTTCACTCCTTAAAACTAACTAGCCTAGCCCTAGGTGGTTGGCGTATCAACTCTCAATTGTCTGTTCTGCCACACTTAAGCACTTGAAACAATCATCGGAGTTAAACCAACAAATAACCCAAAATAAGAGATGACTCTCATGAAATTGCTGAAAAGGAGAACAGTTTATTTAAGCCTTATTTTGCAATATTTGCGAAAGTGTAGGCATATTGCTTTATGTTGAAACGTCGCAGCAGACTACTGTAGTCTTAAAACATTGTAGCTGAATGATTCATTAGAATTGACGATGTGCTTTTGTTCGATTGGAATAAAGGTTTTGGACTGATGACCGGTATATCCATAGCTACCGACGGCCGTAGGCTATCGATATTCCTCGAAGCTTATCGGTATTCTTCGAAGCAGTTATTGTATGTGGCTGCTTTTTGTGGTAGGCTATCATCATAACAAACACGTAGTGTAATTCATAAGGTAGTTCGTTTATTTTTCGACGTTTTGCAAGAAACAATTTCTTTATTAATGGTTACCGGTATTTCATTTTGAAAAATTGTTTCAAAGTTTTGCATTCGTAACGATCAGCTGCCAAGCGACGACGGTCACGTGACTTCAAAGCATGTTTCCATGTTTTAGAATTCACCACAAAAAAACTCAAGCTAAAACTTTAATTATGCAAACTTTTTAGCAAAAAACTTACCCATGATTAATTGTTTAGTTTAAATTTATCATATTTTGAATTTTTACATTCAAAGAAACATAAAAAATATCTTTGTTGAAATTTGTGAATTATTTCACGGCGACACTAATAGTAAAAAATAGTATTCAAGCGTATGATTTTAAAATATTCATCTGCGTTCGATTAAAAGCGGTATATCTTAAAAATGGCACCTGGTTGCAACCGAAGACATTTCAATCATTAATCAGGCATTAAAAATCTGTTAGTAAAATTTTTTTCAAGAGGTACCTCGATGGGTATCACGAGACAACACAATTTTGGACACTGTAACAAGGCCTATTTCATGGGTTATATGTCTCAAGATACCCTTTCATCCCAACCAACCCACGTTTGGCTGCGATGAGGTTTATTTCTTTGTTTTACCTTTTTTTTCTTCCTACATTTTGTACGCTCTTCTTCTCCTAAACCACAAAACATGGAAATCTAATTTTTGTGCAAAGTTGTTGAGCTGCAAACACAATTTTTTCTCCCGAAATTTTTTGGGGCAACTCCACCGGGAACCCCCCAAAATGGGGCCCCAAAAAATTAATTTTTTGAACGGCTTAAGATCTAGGGTGCTAATTTTTTTTGCTATCAGTAGATATTTAACAGACAAATCTTTTGACATAGTTTGGGGATGCCACATCCCCGGGGACTCCCCCAAAAGAACCCCCCAAAAATCAGGTTTTTGAACGGCTCAAGTTAGAGTTCTACTTTTTTTTTATCTCAGTAGATATTTAACTGACAAATATTTTGACATAGTTTGGGGGTGCCACCCCTTGGGGACCCCCCAAATGGACCCCCAAAAATCAATTTTTTGAACGGCTTAAGCTAGAGTTCTACTTTTTTTTTTTTTATCTCAGTAGATATTTAACAGACAACTATTTTGACATAGGTTGGGGGTGCCACTCCCCCGGGGATTCCCCCAAATGGACCCCCAAAAATCAATTTTTGAACAGCTCAAGCTAGGGTGCCAGTGTTTTACGATATCAGCAGATATTTAACAGTCAAATATTTTGACTCCACTTTTCTGGAGGTTCCGTAATCAGATATTTTTGAATAATTGCTGATTTTATGGTAGACAAAAAGTACTTTTGAGCGTCACAGCATTAGTTATGCGTCAGTCGTTCACTGGGTTTGCTGGCAAACTCCCATCTGGTTGTTAAAAGGCTTTTTTTTTAACTTCAAGGGCATTAAATGCACTGACTGTGTCTTTTATTTTCGTTTCCCACAAAACGGCTTTTTTATATTTTATCGAGTCTTACAGTGCCTTTTGCCATATTTGCTGCAACATATTTTTGAAACAGCTAAATAATAATATAGCCAATGAAATTTATAAATCTGCATTGAAACTACGCAAAACAACAAGTTTTCAACATACAGGTACTAATAATACGAAAAAAATAACGGCATATTCCTTTGAAAGAAAGGCGATTGCTTGTTTCTTTGTTTCAACACTTTTTCTGGTCCAGGCTTACACTACAAAGCAACACCTTCAAGAGAAATTATTTCAAAAGTCGGCTATGCTCCTTCTACCCAAAGATTTTGTGATGATCAAACATTCGGCCAAACAGAAAAGTTGTAAAACAAATAATTACTGTAAATGCGCTGGCAAAAACCAAAATACACGCGCCTGAAATCAGTCCAGTTTTCTCGTAAAAAAGTGGTTTGATTTATACCCATGCGCCGAGCTACTGATGCTTCTAGAGCCGAGTGCAATATAGGGGAGGATGGGGCACAATGGGACAAAAATTACATAATTTAATGTAATTTCAAAACTACAATTAGTGGAAAGCTCAAATTTTGTGTGCAGGTACTACTCCTTCAACCTTAACATCATCAATCATAATTACAAAACTATATTCGATAATTAAGCTTTTGTTGCAAAAAATAAAAATTGAAAAAATTGTCCCATTGTGCCCCATGCATGGGGCACAATGGGACAAGCCGGGGGGCACTATGGGACAGAACATAGAACACCTAATTGGATAATATAGGCTGAAAATAAAGAAATGCTGGAGGACTTAAGTTACTTGTTATTTAATATAGGTTCACCAGAACATAAAATCTTCAACGTAGAGCAAGAATTTTTTGATTTTATTTTTTCAGCAATTTTTGGTTAAAAAAGACTGCTTTTTGCTAGCTAAAAGGCTTGCATTATGTTGAATCACAACACCAGTATAGTTATGATCAAAAAGTATCCAATATATCTCAAGCAACATTTCAAACAACACATTTTGCACAGCTAAAATGCATCACAATAACACTGAAGAACAAGTAGCACAACAAAGCTAATACAGCTGAGTGCAACCATAAACTAATACAAACAGTTCAGTTTAATGTCAAAAAAGTAAGCATAACTACATTTTTGTAGCAGCAAAATACTGTAGCATAGCTTTTACCCAGTGTTAAGATCAGCATCAAACAGTTTAACATGAATAAATCATTACATGAACATGGTGATGGTATGGACTGATGAATCAGATAGAGTGAAAAACAGTAAAGCTGGTATATTTCTCATTGTTTGATCTAGTGTACCGGTATGCTTAATTGACCAAAACTACAATTGAATCAAACACTTGATCTCAGTCTGCTAGTAGAGCCACATTCAATTGGAGCAGGGTAACATGTTTAATACCGTAGCCTATCATCTTCATGAACAGATCCAATATCTGGAAAATCAGGGAAGAAAAACTCTGCAACTTGACGCTTCTTGTGCAAATAAGCAATTTCAAAGTCTCCATTTTCATCCTTAGGTTGAGCAATTTGTCCCACATAATATTTAACTGGTTGAGAAAGAAACTCTACCAGCACATAATTGTTAACATCAGGGCACTTGTTTGCATTTTCAGTGGAACTGAAAATTGACACATCATTGACATCATCAGAACTGTTATATTATCAATACTTGCTTGTTTTACAGCTAATAATGTTCAAGGTTAAAGTTGAATCAATAATAATCACTAGGCCTAAACAAATTACTCTGTTAAAACATTTTAATAGTCAATACAGCATTCAACATGACACATAGATAGTTTCTCATCACACTATATATCACTCAGTACACAAGTTCAATAACTGTAAATATTTGCAGTTTAAAATCTAGAGTCAGGTGTGAAGCAAAACTTTGGCTCATTACACTACATGTTATAGTAACCTCTTAAAGCTTTGTAGTTATGGATTGTCCATGAATGTGCTAATTATTGTACACATATTTGCCTTATCACTGAAGTCTAATCTTAACAGCTTTCAGGCTTTGATTAACAAACTGAACTTGTGAAGCTTCACATTCTGCAAGGCTAAATTTTTAGTTTTTATCATGATACAGTCACTTACTGACAAAAAATAAAACAATGAATGAATCAGTAGTCTTTTTCTTCAAACTACATATGCTTTTTGACATAGGTTTATGTCCAAGATTAGAAAGCATTAAAATTTTGTTTGTCCCATTGTGCCCTTTTTTCATTGTCCCATTGTGCCCCTAGAGCAAAGCCTAATTAAAACTGTCTCTTATCCATTTATTCCAACATTAATAAAAATTAAAAAGATACTAGCAAAACGATAATTAATTGATGTCATTCCAACAGCATTTTCAAGAAAATCCTGCTACTATTCCCTACAAAATTTCCCTTGCCTTTCGTAACCCAAAACAAAACTTTTTAGTTCCAAACTTCACGAAGCTGTAATATCCCGGTACCAAAACTTTTAATGAACAATTTTTTTTTCAGAAAAAGCAAGGGTTTGGTTAGACAAAACAACCTCACAAATACAAAGTTTCAGAGTTGAGTAGTTTTTTTTATAATCAGACTGTCCTATTGTGCCCCGCGTCCCATTGTGCCCCATCTTCCCCTACTTGTTGAACCACTCTAGTTTAAGCCCAGTCAAAAATACCGGATGTTAAAAAGCAGCTCTTAGACGTCGTAAATAATAATTGAAGTCGGCTAGTTTCAGAAGCGAAATAGTTTATGACTTTGTGATTTTTTGTATATTTTCCTTAACTTTGGCAAACGGTATATTTGGGAGGAAGCTAATATTTTAATCATAAAAATTACACCCAATGTGATTGCGATTAGTTTATTTTGAATGTTTTAGTCCTCTTCTGATGTCATTATCAACGAACAGTTAAAAAAATCAAACTACATTCTAATAATGACTGATATGAAAAATAGGCCTGTTTTTATTGTAATTGTTATTACATTTTGTGATTTTTTGCATATTTTCTTTAACTTTATTTTATTTTTATTTCCAAATTTTTTTATTCCAAATTTTCCAAATTTTTTTTTAGTTTTATTGTAATTGTAATTGTAATTACGTTTAGTGATTTTTTGCATATTTTCTTTAACTTCAGTTTATTTTTATTTCCAAATTTTTTATACCAAATTTTCCACATTTTTTTTAGTTTTATTTTTATTGTAATTGCAATTACATTTTTTGATTTTTTGCATATTTTCTTTCTTTATTTTATTTTTATTTCCAAATTTTTATTTCCAAATTTGGTAATTGCAGTTTTCAAGTTTTGTATCGTTACATGTTTGAAAGTTTAATGATTCTAAATTGCTGCTAATGTTTTCTTCCAAAGTTTTAGTTGCAGTTTTACATCATAGCATGTTTAAATGTGTTATTCTTTTCGCCTGATGAGACCCTTGAGCAAGGTCGAAACGCGTCGCAATAGCTCATTCGCACTGTATATTGCAATAATAAATTGTATAGATGAATAACTTATGCTTCTAAATGCTAGCCGTGAAGATGGCCTAAGTTACTGGTTGAAACACAAAAACCTATAGTTTTAGGTTGACAATCATTGAATAAAAATTTTAATGACTTCTAAATCGCTGCTAATTTTTAGTTAATTACATTTGATTCACCAAGTTGCCTAGGCCAGGAAACAGCGAAGCGACCCTTCGATCTTCGAGTCTGCCACCTGCCCATCTGTCTACCACACATGTTGAAGGCTTCACATTGTCCCTTTAATGGCTGAACGTCAAGCAGGGAAGCAGTGAATACCAATTTTTATAGTCTTTGGTTTGACCCGACCGGGAATCGAACCGAGTTTACCGCTTGCTTCAGTAGCAGACGCTCTATCCACTCGACCAGTGATCGGTGTTATTAGTCATTAGTAGAATGTGGTTAGAGTAGTTTAAACTGTTCGTTGATAAAGACACCTGCAGAAGGCTGAAGCTTCGAAATAAACTAATCGCAATGAAATTCTTTAACCTTTTTTCTATGCACGCTAACCATACACAATTGACTAGTGCGATCTTCCTCAGAGATTGTTCGGAGCAAAGTTTTCACACGCTTCAGAGTGCTGAAAGAGCGCTCCAGTGTACAAATAGTTGATGGCAAAGTTACAACATTAACAATGCATGTCGAACAGCAGAATAGAAGTTACAGTATCAAATTATTATTTCATTTTACGACCTGCTTTCAACATTTTCAAGTTTTTTTGAATGCTTCCAGATATTACATTAAATGAGGGCTTTTGAAACAAAAATTTTTAATCTCATAGTTGTCAGTTTACTCTGCTTCCACCTTAAAATCTTCTCTTGACCAAGTAACTGGTCGTATAGAAAGTAAGATCATCAAGCAATTAGGCACAAAATTTGAAATCTCAATAATTTTTTCGCAAAACACAAATTTAAACTATTCTTAAAATTAAGCCTTTTGTTGGTAGCATCGTGATCTCTTTCTAAGCGCAGACCAGCGCACCAAAGAAACAAACTTAGACGATCGGTGTTAGTTCAAATGATTCCGCAATACGAGGGCTTGTTCAAAGACTCACGGCATCATGTGTAAAAATCCAGGAGGGCCCATGTCCTCCTCTGCCCCACCTTGCTGACGACTATGTCACTAAACTGCTTGATTTTGACTGATATTTTCGAAATAAACTAGCGATTAATTGGTGTGTAATTTTGGTAGAAATGCATGTAACCTGCAATAACTTTTTTCCTGTAAAAGTGATCCGTTGCTTTAAAGGTTGAGCAGGCCTGATTTACCCTCTTCTAAGATGGACTTTTGCGCCGCGCCAATGCCATTTTTCGCTACATTGCACAAGATTTCATCATACTGTGCGCCGGCCAATTATTCAAACTTTTCAACGATATCAAGATTGTACCAAATCTCATCTGGTAAATGGTATGGATTTAGAACAAAATTGTTTTAAACTGTTCACAATCGCTGGAGCATTATCAATAGGATATATTTGCCTCAAATTTGCCTTTAAAGTGTGCCATGCCTTAAGAGTCTATGCATTTAAAACGTACCCTGATTTTTCAAAATATGGAAAATGGTCCGGTAAGTGGTTTGGCTTATTTTTTAGCTCTTAGCTTACATTTTTTGCAGTTATATTGTATTTCTCACAACAAAACTTGGAAATTACTGTACCACACTGGTACTTTAAATAGTTAAAATAAATTATGAATAGCCTACTGAGGAATATTAGACCTGTGAGTGCGAATCCGGAATAGGCTAGTGTGGCACTGACAGAGCCAACCAATATCGTTATCGGAATACTGTGTATTGTACAATCACGCAACTAGTGAAATTTTACTAGATTTTATTGTAAAGTTTGGCTTATTTGCGGAAGGCTTTATTTCACCAAAAATTTTATCTAGTTTAGTTTTTTATTAATTCTGACTCAAATCTAACTCAAACTCAAATGCTTACTCCAAAACTATTTCCAAATCGAACCATAACCCATACCATACCCTAAACCCTAATCTTAACCCCTAAAAAAGTAAATTAAAAAAGCGTGGATAAATATTTCTCATTTTCGTTTTATTTTCTGTAACTTGAAAATTTTCGGTGAAATAGTTACCGGTACTACACTCGTATTTGCTGTGATGAACTGTAGATCTTAAAGTGCACAATATTTTTTCAGTTGTTACTGGATCAACTGAAGGCATTGGAAAAGGCATTGCATGTGAGGTGAGCTTAACCTGATAAAATCTGAAATCTTCTTTACAATCACAGTTCAGTAACAGGTAGGCCTACTGTAGCCTACCGGTACTTGTTTTGGTCATTCTGTACTTACAGTTGGTGGTTGGCTATTTTTTGGTAGGCAGGTACTGTAGACCTAGCCTGCTGATAGGTCTACTTTGTTGAACTACAATTTATTAAAATGAATGTATACTGATGATTCAACTGAACATATGATGATTAAATTAAAGCTTTTTTTTTAGCAAAGTTGTGTTTTTTTTCTTTTTATTTTGTAATTATACAGAGCTTAGTGACACAATGAGTAATAATGTGATGTACCTACAGCATAGCTATGACTGTAAGTGTAAGACATCACATCAGGTCTATCATTTATCAAAAGAATGTTATGTAAATCAAACATAATTTGAATTTTTGCCAATTTTCAGATTAAGTCTTAGGTACCTAGTATTTCACTGTGCATATTGCATACTACAAGATTTGAGATTGTGATACCCTTGCAGTTGCATTCTAAATTTAAATCTTGGTTTTCAGCTTGCTTCTAAAGGTCAAAACATTATCTTGTTATCAAGAACTGCAGAAAAATTGAAAAAAGTTGCTGATGAAATTAGTAAGTAGGCAAGCATTGATTTATAATGTTTTATGTATAATTATATGATCATAATCATAATGCATTCAGTTTGCTTTAGTGTTTAAACAGTTAAAATGTTTGCAGAGCCATAATCTGGTATTGTGCTTTAATAAATATTTTTATTGTTGAAACATCGTACAATGGCATAAACTTTTTTGATTGTGACAATTTTGCTCGTAAATTAACTTTTAGTTAAAGTTTGGTCATTTTTAAATAACTCATTGTGTGTATAAACAATACATCTATACCAGGTACTTAACAGGATATCTGATATTGCTAAAGGAAAAGCTTTGGATTCAAATGTGTGTCTGATTTCCTTGTGTTGAAAAAATGAGCTTCCAGTGTAGAGATAGAGTATTCATACCAAAGATGGGGGTGTGGGGGCAGAGCCCTCATCTCAGATATGCTGGTAGCCATGGGGGTCTGGGGCCGAAGCTCCTAGATGCTTAGCGATTTTTATGATTTTTTTTGAAAATATAGCTATTTTATGGGGTGTGGGGGGCAGAGCCCTCATCTCAGATCTGCTGGTAGCCATGGGAGTCTGGGGGCAAAGCTCCTAGATGCTTAGCAATTTTTGTGATTTTTTTTGAAAATATAGCTATTTTACTGCCATTTGGATGACATCTTGCACGTTTTCATAGCTTATTGAAAGATTATATCAGATATTGTTGAGGGTTTGAAAGCAGCTTTAAATAATAATTAACGCAGTTTCTTCAGCCCCTTTTCATATTTACTGGTCAAGTCAAAAACTTGTTTCAAAGCTTGCATATTGGTAATTTTTCCAAATGACTTGGCCAAGGAGAAAAGTTTCAGCCTCTTTAGCCCTCTGGTTTCTTCACAACTGGGCCACTACTCTTTCTGAGTGACATCACCATTCCAATCACTGTACCAGTACATCTTATCTATTGACTTAAAATGTAACATGTGTCCTTTATTCTGCTTTTCTAATCTCCCAGTACCAACTGCAAATTGTGCACTGCTAATGATATATGTGTTATCGAGAAAGACGATTAACACTTAAATTATCATAAGTGCTACCGGTACAATATACTGAGTGATTATTAAAGTGGCTTATTTAAGCATTGAATTGCAGACAGTGACCCCTAAAGGTTGCCAGTTGTTGGTGTACAAGTACTGAGTCAAGCAACTGTCACATAATTTTTATTAAATTTATTAATTTTGCTGTTTTTACAAATCAAAATTTTCGTTTAGATTCAAAATATGGAGTCGAAGTCAAATTCTTGCAAATTGATTTTAGCGAAGACGAATCCATATACGACAAAATTGAAGCATTTTTGAAAGGTCTAGATATCGGAGTTTTAGTTAACAATGTCGGAGCAATGCCTTTACCTGAGTATTATCACAACATTCCTGACTTATCAGAAGTCATACGTAAAACTACAAGAGTGAATGTCATTTCTGTGTTGAAGGTGAGAACACAAAAGTGAATTTTTGCTATCAGTTGGCCCTTTTGTTAAATTGGGTAATGTTTGGTTTGATTAGTTCTGTTGCTGTTGTTTCAAAGGTAGTTGTTTTTTTCAAAAACATGTTAATGTAGTGGAAGATCTAAGGGTGGGATACTAGGGAAAACATGTTATAATTATGCATGTTAAAAATAATTGAAAAAACTTGATTGATAGTTTTATCAAAGAGAAACATGGACTTTTTTCAGTCAATTATTTGTAGTCCAAGTATATACTTGCAACAAAATATTCAATATAATTTCTGGGCAGGCACCATTTCAAGTAAATTGAACTTCTAACTTTAACTTCTTACGGTAGATTTCTAATCTATTTTTTCAATGACTCACTATGAGATTGGCTTGGCGTTTCAAGAAACCAAGATCCTACAAAAACAATTTCATCATTTTGTATAATCTCGTTAACTAACCAAGATGCTGTTACATTACGAAGTTACAAAGCGCTGATATCACTCAATCAAACTCTTGATTGGATTATGACAGGGATTCCCAAACTCTGGTACATTTACCCCCAGGGGTACATTTCGACTTTTCATGGGGTACATTACATCTACAGCAACTACCAAGTCCACTTTTGCAGTTTACATGATTTATTTTGTCCAATCACGGCACGCAAGACAAAATTGCTGATTGATTGCTACAAAAACCATAGCAATAAAGGCTAGAAATCAAATACAATCGTCCCCGGTTATTTTAAACAACATTCACATCTCTTCGCCATTTTAAAAACAAAATTTACAGAGCACCAGTTGTCTTGCCAATCAGTTACGGCACCAATCAATGATCTGTGATGAAACAGTTGAGCTAGGTCAGGAGCGTAATGAAGTCGAAAACCATTTGACGTGAAACCGTAAAATACAAGACAAAAGGTTTTTGTTGTTAAAAGAGGTTTTGGGTTTATAGAGTGTTTTTATATTACAGAAGAACAGAGGAAACTTTTGGGGGAACACGAGCGAATTTTTAAATGGCCAAAGGTTACCCATGAACAGAAAGTTTGGGAAACCCTGGATTACGATAAAGCTGAATAGTGAACAATAAATATATGATTACTGTACATGTCAGTTCAAACTCTTATGAAATTCTTTTATTCAATTTGATTTAATGATGAGTTAGTATTTATCGTAATGGTGCTGTGATTGTTGCAGGCACTTTTCAACAAAGTAAAAATCGTAGCTGGTCAGCAATATCTACTGGCATCGATTCCAGGGGGGTGGCGCCTCCTTGGGTCTGACATTCAAGGGGCGAAATCTCTCTCGCTCCCTGTGTTTTGTTAAATTGTTCGCGTGCTGTGCAAGCGAGTTAAAAATCAGAAGTTATGTCAGAAATAGTTTAGTTTGTAATTGATAAAAACATTTCAAGTTTGCTTTGTTTCCAGGATCAAGTATTTGCGCCGAAACGTAATTGAGCGGGTTAGTAAACTAAACTTAGCGAGTGTTGCTAAAATGACAAACGTGGCGAGTCGGTGATGTGCATTTTTTAAGTTTTGCAAAGAAAAATCATTATCGCCAGTCTTTAGTTATACACTTCAACCGCAGTAATATTTCAAAATATTAATTGAACAAACATTGTAGCGTAAAAATTGTAGCGTAAAATTCAAGTACTTTTTCTATTTAAGAGCTACCGTAACTATAAAAGTATGGAAAGCAAATTGCAATCAGAGGATTAAACAGTTTACAAAAAAAAAAAAAATTAAAATGATATAACTTAAACTGCGCTTGCCGTACTGAAAGAGCAAAGAATAACACACAACTAAATTGCGGTAATTTTTAATGCCAATAGAATGACGGATTCTTTCTACTTGATGAAAATTAAAGCAGGTTTCCCGATCAATGAAAAGTAGATCGACAGTCAGGTATAGGTTCGTTTGAATTATTCGTAATTACACAGGCACTTCTGTTTAAACCAACAACGTTAATTAATCTGATGAAATCTTTTTCATGGCCTTCTCACAGTTTTGAAGCAAATATTACTTTTGCATATGAACTCACTATTTCAAATATATTTATTTCGTCGGATAACAAACTAGTTCTTTATATGTAATAACATGTTGACCACGCCTAAATAGTATACTGTATTTATACATCTTTAATGACAATACTACTGTACGAATTTTAAATGTTCAGTAAAACCTCAAAAAGATCATCAAGACATGGTTTGTGCTTGGCGTAAATTCGAAATTTGGGAGCATGTGATTTTGTTTCAGGTTTAAACTAAAATTTGATACGCTCGGCGTGCCACTTGCTGAACGCGCTAGATGGTTACAATTTTTGTTCGTCTAGTGCCGCGCTTAGGCCTGCAGCAGCTGCTACGTGAAATAAAATCACAACTGTTTGATTAGAAGTGACACAAAAAACATCAATGTAACGAATTAACACGGTATTCTGATCTAATGATGGACTAGCTTGGTCAAACATGCAGGTCATACAAACGTCCGCCAATAATGGAGCAGTCGGACTGCCCATTGCAACTCCATCAGTTTGTTCATAAAGGTCTTCTTGAAATTGAAAAAAACAGTCCCTTTGGTGGTCCAATGCAGTAACTTTTTTTTTTTGCAGCACGGCATCATTCCCAGCCGTTAAGGATACGTTTGAATTTCTCCACCGCCATCAGCATATTTCAATAGACAACAGAGTTATGAGTAGTTTTGATGTTGGAAGCTTATTCACCAACATACCTGTTCATTCATTTTACGACAAATCTTATAGTAGAAAGTATTTTTACAAATGGCGTGGAAGATTTTAATGAATTTAAGTAAACTACAACTAAAAAAGTTACTGTGTTGGACCACCAAAGGGACTGTTTTTCAATTTCAAGAAGACCTTTATGAACGAACAGATGGAGTTGCAATGGGCAGTCTGATTGCTCGATTAATTATTGGCGGACGTTTGTATGAACTGAATATTTGACCAAGCTAATCCATTATTAGATCAGAATACCATGTTAATTCGTTACGTTGATATTTTTTGTGTCACTTCTAATAAAACAGTTTTTGACAACATTTTTCGCATTCTTTCTGGCATAAAATCAAAACTGTTTTTTGGGATTCGATTTTATGGATTACCTTCACTGCTAGAGAAGCTATATTTTGTAAGTTGGTTGTTTTCTCATTGTCTACATCTCTGCAACTTAAATGTAACTATAATTCTGAGAATTTTAAAATATGATGGGCTTTTGTGTGCAAATCGATTCAATGGCTAAGGTATATAAATTTTGCTTAGGGTTTTCAGATAATACGCTTTGCGGTTATCACAGTCTGTGATGCTCCAGGAAAAAATTCTGTGATAACCGCGCTTAGGTACGGTCTTAACTGACGTAAAATCGTGAGCGTACTAGGGCATTTTTTGTTTACATTAAACAAAAATTTGGTTCACCCGGTATAACGCCTTACCAGCTTACAAGCTGCCTCTTGGTTAAAATCTTAAACTAAGGATATGCTCGAATGCTCACAATTTTACGCACAGTTTGGAGTGCAAGCCGGGCTTTACATATTACAATAATTAGAAATATTCAGTAATTAAAAATTTAACAGCATTATTGCACCATAGCTACACTGCATTGTTGCATTATCAACCAGATCAATGCAATTATGAATAATAAACACTGGACGAATTTGGGATGTCTGCTTTAAGTGTTAAAGGAGGTGAAGCATCCAGCTGGGATTATGGGCAAAAATTAAAGAAACATCTAAAACACTTCTTCGCTAAATTTCAGCTTTCTGCGATTTATGGTTTCTGAGATTTTTCATTTCTAAGTTGGGAGATCTCCCCGACATTGTTGCCAGTTGAAAAATAAGTTTCTAGGAGTTGGGATATACTATTTAAATTTTAGAAATATTTCTGTTGTAACATTAATTCATGCATAAGTCTAGCATTCAGAAGCTTTCAAACCAATGCGAAAGATTACAATAAACATTATTTTAAGAAAAATGACATTTTAACTGGCAACACTGTCGGGGAGATCTCCTTACTTTGAAATCAAATATTCCAAAAACACTAAAGGTGCGTTTAGACTGGACGCGAAGCAACGCGGAGCAACCAAAATTTGACGTCATCGACAGCTCGCGAAAGGTTGCAACTAGTCGCAACCTTCGCGAGCAGTTGCTTGACATCGCTTGCTTGCAGGCTGTAGTAAGATAACCTGCTAAATCACTGATCGGATTTTTACGATCGCAGTTTGCTAGAAAATAATGTAAATAGTATGTTTGTATGGTTTAGCGCCTATTTATCAGTCCAAAGAGTAGGTTGTTGGCAAAGTTAGATTCGCGATAGCGTTAGGTTGGCCAAGTTAATTTGGATCTAGACAGCTAAGGCTGTAAATCCTAGAGTGATTTTTCATAGCTATGCTGGATCTCAGAGCTTCATTATAATGAATACACCAAAGCAGTAGGCCTAGCCCCACGACATCTAGCTTTTAAAACAAAACTTTTTGTTCTGTGCAGCATAGCAGAAGCTATTGTATCAGTCCAGTGGTTCTTTTGGCTGAGCAGCTTTTGCTTTTTTGTCTTAAAGTAAACTAAAACTAACATGGTGTTGTTGTTTTTTCAGAATATAAAATAACCCACCAACAGGCTAGTTTTAAATGTGTTGATAGTGTTTTTACCCATTGTTTGTTAGCTTGTTGTTTTAAAAGTAACCACAATTGAACAATTCTTTGAATACTGGAAAACTCGCGAAAGTTTTTTCACTGTCTAGCCTACTTGACCAAGCCAACTTGGTGAATGAAACTGTATTTAGAATTGGTTTCAAGCTACACTGCTACATACAAGAGCTAGATAGATACAAAAAATCGAAAAATTCCTATGAACTTTTGGATTGGCTTAATTAGTGGTTACTTCTTTGAATAGCTACAACCATGGAATTTTTTCTTCTGAATGTCCTCTTAAAAGTCTTCTTGTTTCTGAAGGTTTGTGACAGTGATCAAGTTAAACTGAAAGCAATGGTTTTCGACTACCCCAAGTTTTATAATCATGAATATTGTAGTCTGGTAGTGATTTTTCACTCCAGTCCTATGTGATGAAAATAGAAGAGTCAAGTGTGTTAAATATTCATTTACTGTGTCTTTGTGTAATATCTGAATTTAGTTGTTTGTGAATTTTAAAACATTTTTACTGCCTTTTAAAATTTTAACTGCTTCACATGGTGAATAAAGTGACAAAGTAAACTATTTTAGGTCTGAAGTTCAATCATTACAATTACAGTCAGTGTATTTAGATGAACTAGAAAGCCAATACATATGTAACCAATAGAAAGTTAGTTCTATTTTTTTGCTGAGGTTACTATTATTGGTAGAGAAGTAGCCGCCAAGCAAGTTCATTAATATTGTTCCATTCTCATTAGTCACCACTAAACAAAAAACTTGATACAGCATTTATAATAATAATTAGACTGGGGAAGGAAGCGACAGTTACATGAAAATGTGAGAACTAACAACACTTTTATTCAGATGCTTGAGTAACAATTTTCACATAAAAAAATCGAAATGTTTTTTTTATCAGGAGCATAACCAAAAACTTGCTAAGAAGAGGGGGCTTGACCTTACAGCTATGAGTTTGTCTGTATCTTACAAACGATGGTTTCGAGCGAAGCCCTCTGAGGTAAACGCGACCGTTGCAACGTAGCCTACTGGTACCGCAAGAAAATGCAAACTAATAAAATGCTCTCGAAAGCATTTAACTTTGCCCTAAACATCGATACGCGCTTCGCTAGCGAGTAAAACACCTAACTTAGTTTTAGAAGCTGACTTTTCCTCAAAGCAACTGCTGGTATTACTGTACTAAATTCTTGTCCTTTGATGATAGTGCCAAATGATGCAAAAACTGCAATGTTTTTTTGCTATCTCCAGCAAATCAACACAGCAATCCATTGCACAATAAGCAAAAAATCCACTTCATAACTGATGACAAATCCAGCTTTCAGTTTCACTCATAGCGTTAACATTGGGAGTCTTCATAAACAGCACTAAATAACAAATACAAACAACTGTTTAAGCTTACTACCTGACCACAGGTAGCATAACATGCTTGCCTGAAAAAGAAAAATCTCATCACAAAAACAACATAGTTTATGCTTTAAATGCACCTGTAGACTAGCCTATTGGTCTACACTCTACAAGATACCGGTTGATCTACCTCTACCATAATGAGACATGGATGGTGAAAGCGTTTAAGGATTTGTTAACTAAGTAAACACCTAATGAGAACTTTTGACATCTGCCACCAGTTTTTTGCGTTTCTGCATTAAAACCCAGAACTGTCATCGTCAAAACAGATTATGGCAAGTTTTCAGTGGAAGGATCTAAACAAATCATTGACAGCTAGCCTATAACTATAGGCTAAGTAATACTATGTTTTTGAAATGACCTGTCTTTTTATTTCCAAATTCGATCTACTGTACTTCGTTTTTCACTTATACTTTACAAACTTTTTTCTCAAGATTGTTTTGTTACCTGAGCTATTAGTCTAGACTCTTCTTCGCGTTTATTGCATAATAACATAATACAAACTCAATCTTCGTTTTACCGGTAATTCCATCGCTCTATGACGAAACAAAACCTGTGATGACTATAATAGCGCCACAATAATAAAGTACACAAAGCTTTCTGCTCATTGAATACATTTTAAAAGTGCGTTATTAAAATTAGCCTATGAAGTGACCAGTCGCCAAGATTAGCAACCACTCGCAAAGACTCGCGAAGGTTGGCAACCTTTGCGAGTGACGTAATCGACCACTCGCGAAGGTCGCCAACCTTCGCTTCGCGTCCAGTCTAAACGCACTTTAAGACGTAAACTGGCGGAATTTGGTGAAGATATGTTTTAGATTATTCTTTATTTTTTGCACATAATCCAAGCTGGATGCTTTACTCCCTTCAAGTCAGCGCTCAGCTGGAATAAACATGCGATTACGTTAAAAGTCGCCATCGTGTGCACATCGCAATGCTACGAACAAATAATTAAACGGTATTGGAACTTAAAATTGCAACTAAATGTTGGTTGATCAGGTTTGTCAGTGGGACACAAAAACCGCGTCTGTCACTGCCGCAAAAACGCTTTCAAAAAACATCTCGAGCGAAAAATTTTTGCTCCTTGGAATTTGCTTTCGTCGATAAAAAGTTGACACCTATTGCGATTTCAATGTGAATTGTCTTTGCAATACCTGCTTCTTGCCAAGATCCAGCGTTGTAAGTATAAGCAATCTTTTCATCACAGATTCTTCATTTTGACGCTTTCCAAACCGACCTTCAATTACTGAATCACAAAAAAGTCCCATGAAATTTAAGATTTAGCTACTTGCTACGCAGATTCGTTGATTTAAATCAAACTCGCAAGGATAGGAACGTATTGTAAAATGAATCCAACAAATGCAGCGATCATACGATTGTAACTGCAGTTTGTTTGCCAAGTTTGCCTTTGCCGGGAGACAGCAAAGAAACCTTTCAGTCTTTAAGTCAAGCTGCCACTTTTCCAACTGTCTATCACATATGTTGCAGGCTCCACTATTCCTTTTTTATTGCTTAACATCAAGCAGGGTTGTTGTGAACACCAATTTTTGTAGTCTTTGGTTTGATGCAACCGGAAAATGTACCAGAGTCTACCGTTTCAGTAGCAGATGCTTTATCCACTCGACCAGAAGATAAAGATCTTTAAAGCTTTCTTCCTTTTTCTGAATTCTGCCAAACTAAAGCTTGTGGAGTTCTTTTTTGAGTTTGCAATTTAAGCATTTGCTTAAAATGGTCATGGATAATTCTCTGCGTAAATTTAGATCAAAAAGTGATGAGAAATGTTCCTTTCTATCCAGCCACTGCTTAAAAATTTATTGCAATAATCAGAGATGGGCAAGATCACCACCTTTTGGTGATCTTGATGATCAAGATCAGATCATCCCAAAAAAATGTGATCTTGAAGATTAAAGACCAGATCACCAAACACTGTGATCATAAAGATCAAGATCGTGATCTTGAAGATCAAGATTCCTTTACTTTTAGTACTCAAAGAGAGGTAGTGGTGATGAGTCGGTAGGAGGGGTAGGCTATAAATGTTAAATGCTGTATCAGTATTGACTATTAATGGGCAATGGCAGTGCTGATTTCTGTAATAACGTATGGTATGCTTTTTTCGCAAAGTACTGATTTCGCAAAAATGTTCAGTAGTAGTTCTTAGAGATTTTTTCTTTACTACCGGTAATCTGTTAATGGTGTGCAAAAAAAAGTGCTATTGTCGATAGGATGCCCCAAACCTATAAACATTCCGTTATTAACGAAGCTGATTTGTGATTAATTTTCTCCTCAAGTTAGCAGGTTAAGTGCTGGCAAACTGCCGTACTGGCTCATAACTGTCCTGTCTGTACCACGGCAAATGTGGATTACTTTCTCCAGATAAGACTCCATTCCGTGTCGGAGCAATGAAATAGCTTCAGAATATCACATAACCTGGCCTCGGCTATGCTTACCTACATGACATTTAAAAATGAAAGTGATCTTGATCTTCGAGATCAAAATTACTCAAAAATGTGATTATCAAGATCAGATCATTAAAATAATGTGGACGTGAAGATCAGTATCGTGCCCATGTCTTGCAGTAATGTTCTTGGTTCATTTTACGGTATAACTTGGAAAATTATTTTTTTAATGCATGACATTAGATTGTTTAATGTTTTTAATCTGTACAGATGACGCAATTAATTCTTCCCCAAATGGTAGAACGAAAAAGAGGACTAATCATAAACGTTTCAACTGGTATATCAAGGATACCTATAGCTACTTTTAATATCTATGGAGCATCAAAAGCATTTATTGATTACTTTACTCAAGCTCTGAGCTATGAATACGAAGATAAAGGAATTACAGTACAGGTAAAAATTAAATCAGTAATCAAAATTCTTAAATCGCTCTTATTTTGGGGTATGATTCGGATTTCAATCGTTGTATGAACTTTGTTTTTTTGTTTATTTCTTAATTGCTCTGCAACTTGTTTTGCGATTATATCGTGGTCTAAGTCTTACGATTTTTTGATGTTTTTACACAATTACAGTGTTTATTTGTGAATTGATAATACTGGTAATTCAAAAATTAGTCACGCTGTCGAAATTTAATGGAAGTAATTGACAATTTTAAGCGGGAAGATGTAATCAAAATGCCGCATCCATGCGTTTTCCGTTTAATATTTTTTTAGCTCAACTTCTGAAATGCATTAGCTTGTAAATAGCAATAATATATTTCGTATTCCTGATGCCCCTCTGAGTGATTAGTTACCGTGTTAGTCGCTAGAAGTTTTTCACTACAATTGTTATGCAATACTGTGGGTTAGTGGTGAAAAATCTAGCAAAATATAGTGCCTAGTATTAGCTTATGATAGGTCTCAGTGGCGGCGACTGATTGGTTGTGGCATTGGTGGCAGCCCTGTGTCTGACTGTCTGTTTTGAACTATGCATAGTTTTCTTGCACTTTTTCCAGTTACACATCCATGACTGAGAGTTTTTTCTCAGTTAATTTTTTTTCAATTTGCATGTTAATTTGATTTTTGCCTTTTTTAGTTCTCGACCGGCCAGTTGGTCGAGCGGTAACGCGTTAGTTTCTGGATTGGGAGGTCTGAGGCTCAATTCGCTCTTGTCTGATTGGACACAGTGTTGCCAACGGATTGCCATCGCTGCAACATTTCTTCGAAAGGAGCTGTGTTGTCCACAGGCGCAGTGACGCGGAGGTGGGAGCTCCACCAACTCGTTACACGCTTCGTCGTAATACAGCTAGTATAATGAAAGATTTGATTTAAATTTAGTTCTCTTTCAACAAAAGTATTATCCCTTCTTTGTATCCCTTGTAACTGAAACCGTTCGGCTAATTTGTGTTCGTCCATTAAAAAAAAAAGTTCACAATGGATTACCACAGTGTCTATTGTGATATTTGCTCTAACTCTTCTTTATAGAGCAGTTTTTGAAACCCTGATATGGAACGCAGACTAACAAAAAAGTTCAGTTTAAACCGAGGTCGAGTGAGTGGAGCGTTTGCTACTAAAACGGTTGACTTGGGTTCGATTCGCGGTCGGATTAAACCAAAGACTTTAAAAATTAATATTTGCAGTTTTCCAGTTTACGTGAAAAAAAGGATAGTGTGCAACCTCCCCAGTGTACAGTAGACAGGTGGCAGCTTGGCGCAGCGGTAAAGAATTAGATCAGACTCAAAATCGCAAAGTCGAAGGTTCGGTTCCCTGCTGTTGCAAAATTCGCAAGTGTATGTATATGGCTGTTGTGCAAAAATTGTCTTATTTTGTTTTGGAATTTATAGTCCGATAGAAATAGCTTTTACCCGGAAAAAAATTAAAATAAGCTGAAATTTGGAACGATTACTCCTCAGGACCATGTCCAAAGCCACCACCAACAAATCCCAATATTTTGGACATGGGACTTCCCCCTTTTTTGGCCTTTAAAGTCTTCCATCTAGTGTCAAGGAGCCTTTACTATCCAACAGCCAATCCAAAAGTTGTAAAAGTGCCAAGACAGAGAGAGAGTTTATTTTTTTGAACTGAAACACAAATCAGAATTTACAGATATAGTTAAGACAAAAAATTAATGTAAGAAATTACAAAGAAATTGCTGCATTTAGTTCATAAGTTTGAATAAAAGTTTGTTTTCAAGTTTTGAATAAAAGTTTGTTTTCAAGTTTTGAATAAAAGTTTGTTTTCAAGTTCAGGTTTAAAAAAATTTACTTTGAAGTTGATAACATCGTTGTTGGTGAGGTCAGTGCCAAAGTGAAAAAAAAAATGACGTATTGATAGCTCAAATTATAAATGAGAGTTGGGTTTTTGGTTCCAAACCAAAAATTGCATAAATCAAAGTGATGACGTCACAAATGTTTTTTAAGACGTCATCTGTCACGAGTTTTGATTGTAAATTTGAAAGAGTGTTTTACCAAACAAAACATTGCAAAACTTGGGAGAATTACAGTATATTGTGAATTTAGTCGATTGAAAGTCAAAAACCGAGTTGATTGTAAAACTCTGGTGTATTAGGCACCGGCGCAGCCAGGGGGGATTAGGGGACCAGTTCCCCCCGTTTTGAAAGTGCTCAATTCCTAAAAAATTATTTGAAAGATAAAATGTCAAAAAACTACTGTAATTTAAAAATGCTCAACTCAAGTGTAATTCGACACTGAGTTGCAAATAAGTAACGTCAAAACTTTTCCATTTTTTGAAATTGCTTTGGTAAGGTCATTAGCTTGTCTATCTTTCACAACAAATTTCAGCCCTCTAGCTTGTATTGTTTCCGAGATATTTAGGTTAAATAAACGTTTGTAGCAAAAAAAGCAAAGTAAATCATTGTTAACGTAACAATGGAAATGAGTTACAATCAAAAAATCAATTAATTGGTAAAATGATTAAAAAAGTTATCTATTACATCACATTAGTACAACAATTGCTCATAAAAACTTGATCTTTGGTCAGTTGGTCGAGCGGTAACGCTCGACCAACTTACAATCAGACACAGTGTTGCCAACGGCTCGCCACAGCTGTGGCATTTCTACAAAAGGAGCTGTGTTGTCCGGGCACAATGACGCGGAGATGGGCCTCGCAAACTCGTTACACGCTTCGGCATAATACAGCAACTATAATGAAAGATTTGATTTTGATTTGAAGAATTTAGCCTCGTTGCCTTTTTGCACCACAGGATAGAAACAAAACCCAGAAAGTGGGAATGCATGTAGTCAGTGTTGATATGTAATGAAAATGTAGGATTATTGCGTAGCTGGTATCGCGCTGTCGTGGAATGATAATGTCTCGTCAGCGAAAACACAAACGAGGCAGAAAGCAGCACGATTTTGCACCAAAAAGCGCAATGCATTTGTTTCAAAACTCATCATTTTCCAAAATGGAACAAGTGGAATCAGATACAGGCATGAATTTAGGGCAGCTGAAATCTGACGGTTATCAGTGCACTAATTAAATATCACCATAGTCGAACCGTATTTTGACTCTAATAAATTTCGAGAATATTTTATTTGAAAACATTCGGAAAAAACACTAATCGCTGAAGGAAAGCAAATCTCTTCTAAGAGAATGAATCTCCATTTATTTTGAATGTCGAAATTGATTTTTTATTATACTGCATTAGGTTCGTTTTATTGATTACACGTATTTATGCGCATAAGTATACGCATGTCATTTGATTGAATGCACTTTGCCTGTTTTTTTTTTGCGTTTACGTGGAATAAGATATCACATGTAATTGGTTAAACCGCTTTACGTAGGCCTACATTTAGACCTAAAACCTGCCAAGTGAGCCCATTTATGTGAAAAACGATGGAATCAAAATAATATTGCTCAAAGACTTTTTGTCAATTACCAGAAGAAAAACTACAATGTCAGCTTGATCCTTTAATTTTCTGCTGGAGTCGGGCAACGGCAATTGGCTGGTTTCAATTAATCTAACAACTTTAATCTGCGCAATGCCAAATGTTTAATACAGTACGATGTCAGCTTGATCCTTTAATTTTCTGCTGGAGTCGAGCAACGGCGATTGGCTGGTTTCGATTAATCTAACAACTTCAATCTGCGCAATGCCAAATGTTTAATACAGTAAATAAATAGTACGCTAATTTATTTTTGGGAGATCTTTGTCGATCAATTTCTATGTCTGCATATTACACCATGTAGTCGTGTTGATTATGTATGGGGCGCCGTTTGTCTAAAATCTTTTTATCATTTTTAAGGACAAATTTTGCTACGATTTGACATATTTACTGCAATATGACATATTGCAACAATATGTAACATATCTACTGCAATATGACATAATGCAACACTATGTAACATATCTGCTGCAATATGATATATTGTAAGACTATGTAACATATCTGCTGCAACATGACATATTGTAAGACTATGTAACATATCTACTGCAATATGACATATTGCAACAATATGCAACCTATCTGCTTCAATATGACATATTTGCAACGATATGTGACATATTGCAACAATATGTGATATATTGCAGTGCAATATGTGACATATTGCAACAATATGCTACATAATGCAGTGCATATGACATATTGTTGCAATATGTAACAAATTGCTGCAAAATGTCACATGTCGTTGCAATATGTCACATATTGTGCTGCAATATATCACATATTGTTGCAATATATCACATATTGTGCAATATGTCACATATTGCGCTGCAATATATCACATATTGTTGCAATATGTCACATATTGCGCTGCAATATATCACATATTGTTGCAATATGTCACATATCGTTGCAATATGTCATATTGAAGCAGATAGGTTGCATACTGTTGCAATATGTCATATTGAAGCAGATAGCAGATACTGTATGTTACATAGTATTGCAATATGTCATGTTGCAGTAGATATGTTACATATTGTTGCAATATGTCATATTACAGTAGATATGTTACATATTGTTGCAATATGTCATATTACAGCAGATATGTTATATAGTGTTGCAATATGTCATATTGCAGTAGATATGTTACATATTGTTGCAATATGTCATATTGCAGTAGATATGTTACTTATTGTAGCAATATGTGATATTGCTGTAAATATATCAAATTGTAGCGAAATTTGTCGGTATAAAATGAAAAAAAGATTTTGGACAAACGGCACCCCATAATTTTGAACAATGTTCTCGTTGTCTACCAGAGCAGCAAGTCCGTCAACGTTGCCCAAATTGTGTCAAAATCTGAATTGAACGCGCTAATTGGTTGTAAGCAAAAAGTTGCGCAGACGCCGTCTGCCTAATCCCGATCTACACTGTGTGTAAAATCGTGAGCGCAAAAGCTCGTCTTTTGTTCATTTTAAACCGAGATTCGGTACGCTCGGCATATCGCCTTACCAGCGTACAAGCAACCAGTTGTTTTAGACTAACTAACGATATGCCCGTTCGTTTACAGTTTTACGTCCAGGCCTAAAAATTCGCTTTGGAAGCATTCTATATGCAGTTTTCGGCGCGAACCAAATTTTGTTTGCTGGGTGCCATGTAAATAAAATAAACCCATTGTATTACGTTATGACCATTTTTCCGCGAACGCCGCGTTCAGATTCGCATTATTCGATTGAGACAATCGCACATAAGGAATGGTCGATCGCTATCGCAATATTCTTGCTTAATGCTTAGATCCCTATTCCCACCTACAATAAACAGTAATCAATTAAGTGAAACTTTGTATTGGCAAACCACATTACAGCGCATTTTTACTGTTTGAAGATAGCAAGTAGTATGTGGTGTCAACTGTCAATTAATATAATGATGAAAGAAGACACTTATTTTTTCAAAAACCAATCATTTTTGGGTGTAGGCGGGGGCTGTTCGTATGTTTTACAAATTGTGCATTTTATTTGTCCTTGATTTGTGGTAATATACTGTATTCAATAATTGAAATATTGCTATGCCAGCTTGCTTGAATGATAATGGCAATCTGCAATTTTCTCGTATGAAAATGTGCTTTTTTGCATCTGCTGTTGCATTGTCAAATAAAGTAAAAACATGAAACCACTTTAGTTCTATTCTTTTTCATTTATTTTTTTTATGCGTCTGCTGCATGAACGACGGCAGAACTTCGACCTGTTATTGCTCAATCTTTGTACTGTAGTTTGATGCGATTTGCCTAAATAAAAACTTTTCGGTTTGCGTATGGTTTAATCATAGCAAAAAATTATGTCCCCTCCCCTTTTTTTATTTCTGGCTGCTCCGGTAGTCGTAGTCAAGCAGATAAAACTTAAACCTCCCTATACGGGATTAAAATAAAATAATGCATTTTGCAGTTAGAGCAAGAAAGTATATGAATGTTTATCGAAAAGCTCGCTCGAGCAGTTAAAGTTAATATGCAATTTTAGTTTAAAATGCAAGCATTAGCCAAGATAAAAAAATTATTAAGGCTGCAAATTGTCAAATATTAGCATGGTTATTATAGATTAATTAAATTGGATTTGTTCAGATGTTATTCAAGAATCTTGGGTAATTAGATAAGTTTTGGATTAGGTATCATTGTAGATTAATCAGATAAGTTTGTTCAAACGTTATTCTAATTGATTAGATAAGTTTAGTTCAGATGCCAGGCCTATTCTAGAATAGATTTAGTATCACAGATTGTAGGAGTATGCTAAAATTGTATTTTGCATAAGATAATGTTATTTATCAGACATTGCAAAACGGTAGAAATTTTGCTCCTATTGGATATATTGTTGTGCTCGGGATATATTCGTATTAATTTACATATAATTTCGCTAGTTGTTATTTTTTTAGAAGCATTGCATATAGGAGGACAATGCAAGTCCTCGGCCGAGAACTCAAAGATGCCTTAGAACCTCAAAATGATGATGATGCTGATATTCTGAAAGTGTTGCAATGTTTCATTTGGTCAAACACTCTTCAAATTTACGATCAAAACATTTGACAGATGACGTCATCAAAAACGTTTGTGACGTCATCAGTTTGGTCTTAGCAATTTTTGGTTTGGAGCCAAACAGCCAAGTCTCATTCACAATTTGAGTCATCAATACAGAATACGTCATTTGGCAATGACGTCACCAACAATGGCATCATCAATTTTAAAATAAATTTGTTTATAGCTGCACTTGAAAATCAATTGCGATTCAAAATTTGGTTCTTCTATAACCTTTGGATTGGTTGTTGGACAGTAAAGAGTCTTTGACACTCGATGGCAGATTTTAAAGGCCGATAAAGGGGGAAGTCCCAAGTCTAAAACATGGGAATTTGTTTTTGGTGGCTCAGGACAAGGTCCTGAGTAATCGTGCCGAGTTTCAGCTTATTACAAATTTTTTCTGGGTTTCAGTGTATTTTGTCGTATGTTTACCGGACTATTATGTTCGTCCTGTTTGAAAAAAAAGGTCTTTTTGTTGTCTCCTGGCTGAGACAACTGTGGTGAATAAATACGCATTCACAATTCCTTTGATCAAAGAAACAAATTCGCTTCAAGTTGATCGATTTGGGTGTTAAACTCTGCACCTCTTTTTCAGATCAGAGCTTGTTATCCAGCTCGACCAAAAGAAAAACAGCTCTGTTTTGATTTTTGCAGTGCGTATATGTAACAAAATTTGCATTTGCTGCGTTATTTGTTGCAGAGTCTTTTACCGGGTCCAGTTTCCACTCCTGGCACCAATAATCCACCTGCGAATTTCATGGTTCCGAATGCGGAAACTTATGCGAAATCCCTGCTTTCCACAGTTGAAAAGGAAAGATGCTCATTTGGATGCTTTGCCCATTCTCTGCAGGTACAGTATGCAAATAGATTATAAATAGGTGTCTAAGGTTAGAACCTGATTTTTAGTCGCGGTAGAACAACAGTTTAATCATGTTTGTTTTCATTTTCAGTTTTGGATACTGTATCACATTCCGTTAACTTTCTTCAATCGAAACATGGCGCCTAAATTGCGGGAGGAAATGCTGAAGGATGCCAAGAAAAAATGAATTTAATTGTAAATTTTCGCTATTGATTAATCTTGGCGTAAGATCTAATATGTTTCAATGTTTTTATATCGTTTTTGTAAGATTTTTGATCACCTCACATAATCTAGCCCACTCGCTATAAATTACAGAACTTTTTCTTATTTAGGCTTTGTATTTTTCACAGTTTTTTTACTTGACGTTCAGTAATAAAATGCAGTGTGAAGCCTACATCTTGCGAAGTCTTCAGCCTAAGTTGAAGAAATTCAAATATGTTCTAAAACCTTGGAAATGGTTTAGTGATCTAAAGATTTAGCTTTATTGAAGTTTTGAGCGGATTTAAATTTAATCCAAACCAGAGAGAGAGGTGGCAGCTTAACTCGAAGATCGCATGGCAACTCGGAGAAAAGCCAAGATTGAGCCAGCAAAAGTACTTTCATGATCTTTTATGGTCTACGACTTTTGGCGTGGTACGATAAGCGCTGCCAATTAGGTAACCGAAACTATTATGCATTGGGACTTTAAGGTGCGAGAGGTATTGTTCAGCTCTTTAAAAAATTTTTTTAGCTTAATTGCCAACACATAAACATTCGTGCCTAATGGTCACGGTCCAGATGTTTTAGCGCTTTCTTTTAATTTCCTGACACAAAAACAAGATGATTTAATTTCATATGCTTAGTAATTGAAAAACCTGTCATTTTTCACATGACAAAGACCTTTGAGTGCTTGAAACAGTTCCCTGAAATCTTGTTCTAATGCATAGCTACTGTGTGGCATCTTGACAAGCTAGCATGCAATACTGCGATTCAAGTGTTGTGTTCAAGTGGATAAAGTTGCTTTTCTTTTTCCTAAATTCTTGATTGCTCTAGTTAACTTTGAATACGTGTCACAAACTCAGTTACAGTAATGCCCCAGTAGACAAGAAGAAGCCAAGTTGATACGGTGGGATTTTTTAAAATGCGAGCTCATCGCTGCTGAGGTCTTTTTCAAACACTCATATCCTTATTTACTACCGTAACGGCACACATATCTTTATTCAAATAGAATCAAAATAAAGCATAATTAGCGCAAATATAAAATATATCAAAATAATCGATTAAAATAAATTTAGAAAACTAATCAAAAGTGTAAAGACAAACTTACGCCAATCAATTTTAAAACTTGCACTTTAAACGTAATGAATATGCTAAAATCCCAAACTTAAAATGTTCTTATTTCTGCATTCGCTAAACCAAGTTGCAACAACAACACTATAGCTAGACTCGTAGACTGCCAATTATGAATAATATATAATAACGAACAAGATTACATTCACTCCCCGACTTACGAACGAGTTGCATTCCAAGGAAACGTTCATAACTCGAATTTGTTCGTAAGTCGTAACTATTGTTATAAAGGTAAAATACATTTACTATACCTTCCAACACTTACAGTATTTGATTTTTACTCTGTGACACAATGTAGCTAACTAACGTCAGTCCATACAAAACATTGCTCAGTATAGTATCTCACAAGATTTTAATACATAGATTTAGTACACAAATTTATTTTAATCCATTGAAGAAATTGACACCGTGTTATCATGAGAAGCGTCCATAGATTCATTATTTTGTGGCCCATCGCTTTTTTTAAAAAATTCGTTTGTGTACGTTTGTATGGTCTTGCTTTCCTTCTCATCATAAATGAGGCAATAACATTGACGAGAATTACGAACGCTTGTTGCTACTTTCGAGAATCTCTCAGCATGAGGATCCTGATTTCAAAAGTAGCAAGTGCTTTTTCAGTCAAACTGAGTTCTTCTGCCACAAACTTTGTTTCAAATTTTTTCAGTTCGGACATTACTTCATCATCTTCATTATCGACTCTCTGCATGCATTCTAATTTTTGAAAGTCTAGGTTACTCAGTTCTGGCAAATCTGAGCCGAGCAACTCTTGAAAATTTTCTTTGTACAAGTCAATATCCAACTTTTCAAATATTTCCACAAGATCTTCAAAGATTTCTTTGTCTTCGTCTTGAAACGCTTCAAGATTGTTACTGCTGTATTGAGGGCACAAAGCCTTCCAAACACCGGCCATATTTTTCTGGGACACTTCTTGCCAAGCAGCTTCAATGTGTTTGATTGACATGTAGACATTAAAAGATTTCCAAAAATCAATTAATGTGGTATTGGGATAATTCTCTACTGAGTTTATTTCTTTTTTGTAAATGCGACAAATGCAATATTTTTTTGAAATTGGCAATTACGCCCTGATCCATTGGCTGGAGTAGAGAAGTTGTATTTGGTGGTAGATGTACAGCCTTTACATTAGACCAAACCTCATCTAAATGTGGTGGATGGCCCGGTGCGTTATCCAAAATTATAAGAAATTTTAAAGGCAAATCCTGTTCAGGGCGGTACAGCTTGACCTGCGGTAGAAAGTGGTGTAGAAACCAATCCTCGAATAAAGCGAGTGTCACCCTGGCTTTTTTGTTAAACTTCCCAAATAACAGGAAGAAAACTCTTTGCTACATTCTCTAAAGCACGTGGATTTTCAGCTCGATAGACTAACAGTGGCTTGAGTTTACATTCTGCCGAAGCATTGCCACCTAACATCAATGTTAAGTGATCTTGTGCAGCCTTAAATCCTGACATCGTTTTCTCTTCTCGGCTAATATATGTTTTCTTCGGCATTTTTCCAGAAGAGGCCAGTTTCGTCTACGTTGAAAATTTGTTTGGGAGCATAAGCACCTGCTTCGATAATTTCTTTTAGGGTATTCGGGAACTTCTCGGTAGCCTCAGTCTCGGCGCTCGCTGAGCTTTTTCTTGATTCAACGTGAGACTAAGTCTTATGTTTCGCTGCCACTAGTTTTCCATCCAAAGAGTAAGTAGCTTTTCTGTTTCCTCTATCAGCTTCTCCCTTCTCTTGGTGATAATAGTGGACTGCATCGGCACTTCTTTTTTCACATGTTCTATAACACGATCTTTGTTCTTGAATATGGTAGCAATAGTGGAGCGATTCGTGTCAAAATTACGGGCTACATCTACCATTTTTCCCCTCGATCAAGCCTCTTTATCATTCTCATCTTTGTATCCATTGAGATGGCTTGCCGTTTTCTATCATTACCAGAGCGGAAACCACTAACATTGCTAGCTTTACGCTTTTGACCAACCATCATAAAAGTTGTAAATACCACTTTTATCACTTAATGCTGTACAGCTTTTAGGAAATGCCTATAAAATAAAAACTTATTCAAATTCTAATTCAAAAATATCTTGACTCTTTAAAGTTTAAAACTCTCCACTCTTAAACACCTTGGCTCTTAAAAGCAACTGGGAGCCCCTGACTGTTTCAGCCATTTCTTGCTCATATTGTTAATCGTTATGCTTTGTTACCGCTAACGCCTCAAGCTAGGCTACGTTTTTGATGATAAAACAATTTCGATACAGTACAGTACATTGATGACGGAATAATTTCGATACATTTCCAAGCTTAATTGAAGTTTTGTTCAGTTTCGACTCACAGCATTAACGATACTGAACCCTATTTAAGGTTCTGGGTCAGGGGTTTTAAAAAGCTTGAAATGAAATATAAATGAGTGTTGGTTTGCATACAAACTGCAGTACGTTATTATGGATAAAAATCTTACAAAAAAAGGCTTTGTAAACTGACGAATTGTGATGTTCGTATGTACGAATGTTCGTAACTCGAAATGTTCATAAGTCGGAGAGTGACTGTATGCGACAAAACTGCGTGACTTTATCAACTTTTGCGCTTTCACCAAGATTACAATTTCTCACATTTGTCGCTTTAATTCCAAAATAAGGTATCGGTAGTTTTATACCCCAGTCACACTGAGCACTAATCAGACCGAATTGGTTGGAATGGAAATTCACGTTGATTCGGGGTGGCGATTTTGAATGCAATACGAATTCACTTCGAATGATAGCGAATATATGCTTCCCGCCACAATGACGTCATATATATAAATATTCTCTGTAAGGTGCTGCACTGGTTTGTAGTGGTTTCATTCTATTCGAAATGGATTTGCACGACAAAGCAATAGTTCTGTAGCTTTCTGCACTTTTTGAAGAGTTGATCGAAAAAGAAAGTGAAAAAGCGGTAAAATCAAGGAAAGCTAATAAGAAAGTAAAAAAAGTAAAAAAGCAAAAAAGCCTAAAAAGTATCAAACTCATCCTTGGCTGTTAGCAGAAAGAAGATAATTACATAGACATTTTCAACGTTTGATGAATGAACTTTGGATAGAAGACCCTCAAGCGTTTGTTAACTTTTTTAGAATGGAACCCGCCGGCCGCCATGTTTGATGAATTAGTACAAAGAGTCGGTCCTAGAATAACAAAAACAGATACACATATGAGAAAGGCTCTTTTCGCAGGCTGGAAAATTGCTATAACAGTGAGGTATCTAGCTTCAGCAGATAAATATCCCAGTCTCATGTACAGTTTTCGAGTGGCAAGAAATACCATTTGTCTTCTAATACCGAAAGTTTGCGAAGCTTTTGTGGAAGAATATAAAAATGAAGTTTTACAATGTCCCGTAAATCCAGAAGAATGGAACAAGGTAGAGGAGGTGTTTAGAAAAAAATGGAATATTTTTCATGATGTAGGGGCCATCGACAGATAACTTGTTGCTATTCGAAAACCTGCCAAAAGCGCTTCCTTGTATCACAATTACAAGGGATTCTTTTCTCTGGTCCTTATGGCTTTAGTGGATGGAGACTATCTATTTCGATAGGTTGATATTAGTGGATATGGAAGCATGTCTGATGCTCAAGTTTTTAATGAGTATGAGTTAAAAAATATGTCTTGAAAATGAGCTGTTAGGATTTCAAAAGCCTTATCCTCTACTACGTGATGATAAGCCTATGCCAAACTTCATACTAGGAGATGATGCATTTGGAATTAAAACATTTTTGATGAAGCTATATGGTCACAGGGAGCTTCAACGTGACGAAAGAATTTATAACTACAGAATCTCTAGAGGACGACGTGTGGTAGAAAACGCGTTTGGAATTCTAGTGCAAAGATGGCAAGTACTTCTGACTACAATACAGCCAAGGCCTTCCGTTGTGTAAAAGATTGTGTCATGCTGCGTTTGCCTGCACAACTTAATGAGGATTCGTTATCCACAACTTTATGCAGCATTATTGGATGAGGAAGATGATCAGCATATCTTGATGCCGGGAGAATGGAGGAAACTAGTTCAAAGATTTTGAAGCATTACTTCAACCATCCAGTGGGAGCTGTCCCGTGGCAAGGGAGAATGATTGATTACTAATCGAGTGAAAACTTCTAATAACCAAATTTTTCCCGTAACTCGTTTTGCATTATCTGTTTTTGGTTTGACACTTGACAGTCAATGGTTGTGATAATTTTTACAAAATGCTAATGTTTTTTTAAATTTATTTTCAAGATTATTTTTCATCGATATTTCGATAAAGTCTCTAATAAAAACAAGTATAGAGACAGATAATAATTAATGTTTTTATTAGTTTATATTGTTTTTTGAAATGTCGATAATCAAATTTATATGGGGCTCTAATAGCTGCATGAATCGAAACTAACACTACGATGTCAATTCTTTATTTAACGAACGTTTTATTTGAATGACGAACGAATCGAGCGCATATGCAAAACTTGTATGAATTAACAATAAAAATGGCTCAAAGCACTTGTAGTCTAAACAAGTCCGTGAAAAAGCAAATTAAGCTATTCATTAAATTTCAAGAATTTGCTGTTAGGCGAGTCATACATTAAATTTCAAAATTTTGTTGTATAATAAAAAAAATCGACTTTCGAAGTGATAATACTCACTTCATATGTTTCTGGCAGTTTTTATTTTGGTCTAAAAAGACTAACGACAGAAATCCTTCTTCGAATGCATCTAACAAGTTAGTTCACAGCAAAATAGGTTTAAAGCCATTGTTTGTTTTTTTTTCTATTTTTACTGCTTACACGCCTTTTGCATTCGAAACAAACCGTACTATACAGGAGTCCATAATGTCGCAACAAAGCAAGTAGTACAGTGAAGTCAAAATAGCAGGTAACAGCAAGCACTATATGGTGAAGTCAAAGTACTAGGTAGCAATGCAATACCCACGAAAATGTCCTACAATCCCAACAATCTATTTTGGACCATCACTGTTCTTGTCTGGCTCATAGTACCGTGAGAGCATTTTCCTGCATTATCATTTTCTTTTTTAACTTTCAGCTGCTGCTGACTGACAAGGCTAAAATCACAACTGATAGCCTGGGTGCTAATGGCAGGAGGAGTTTGTATGGTATGGTTGGAAGGCATAGGTTGCAAAATTGTTGTTGTTGATTCCGCCAGTAGCTGTTTTGAATAGGGTTAGTTTCCCAAGTTGAAGTTGGTTGTCGTAGCCATTCCGGTAATTGTTGCATCTGCTGCCAGCCCTGTTGCAAAGTACTTTGCTGACTAGTGATTACCACAAGAATTAGATTGATGAAATTCGCTCTGGTATTGTTGTGGCTGAGAATGATGTCGATATTGCTGCATGGGAGCATTAGAAGGATGTTGTTGAAGTTGCAATTGATATTTTTGCAACAATCTATTGGCTTTGTTGTGAAACTCAAGTCAAAATGGTGGTGGAAATGAATATGTTGCTGTTTTCAATATGTCAGCAAATGCGTCTTTTTCTCGTTGAAGTGGTTCCTTATTATCATTCTTTGAAAGCTTGCATTGCAGCTGCTTTTGTAGTTCAACAATACTGCTCTTAATAGAATCAGTGTGATCAGTAATGGACGTAGATTCCGTAGAAGATGCTACAGGAAAAGAAGGGCCGGTCGTATGTGGTGTACAATCGCCATCATCACATTCGGCTCCGCTGTGAGTACTTTCTTCTGCAGCGGCTGCCTTGGCCTTCAACTGAACAAAAAAATATTTGATACTGTAGAGTGTTTTTAGTTTTTTAGCATTTTATGCCAAAATTTTTTTAGTATTGTGCTGATAGTCATTAGTACTGCAACCATGATTTATGCGTTTTAAAATGTACAGATGTATATTAATTCAAAATCAGCCAGTTATCGTACTTACTGTCCCTCCGGTGGCATAACTGACGGGTTGGGGCATTTTCCTTCACAAGAGGTGGGTCCCTTTCGAGAAATGGACACCCCAGGTATGTTCTGTTCTAAAGCAGCGGAGATCTCTTTTTTGGTCTAAATCCAAATTTGACGAAAAGTGGCAACGAGTTTCTGCCAAAGATTTTTTTCTTGTTTTGGTCTTAACCTAAAAGTTATGCCACTGAGAAACCTCCGCTAAGTTTGCCTCCCTGACTCGAACCTGTAGTTACACCACTGCTGTGTCCTACTGTTAGTAGGGTAGGTAGTCACAATAATTTTTTTAGGTCAAACTGTTTACTCGGACGTTCTTACAAGTCAATAATAGTTTCACTTTGTTACCCAGAATTAGATTAATACTAGCGTAATAGATTTTGTGCCTAGGTATTGATCTAATCTCTGTGCAAATTCGTGACATGCATGTTAGCTTACACCAAAGCTACTTACTCCATAAGAGATCTTTTTGTTGTGCACTGTGAGATAAGGCTTCAGAAACTGGAAACGTTGCACAATCCATTTGTCTCGGGAAGTTAATTCGGGTCTTGCTGAACCCAATGGAGTGTGCTTAATTTTGCCAAATCTTGTTCGCATATTGGCGTACCACTTTTTCGATTGGTCGCTGTTTTTTTCTATTTCCTTTGCCTTCTGTTCCCACAAAGCGTTTTTCAATGCTGTTTTAATGTAATTTGGTTGGTTTTTGTTGAATATGCATTCTTGTTCGGGATCTTGAAGCCAATCCACCATATCTTGCCCTTGTTCTTCTGTGAAGTCAGATGTTACGGTAATCCTCTTTGTCTTGCGCATTTTTTTAGGATAATTGCTGGATGGCTCTGCATCTTCTTCAATAATAGTTTCGGCTTGCTCTTGGTCTAATAACCCTTCCTGTGAATCCTGAGACGCTGACATTGTTATATTTCCGAGTATCAGCTCATATGACAGGTTCTCCATGCACATTGTCTCCATCTTTCCAGAGTAGTATGGAGTGTCGATCTCAATGGTGGTAGCTTTCAGTGGTCGATGATCATGATGTATCCAACCTCCATAGAAAGTTGGCTGTCCTCTACCAGCGACTTTTGACAATCACCCCGACACCCCTGGTTTCTCTTAGCACTTGCACAGCCTTGCCTCTTACCACTCCTGTTACGACTGGCATCTGATTTTCTCCCACGCTCTTTGAGCATGCTGCATTTAACACCCTGACTCTTTTGCCGTTTTTCAACTTATCCATTGTCCATCATCAACGTCATCTCTACTTCCATGAACGTAGTCCTGATTTAGTGGCGCACCATTTGCTTCTTCCCATTTGGTTCGAAGGAGAACTGCACCACCAGCACTGTGAGTTGCGGTTCTGTCTCTTCCTGGAGCACTATTACCTCTTGGTAAAGTATAATTCTTTGGGGACACCTTCTACAATCAGCCGCCTTATGGCCATAACCTTGGCAAGCAAAGCACTTTAAATCATTGCTGAAACTTGGTCTTCCACCATCTTTAGGCTTTGGTATGTCACGCCTTGGGGCCACCTCTCTAGCAGATAACTTTTTGTTGCATGCTTGCATGTATTGTTCTGCTAGCTTCGCTGACTCGTGCAACGTCTGCGGCTTTTTTCCATCAGATAGACGGATTGCTCCTTAGAAAATGCGTTGCCAAATTGTTCCCGTACTATTAGGCCAGGGGTGGGCAACCTTTTACTAGTCACGGGCCAACTTTTTGGCGGGCCGGAATTTTCAGTTACGCTATAGTTCAGAACTCGCTTTAACAGTATATTAAGCTACGTTGCTGCAATTTCAATCCCACCAATCACAAAAATAGCAAAATATAAGTAATCACACTTCAACAACACAACATATGTGACACTTGATGCTGCTTGGCTTGCTTTGTGAAAGTTTTTCAACATCTAGTGACAAGTCAGAGGAAGCTAAAAGCAGAACATTTTTTAAATGGTTGTCAGAAATCTTCAAAAGTATCAAAATTAGAGCTGACTCCACGAACGAATATCGCAAGCTGAGCTGTGTTCGTTGTAACAGTGCTCTTGCCAATAGCAATTGAAAAGTATTGCAAATTTTTTTAAACAATCTTGTTGCCGAGTTTTTACATCCTCAACAATTCTTCGTGTGGACAGTTCTAGCAAAAAGGCGAAATGATTTTTTTCTCAGGACAAACTACTTCAACTACAGCCATCAAACAGTCTTTCACGAAATCGCCATCAGTAAAAGGTTTCATGTTTTTTTGCAATTAAATTGGCGACCTCATAGCTTGCCTAAGTGTTTTTTTCTGATTCAATCTTTTGCTTTTGAAATATCTCACACTGCTTTTCTAAACAGAGTTTAAGTCGGTCAATTTTGTCTTTTCTTGTTTGGCCTCTTTACTCGGAAGCTTCGAATGCTTTGTCTCATAATGACGCTTGATATTAAATTCCTTGTTTACAACAACAGACCGATTGCAAATTTAGCACGTGGGTTTGTCAAAGTGTAATATGCAATAGTACATCTCCGTCCATTCGTCATTAAAACTTCGATACTCATCATCAACCTTTCGACGTTTCGCTAGCATCCCAAAGATTAAGCTTTTAAGTTATAATAAGATTATTAAAATATAATATACAATTAAATTTCTAAATTATAAAAAGATTTAAGTTCAAGCTAACGTAATTTAGTCAACACATTTCCTAACTGCACTTTTGGTGTACTGAAACTGCAAATATTTCCAACTACGCACAACCACAATGCTGGGTCAATATCAGAGTTGTCCGGAACACTAAATCTTGGTTCCTATTCCATTCCGTTCCTAATGGCTTTTGTTCCTATTCCTAACCTGTTCCTAAATTTAACAAAAGCATCATTCCAAAATTCCTATAATTCCTAACTAAAAAAATTTGTACCTATAAAATAACAAAGCTTTATCAAAATATCGATACCGGTACCATATTGGCATGTAACGTATTCTAAAAATATTTGAAGTTTGTTTGATAGTTTGAAAATACAAACTATTTCAAATATGAACTTTTATCTTTATCAAATACGACTTCAATTAATTCTGTCCAGGGTCCATGCCAGTGCCACCTATGATCTTAGCTAAAATTGTTCAACAATCACTACGCAGATAGTATATATCCAAAGCACCAAAACTCTCAATTTCAGTGTTTATACTTCTATTATTTTTGAGTACAGTTGTAACTCTCAATTTCAGTGTTTATACTTCTATTATTTTTGAGTACAGTTGTAGGTATTATCATATATATTTTATCTAGCACTACAAACTAGCATTGGTAGTTTTGGTACTACAAAATAAATGAAATCAATCTGCAAAACAAAACAAACAAATTCAAAAGCAAGCGAAACAGCTTAGGCTATAAAGACTACAACTTTGCCATTTTGCATGAAATAATATCATCTTCTGATTCTTAAAGAGTCATACAACATCCCTAATTTCAACTTTTTTATTGCAAAATTACTAGGTAGCTGAAGCACTGTAATAGCGCAATTAATGATGCAAAAAATTATAAACCGCTGTGCTCATGTCACAACACACAGCAAAGATCTGATTATGGCGTGTGCAATGTGCATTGCACATGTACAATGCATTATCATTTCAATCCCTTTGCAAAACAATTACTTAAGTTAAACAAAGAATGTTTTAAACTTAATTACGAACTCATTAAGTCAAATCATACATATATGTGACAAAATTAACACCAAAGCTACAGTGTTTCTAATTCTGCAGAGAACAATGTTTACAAAAATACTGTGGGCAACAATCTAACCTTGTGTTTTTGCAAAATTATATCAAGTATCACTATATTACTGCAATCAAACATTGCAGTCCATCAACAAGGTACTGATATTTTAAAAAATTATTCACATAAAAAGTACACCTCAACTCAACATTTGCCAAAAAATAAGATTTAGTCAACAGACTTTTGGTTAAACCAAAAATTTGAAAATGAAGATCTTCAACAGTTGACAGTTTCTAGAAATTAAGCAAAGTAAGTTATGGGAAAACAGAAAAACCTACGTCAGTACAAAAATTCAGAAGTATGCGCCAAGCACTAAACAGTCAAAGCAAGCTTAAATGTTCAAAGTGAGAATTATGGCTTCTTTGCATGAGAATTTGACACAAGTATTCCATCAACAGTACCAGATGAAAGTAAAGTTCTTTGTTTGCTAACAGTGGTAGTACAAATACTAAAAGCTCGTTCACTGGCAGAGCTTGTTGCTGGAATAGAAAAGACCCCTATTGCAAGTTTGCTTAGCTTTGGCAAAACACTTTTAATCTGGCTGCAGCTCCAAAACTTCAAGAGATTTAATTCAGCACCTGTTTCACAATGCATGTTAGTAATAGCATCATCAATATCCATACTTGCATAATAAGATACTTCATCTTCACTCACTTCTGTTGAAGAAGGTTCTTGCCATTCTGCAAACTCATCATCAAGTGTGCAAAGTAGTCTAGGTCTTTGCAATGGAGGAGCATAGCTGTGGTCCAAGTCATGAACTATCGGTGATCTTTCAAATAATGAACTCAACAAATCTCTTGCACAACTCTTCAACTCGTTTTTTTCCTCAAAAGAAAAAGGAACAAGTGCTTTAAATTTGGGGTTAAGAAAGAAAGCAAGCCGGTGGATATCTTGAATCTGAAACTTCTTTTCAAGTGCCGCAAGTCCTCTTTTCTTTAAGAAAGCTAGAAGATCATTATCTGTCACACAACTTTTCATTGAGCGTTTCAATTTACTGAACCACAGATAAACATAATTGATGGTTGGTTTTGAATCGCCTTCCGGTTGCTTTGTAGCCAAAAGAAAAGGTTGCAAAAAGTCAACCAAGCACTTAATGGTGATGCTATCAACATGTTCCAATCGTTTTTCCTGATTTTCCACAATCAAAATTTGTTTGATATCATCCACATTTTTTAGGTAAGATTCCAGCATAAGCAATGTTGAATTCCATCTGGTATCATTTGCCTGCGTTAAAGATGTGGGCAGTTTATTGTTGAGACCGCTTCGTTTAAAATAAGCAACCAAGCTTTTGACTTCTGCAACAGCTGACTGTATCGCTTTTACATGTTGCATCACTTTATCATTTGGATTCAATGAAAGTACAGTTTTGCTTAAACTCTCTAATTGCAGCACATGACGCAACACTGTTGCAAGCATATGGCAAGAGCAGGGCAGCCTTTTGTAGTGACTTAGGGCAGCTATCATATTGCTGCCTTCATCAGTCACAAACCAAGCATTATTCAGCAAAAGCTGTAATGAAATGTTATTGGTGGAAAATGCATTTTCCAAGGCCTGCTTTATATTCGCACCAGTTTTCTTTTCGTCTTTAAATTTTTCCACACTCATCACTCTTGAATGAAGATTGCCATTTGCTACAAAATGCACTGTTATGCTGAGATAAGGTCTTTGCTTCAAATCCGTCCACATATCTGTAGTAATACCAATCAATCCGTTAGTTTTCATTGCATTTCTAATGTCATCTGATAACTCACTTTTTAATGATGAGGTTTTACCATCCAGCTTTCTTTTCACAGTATTTCTTGATGGTAATATACTTTCAGCAGATACTTTGCCATGTTTGGCACCAACTTCAATACAAACATTGATTAAACTTCTTAAGCCACGACCTTCAATTGCACGCAAAGGTCGAAGATCTTGTACAATGAAATTCACAGCCGCATCATTAACTTTATCCTGCATGCTTTTGGGAAGTGGTTTACTCCTCTTCATGAAATTATGAAGGGTTGACTGAGATGTCGAAGCATGAGCTGATAAACTTTTCGAATGTGTTTGTTGTGATGCATTACATTTCTTCTGATGCTTTGTTAAATGGGAAGTGCCACTTAATGTTTTATCATGCTTGATTATTACACTACAATCTTTGCAAATGACATAATTTGTGTATTTTTTTGACTGGGAATATATCAACCAAAAAAAACTTTGCCAAGCAGCACTTTTTAAGGAATCATCTGGCTTTTGCTTAATAATGTCACCTTTTTCTAGTTGCAGTTTAATGGATGAAATGGTTTCATAAGCCATTGTTACCAACAACTACAAACAGCAATAGCACTGCAAGAATATCTGATATGGTTTGCATTTTGCAATAGCCCTTAGTACATATAATGCTATAAAACTGATGATTAAATGTAAAATGAGATGCCTTGCTTGCCAGGGGTTTGCCTTTAGGGGGAGAGGGGCTGAGCCTTTCGTGATTTTCATTTAGTTACCCTTACCGATTACCGGAACACCTTCAATTAACAGAGCCCTGCCTAGCATTATTCATTATAATTTACGACAGTGCTTCTTCAGCCTTGTTTGCCCCCCAAATTTAGCTTCAATTCCCTCACTGAACTTTTTCGAACTAGGCTAGTCACAATTATGGTTTTCCAAAAAATTTCACCAAAAAAAAAAAAAAAATTTCTAAATCTGGTGCTGCCAACTGCCTACTATAGCGCTTCAGTAGGCTGCAAAACTGTTTGATATCAACTTGGTTGTGACATATGTTTTGATTCACTTCATACACACGAAAACAGTCAATCGGATGAACACAGTAAATTACAGGTACTGTAGGCGTTTTTAGGTAACTGCAAATCGACCATTTTTCGGTAATCCTTCAGTATAAAACCTACGATACAGAATGTAAACTTTTATAATTTGACAATCTTGCCTGCTCACTGATTACATAGGCATTTTTTATATTCCTAGCTTCGCAAAGTCTTGTGATCTTCAGATCTGAAACTCTTGCTTGCTTGCTGACAATGCTGAGTCAAGTGCTTAGGCTACTAAAATATCAGTGTGGATGTTGAATGAAGTAATCGTGTGTGCGACTCGTGCCCCTTGGTGCGTAACGAGCAATACTGTCCGTGCGTGATATCCGAACTGACACGCAAGTGCAAACTCATTTACAACATTTAGTAATCGCGCACGCTGCAAATAAGTTACTCGAAAACTGCGCGATTAACTGCAAAAAAACTTTCATGAAAAATATTAATCTGAGATTTAGGAATTCCTGTTCCTGTTCCGGTAAATAAAAAATTGATTCCAAACCGTTCCGGTTCCAAAAAAAAGGCAAATTCCGGCCGGAACTTGTTCCTGGTTCCGGTCCATGGACAACTCTGGTCAATATGATGCGCTGGCCTATTCGGCACTCGCACTAAAAAAAATGCATCTCACAGCATTTAATCCGCGTGGCTGGCTGCTCATGCATAAATGTAAGGCAGCAGGCATCGATCTACTTCTTTTTGTCAAATCTTGTAAACCATACAATTTCGCTCTAGTCTACCGCCTTTGCACTAGTTTAATGGCGAAACATTACCACAGTTTTTTCAAACAGTCCTAACGCCGAAGTTAGAAACTCATTAAAAAACGGCGGGCCTTATTCTTGTAATGACTAATTCATAGGTCTCGGGCCAGACGATTTCACATGGCGGGCCGGATCCGGGCCGTAGGTTGCCGATTTTTGTATTAAACTCTCTTCTCCTTCGAAAAATTTTTGAACTTCAAAAAGTTCAATCCATTTCTTAAAGTAGCTCTTCAGCCGAACAATAAATTGGCCGGGACTCTCCGATCCTTTAGGTTTCGCTTTCCAAAATCTGCCGATAACCATGTTTCGTGTTAGTGTATCGATTAAGCAACGCCAACTTCAGTCTGTCGTAGTCCAAAGCCTCATCTTCGGATAACTTCTAGTAAACATCTAGTGCCTTGCCGGATAATAACGTTTGGGTTGCCCAACTTTCCATGGGTTGCCCAACTTTCCTTCTACCATTCAGCAACCACAGTGTATCTCTCAAAATGAAGAAGGTAGCTCTCCAAGTCATCTTTTCCCTCCACAAACAAAGGAAGCTCCCGCGACTTCACCTTCCCTATGTATCTGCTCACAACATCTCGGTTTCCATCATGTTGTGCTCTTTCCAGCTTTTTCGCTTGGACTTCCAATTTTAACTTCTCCAGCTCAAACTCCCGTTGACGCTAGGTCTTTTCAAGCTACTGCAGAGCTTCTTCTGCCTCCGTACGCCCTGCAGTCTCGGCTTCACGCTCTCGTTGAGCATTCTCTGCTTCAGGTCTTTCCTTTTCTGCCTCTCTGTTCTTCTTTCTTTCCCCTTTGTCACTCCACCTCTTCCACTCATCCATCAAAAACTTGTTCTTCGACTTCTCATCAAGTCCCGTATTAGTTACTTGCTCCCGTACTTCTCAAGTACCTCAGTAACAAACTCGCTCGCCATTTTGTTTATGTCGGACGAGCCCGCAGATGTCACAACTTACTTACAGTAAGCTGAGGGCTGCCGATGAGAGCTAAAAACTCGAAACAGCGCTGTCCAGCTCTGTGCATCTTATGACTCCAGCTGTGGCTGCAGGGTTGGTGGTTGATCTGGCCACCTAACTGCCGGTGGAAGTCGTTATGATTTCCCAGGAGTCGACCAAGAAGGACGTCAAACTTTTCGGTAATGCCCCAGATGGCAAGAAGAAGCAAAGTTTAGACGGCGGGATTCTTTAAAATGCGAGCCCGTTGCTGCTGAGGTCTTTCGCCAGCACTCATATACTTAATTTCTACCGTAACGGTGCACATATCCTTATCCAAATAGAATCAAAATAAAGCATAATTAGCGCAAATATAAAATATATCAAAATAATCAATTAAAAGAAATTTAGTAAAAGTATTAAGACAAACCAACCAATTTAAAACTTGCACTTCAAAAGCTACGGATATGCTAAAATTCCCAAACTCAAAATAGTCCTCTTTCTGCATTCGCTTTACCAAGAAGTTACGTCAACAACACTATAGCTAGACTCGTAGACTGCCAATGACGAATAATTTATAATTACGAACAAGATTATGTGGCAAAACTGCAAGACTTTATCAATTGTTACGTTTTCACCCTGACTACAGTCAAATTTGTCCTGTAGTTCACAAATACCATACCGGTAGTTGTAAATAAGACTTAGAGAGAAAAAGATCGTAGTATGCCGGCAAGACAAACTTTTGAGCAATTTTAAACCACGTGCTGACAAGCTGAATGAATATCTAGCTGGGAGCTTGCTGAGTAGCAATCCCTTTAAACGACCGCCGCAAATGTCTACAAATTTCAAAAAAACTAGCACCTTAGCTTATAAGCCATTCAAAAAATTGATTTTTGGGGGTACCTGGGAGGTGGCACCCCCAAACTATGCCGAAATATTTGTCTGTTAAATATCTACATATTAAACAGAACTGGCACCTTAGCTTGAGCCTTTCAAAAAACTAATTTATTTTGGGGTCTCTTGAGGGGTGGTACCCCTAAACTATGTCAAAACATTTGTCTGTTAGATGTGTACTGGTATCAAAACAAACTTGCACTCTAAGTTAAGTCGTTCAAAAACTTGATTTTTGGAAACTATGTCAAAATGTTTGTCTGTTAAGTATATGCTGATATCAAATCAAACTGCATGGCACTCTAGCTTGAGCTGTTAAAAAAATTGATTTTTGGGGGTCCCCGGGGTGGTGGTACCCCCAAGTTTTGTCAAAATGCTTGTTAAACTGCTGCTGATATCAAAAAAAAAAACAAAACTGGCGCCCTACCTTGAGCCGTTAAAAAAACGATTTTTGGGGGGGGTTTATAGGAGTGGCCCAAAAAAATTTCGGGAGACAAAATTGCTATGGCAGGTAGATTATGATGTTTTGTGGTTTAGGAGAAGAGGAGCGTACAAGATTTAGGAAAAAAAAAGAAAAAAATTCTCATCGCGGCCAAAAGTGGTTTGGTAGGGATGAAAGGGTATCTAAACACATATAACCATGTGACTTTTTTTTTGCCATACTTACGCAGTTTTTGAATGGGACCGCTTTTTACGCCAAACTTTCGAGACGGTTTTCGGGTCCTAAAACCTAAGTCACGTGAGCTATTGCTTTTAAGTATGACACAAACATACAACTCATTAACCTCAAACTGCAGTCAAAGTTTCATGTTGCAAGACCAAACCGTTCTCGAGTTTAAGCAAAAGTCTGAAACTTCGCACTCCTTAGTTTGAAAATGGCCGAGTGAAAACAAAAGGAACACTCGACGCGAGCGTCGGTCGTTCCAATGACCTTGATTATAACAAGATCAAACGTGGCAAAAGAATTCGAGAAAACAACTCATCTTCAAAATTTGGAAGTGTTGTGTATGCATTAATTGATTATTGATGATAATTTTTATTATTTCTCATTATTATTTTGGTGACACTTGAGTATCGTTTGATTGACTTCTCAATAATGGAAAAACAAATTATTAACCACTTTATCTCGCTATTTCCAATATCATTAGAGTGTTGCAGTTGCACGAAATATTTGCGCTATTGCATAATTATTAATTATGCAATGTTTTGAATTTTTGCATCTTAATTTGTGCGATAAAGATGTGTTTACTGTCGATTAGCTAACTGTAGGCGTATTGGTGTTCAAAAATTGTTTTGATTATGGTTTGAAATTGGTTTAATACGCTCATTAAGAATGAAGCTTGCTTGCAGTTTTCAGGACGTTTGGTCATATTCTTGCCTAATTTAAGTTGTTTGTATCCTTTGTGTACAGCATGTTATTAAATCATTAAAAACTACCTACTGTATGGTTTTTTCAAACTTATTTTCATTTGATCTTGGCCGCCGTTGGTACGAATATCTTGATCATGGTTTTTTTGTTTCAACCTGCATTTGCAATCTTTTTCGATTTTGCACAATTCGCGGTTAGTCTATAATAGTCGGTGCTGCTATTTAATCTTTGGAAGCATCGGATTTGTTACCGATTCTCTATAAATTTAGCAACCGGTTCGTTTGAATCAAAAGTGCAGATTTCTAAGAAAACGCAAACAGTTTTTCGGAACAAGTTGGAGCAAACCGACTAAGTAGCACCAGTGCCTGTAATTTTCATTTTTGCTCTGCTGCTCTTCTGGTTAAAGTTGTGTATTTTGCTAGATTTTAGACCTTTGTTGAAAAAGAGATTTTTTCTGCACGTCCCGACCAAGCAGAAACTTGAATTATACATATCGAAACTACTAAAGAGCTGCTTAATGTGGTAATTTATTGAATAAGTTATGTTTTGAACCTGTGTTTAAATTAGTGACTGCTTTGATGTTTAAATTTGCTGGACAGGAACTTCGAGAAAGATTAATCTTTACATCATCTGCCTCTCTTAAAACTCCCAGTCTTTTTGCTTTAGGGGTGAAGAATTTAGCTAGTACTCTTGGCTCTGAATTTATGATAAACTTCTGGATCGCAAACTCAGCAGTAATGTTTTATTGCCGAGCAAAAACAAGTACGTATATCGCAAATTCAGAAAACGTTTAAAAGACAGGATTTAGCACGGCGAGAACAAGCAAAAGACCAAAATAAGAACGTCGCTTGAGCGACGCGGTCAACAGACTCACTTGAAACTACAATCAGATTCTGTGGCGTAGCTAGCTTTCACCGATTGACACCATTTTGGGGTGACACCATATTATGACGTGAAGTAATTTTACGGTGAAGACCTTGTTTTTTCTTTTTCGTCTCGACGTGTTTTTGGAGCAAAAGCCCAGTAATTTAACGGTAAAGACTTTTTTTTGGTCTTCGCCTAATTTTGACCGAAAACGAGGGACACTACGAAATCCCGCCCCGGGTGCCACCATCCTTAGCAACGCCACTGACCAGATTTACCAACAACAGTACTTGTACACATCTTTGCTTGAAATAACTGTTGAGCGTCTCATAGGACTAGGATATATTACATAGCATAATCCTAACCACTAGGCGGCCCAGATATTTTATTAAAAATAGAAAACAAAACTCAAGTTAGGTCGAAATTATACAAGCAAAACATCTCCGCAACAGTGAGCCTTAGTAACTAACACAAAAAGGTACTCAACTAATTGTAAATACTCAATACAGTCATTTATACTGCTACCTCTAGGCTAAACACTAACACAGTTCAAAGTTTAAAGCAAGCTAAAAAACTGAAACCTAATCACATCCAACATCAATGTTTCCACAGAAAAAAATTCATAAATTATAGAACTCGCTGTATTACCTGAAGCGAGTTTGCGGAACCCATTTCCGCGTTATTTCGTTCGGTAAACAAAAGTCTTTTTTTGATCGTTCAGCTAAACCTTTGCCTGTTTTAAAGAAAGTAGATAAAGTGCAATATGAAGTACAAAATCGATGGAATGATGGTGTTATTTGTGATGTAGCCGATGAACCTCGTTCTTATTTGGTTAAAGTGCTCTTGGTTGCATCCGTCGTAATCGCCGTCATTTGCATAAATTGCCGCAATCTTGAAATACTGTTGCTCGCTATGAGCATATGTTTGAAAGTGACTTTGAACCATCTCCATCTGAAAGTGCTGGAGACTCTTCCCAACAATGCCGTAGCAGAAACGCTTACCATGATTCCCAGCGTGTATCTTTGGAGACCTCGCTTGCCGATGACAGCCCAAACGGTATACGAAGAAGCGCTTACGACCCCATGGAGTGTGGAATGTGGTCAAGTATGACGAGGAATCACTGAGTTTGACATGCCAGTAAGCATCTTTCATGTCAACGACTGAAAAAATGGTATTTCCACTTAGTTGGGCTTGGACAATGGGCATCTGCTGGGGTCGGAATAACATGACGTTCACGCTTGATTTCAGCATTCAATGGCTTTGGATCAAGACACAAACGTAAAGTGTTATTTTTCTTCTCGACAATCACAAGATTAGTGATCCAATCTGTCGGAATATCGACATCTACTACAATGCCTTGCTTAGTCAATTTGTCTAGGCAGGCTTTCACCTTAGGGCGAATAGCATAAGGAATTTTGCGAGGTGGCTGAATAACACCCTTGGCCTGCTCCTGAATGCAAATGTATTCTTTGGCATACGTGCCAATGCCAGCAAAAATGTTGGCATATTCGCTATGAATCTGCGACAAAGATGAGGGCATGCAAGGCTTTAGAACATTTACACGCTTCAGCAAGTTCAATTCAAAACACGTTACTTCACCCAAAATAACGGACTCAAAAACGTCGGTGATGTAGAATTGCACAGCAAACAAATTGTTGTGCTTGTCAAAACAATTGATCGTTGCCACGCCACATGGCTGTACAACACTGTTACCGAAACCATGAAGTTTTGTTTTGCATGCGCGAGGCGGGCTTTTAAAACTCAACGAATCATACACAACACATGACATCATATTGGCTTCAGCGCCAGGGTCTAATTTGCACATGATCGGTTGCTGTTCATCACAGCCATTTAGCATCATTATAGTTGCTTTCGTACTAGTGGATTGTTTATCATTTTGAATAGTGGCAATGTTCAAAAATTCCTCATCTTCATAGTCAGCCTGAATGTCTCGTACTTGCCTTGCAGGAGTACTAAACTGTTTCCGCAATAGTCGACTCTGGCATACGGTCGCAAAATGATTAAGCTTGTGACAAAAATTACACTCTGGCGTATGCTGGGCATTTGCGAGGCTCGTGCTGTTTACCACAGTATTTACAGTTACGTAGAGTTCTTGATGAAGCAGTACTCGGCTTTTGCTTCTTCCTTGATTGCGTAGGAGGTCGCTCTGGGATGCGGTTGGCTTCGACTGCTTTGATCGCAGCTGACTTGGAACTAGTATTCATTGTTTGCGATCGTGCTTTGCTTGTTTCAGCAGTGCGAGAGATTTGAACACATTGTCCAGCGTAAGTGACGTACCTTGTTCTATCAAACGTTCTTGCAGCGGGTGATCCTCTAGGCTTTGCACGATTTTATCTCGAACGTGCCGATCCTTCTGATCTTGAAAATTGCAGTCTGCCGCTACAGTCTTTAGGTCGTTGAACCATTTTTCTAGGCTTTCGCGTACGACTCGATCTCTGCTCCAGAATTTGTGTGTTACAAAGATTTTGTTTTTCTTGGGCTCACAGTAAGACCTAAACTTTTGCAATACGTTATCAACCTTGTCTTTGTCCTCCTCAGCGCCAATTACAAAATTCGAAAAAATTTCCTGAGCTTCCATACCGGCAGAATGTAACAGAATTGCCACCTGCATCTTTCCTTCTTACTCAACTCCGCAGCAGTGTAGTAGGTCCTGAATGCCAGTTCCCATTTGCGCCAAGCTTCAGCTGTATGGTCTGTTGAGAAGCACATTTCTTTCGGTGGTCTAAATTCTGCCATTGTACTTCTGACACCATGTACTGGTCTTGACCTTTTAATCCAGAATAAAACAACAAAGATCAGAAAAGCACATGTTTACATCGCACAATTCTTGCATAGCATTATGGGAGTTTTTAGTATAGCATTGAGGGAGTTTCTCATACAGCATTGTGGGAGTTAAGCTCTAGATGGCGCTATATAGATATATTACACCAACTGGTCTGTTTTACAAGTTTTTTCAGTATTAGTATTCTTTTGTGCAACCAATGCTTTCTTTTGTTACATTGATTATCTCCCGAAATTTAGGGACCATGACTTGATTGAAGCACGCGTTCGAGAAGCATTGAAAAAGCCAGAACTGTAAAAACATTTGCTCATAGAATATTACAAAGATATTAGTGCAATTATTTTTGTCTAGTGTAATTATTTTTGTATCGATTTTAACAATTTGATTTGAAGTATGGATTGGCACAATAACCAAATTTCTGACAAAATTTCATGCGAGTACAAACCCTCGAAAAGTTTCGATCCGAAACGCTTGGTAATTCTGAAAATGCCTCGATACTGGTCGTTCACATCAACATTGTTAGTCTATACAAAAACTTTGACTCATTTAAACTTTTTTAAATCAATTCCCCAAAACAATCGATGTAATTTGCCTGAGCGAAACTCGACTAACAGATTGAAACGTAAGTTTTTGTGATGCTGCAGGTTATCACTTGTTTTACTGCAATTCGAAAACAAGAGCAGGTGGTTCTGCTATTTACGTGACTGACAATATAAAGTGTCAACAGCTGTCTCAAATCAAAATCAAAACTAGTGGGTGTGAGGATGTTTGGGTTAAAATAAATCTTGGAAAAAATGAATCTTCAGTTGTGGGCTCGGTCTGCAGGCACCCTCATGACAATAAAAGCTTTGAAGACGTTTTTGTTAATGTGATAAAATCGTTTAAAGCTAACCAAGGTTATATTGTGCTGGGTGACTAGAATATTAATTACGATAAAGCCATGTTATCGCAAGCAACTGCGGATTACATCAATCAGATTGCCAGCTTAGGCTGCATTCAACTAATTGACAAGCAAACGCGTATTAGTCAAACTTCTAATACTGCAATCGATCACATTTATGTTAATTCGAGCTTATTAAATAATGTGCTTATTTTTATCTTCTTTGAAGATATTTCTGATCACCTGCCAATATGTGTGGAAATCCGGTGTAAACCGAACAAAACAACAGCCAAACGACCTCATACTCGCAAACTAACGCAAGGAATATTGATTTATTCTTAAAAGATTTGAGGAACCCAGCTTAATACGCCCGAAATGCGAAACACTAAAAACATTGACAAATTTTTAACTTGAATGAGTAGTTTAACAAACTTATATTTTCCTCTAAAAAGATTAAGCTGAAAGCAAGTCAAGATTTCAAAAAAAAACAAAACCCTGGATAACCCCTGGCATCCTCACATCCATCAAACATAAGAACAAATGGTTGGCTACGCTAAGTTTCTAAACAATAGATCCTCGGGCCTCCTCAATAACTACAAAAAATATAGAAATAAATTAATGCACATAAAGGAATTGGCTAAACGTTACTACTTTGAAAATCTGTTTGGGAACGCAAGAAATCCTTCCGATACTTGGAAGCATATAAATCAACTGCTTAGAAAAAGTATACCGAAATCATCATTACCGCAGACAATAAAAGTTGAAGGTAAACTAATCTCTCCTCCAACAATTTGTGAAGAACTTAATCAGCATTTCGTCAGCATAGGAGAAAAATGAAGTGCTTATCAAAATAAAAAATTTGACAAAAATTATATCAAATATTTGCGTAACAGGCAATCATCTTCAATTATTTTGCAACCAACAGATGAATTCGAAATTGTCAAAACTATTGCAGGTATGAACATCCATCCCTGTGATCTTGATTAAAGAAGCCAAATTTCAAATTGCCCGATCTTTAGCTGGGTCATTTAACAATTATTTAGAAACAGGAAATTACCGTGGCAGTTTAAAAATTGCGAAAGTGATTCCCCTACATAAAGGCGGGTCCAAACTCGATCTCGGCAACTATAAGCCTATTTCCATTTTACCTCCAATAAACAAGATATTTGAAACTATTTTACTCAAACGTATGGTTGACTTTTGGGAAAAAAATAATCTTTACAAACTATTAGTTTGGTTTCAGAAAATTACATTCAACTAATCTTGCAATAACTTACCTGCATGAAACAATACTCAAGGAAAGAGATGTGAACAACTCAATTTTTTTGGATTTTGCCAAAGCTTTCGATAGCTTTCATCAAATTTTATTAGACAAATTAGAACACTATGACGTTAGAGGTAATGCAATTTGTTTATTGCGTTCATATTTGACGAACAGGTTTCAATACACTGAGAATAGCGACCAACAAATTCGATCTAATCAACTACCAATTACAATTGGCGTGCCACATGGTAGCGTCCTTGGGCCGTTCTTGTTTTTAGTCTATATAAATGATTTGCCTAGATGTTGTGACTCTGACATGATCTTGTATACTGATGACCTCGTGCTTCTCTGTGCAGACAAAAACTCAAGAATACCTCAAAAAAATGTGAAAATGAATTTTGCAAAATTGAACACCGAATAATACTAAATAAACTTACCCTCAATTACAGCAACACCAATTTAGTTTTATTTCCTGGTATGAAGAACAAAACCAATTGTGATGATAATTTTTGTATAAATACTAACAACGGACCTATTACTCCCAAAAGTGTCATAAAATACCTGGGGGTTTTTATAGATCACAAATCAACTTGGAAAAACCACATACAATATGCTGAAGAAAAATTATGTAGAGCCAGAGGTATTCTAAGTACGCTTAGGTATTATGCTCCTTTATCCGTTTTACGAAGTGTATATTTTGATATAGCTTACCCTCATCTACACCACGGAATCACATCATGGGGAGACTCTGCCTCCAAATACATCTCCAAAGTTCAAGTCCAACAAAATCTCATTTTGAAAATTATGACCAAAACTTTTTTTAAAACAAGATTTTCACCAATTTATCGCCAATTAAATTTTTTGAATCTTGGTAGCATTTTTGAACTAGAGGTTATAAAATTCGTATACAAATTCAAAAAGAGAACTCCTTCAATCTTGTTCTACAATTACTTCTGGTCCGCTTCCCAAACACACAGTTACCCAACTAGATTTGCTTTGGATGTTAACTGGACTGTAATGCCTTGCAAAAAAACAAGCACTCAACGATCTATTTGTTATGAAGGATACAAAATTTGGAATAAACTTCCTATTGAAGTTAAAAGTAATTATCGTCTAACCTTCAATAATTTTTGTAAAAAAATAAAAACATACCTTCGAAGCAAACAATTTTAACCTATATAACCCAATTTCACCTACCATCATAATCATTGGTGGGCAAGTTAATGCAAAACGTTAGCTTCGTTAACCGCTAGTCCGTTAACAAACTTCACACTTCCGTTAACGTTAATCCGTTATTTTCAGCTTTAATTAACAAAAGTTAATAAAGTCCGTTATTCCGTTAACATTTTTCGTGTAATTTACATTTCGTTTTATTCACTCCCTTGTAGAACACGTATTGACGCTGTTGAGCTGATTGTAAGGAAATATTTATTGCTATGGTGGTCTTTTTGTGTTTTGGACGTTACATTTTGCAGTCTAATCTAATTTCAAGATAAAAACAAGTTCAAATGCACTACGAAGCTGTAATCGGAAAATCTTTGGAAATTGTGAACAGCCATAACAGAGGTGGAGTCGAGGACACAAGGCTCGAGGCCAAGGACACAAAAAAATCCGAGGCCAAACCAAGCCCAAGGACAGCCTTTCCGAGGACAGAACCTCTCGAGGCCAAGGACCGTGGACATAGGCGCAAGCGTTCTCCTAAAAAAAAGGTCTTCAAAAATATTTTTTAGGCGATCTCCAATTCATTGGCGTACCCAAAATTTTTAATTAAGGAAGGCCTAAACCACAAATCACATGATATGACGTCGTCAAAATTTTTCCAAAGAGGAAGTTTTTGCGGGACAAAGATATCATAGGATGAAGGATCTGAAATCGTTGTTGCCTGTTTGCACGTAACCAGGATTTTGCGAAGGAAGAGGGCTAAACTAATAGTTGAAAAATCCAAAGATCTAACTTTGGGAACGTGTTGAGAAACCTAGTGTAACTCAAATGTATCACAGACGGGGGTTTGGGGGCGGGCCTTCGGGCGATTTTTTGGAAAAAAAACTATTTTAATGCCATTGGATCACATTTCACAAGTGTTCAGAGCCATTTGAAAGCACTAGATTTTTGACATTTGAAAGCCAATTGAAAAAATCAAATTGTTTAATCCTTTTACTGGCAATTTAAGTCCAAAACACATTTAACATCTTGCATTTTGGAGTTAAATTTTAATTGTTAGTGATTTGGTCTATGTAGAGGGAAGTAAGGTGCATTGTCTCTGGCTGCATTTTAGCAGTAAATAATAATCCACTCGAAGATTTTCCTAAGAGATTTTTGTTTTCTCATGAAAATAAACAGTTGTAGGAGTACCTGTTCGCCAGGGGGCCCAGGACCCTCAATTGGAAGTTCAATGATTCGTTCAATCAACATTTTCCAGGGCTAATTTTTTTAAACTATTTTGTATGTAAAAGCCGGCGAGGTTGGAGGTGAAATACTAAATTATTTTTAAAAAATGGTGCAATAGATGGTTACGTCTACTATAACCATGTTATTGCCGGGCCGGATTTACATCGCGCTAGGCCCCTGGCACTTTGGAGATTTTCGCAGCATCTTTCTCGGAAATATAGGTAAAGACCAAAAAAATGTTACGATTTCAGCGTGGGGCCCCTAGCTGGTACTGCGTCATATTATGGTAAATCCGGCCCTGATTAATGTATTATGTTCACAAAAAGGCTAGATGTGGGCCTGAGATAGCAACTTTTAAGACAAAAAACTCTCCATTTTCTCCGGGTTATACGTTTAAATTGGCTGGCAAAAATTGAATTGAGTGGGACCCGGCGCCCCTGATTTTCAATATTGTTGATTAGTTATACTGTTGTCAGCGAAAAATGCTAGAAAGAAACTGAAGAAACAATAGGCTTTTTTGTCACATTTTTGTCATTGGTGAAGTTACAATTAGGAGGGGAGCCTGCCTCCCTCTCCTTGCCTACGCCTATGCTCCAATTGAGGAAAAAAAAGGTGTTCGCAAATTTTCCGCGAGGTTTCTGGCGTTTTCCAACAAAATTTCAACAGTTCAAGAAATAGTGCTGTCCTCGAGCCGAGGACAGGGCAATTTTCGAGGACTTGAGGCTTCGAGGCCAAGGACGTCCTCGACGACTCCACCTCTGAGCCATAATTAATAGACCTCTGAGGCTGCAGGTTATTATTTGCCTCAAAAACGAACTCCTTTCTTCAAATTTTTCTATAAAACTCGTGCTAATACTCAACGAGCGTTGCCAGTGCAAACTGGTTTGTACCGGTTCGATGAACGAATGGTGCAAAATATTAACAATAAAAACCTTAAAGGAAGTTAACAGAACTTAACGGAAGTTACTTTAGTCCGTTAACAGCACTTAACGTAAGTTAATTTAGTCCGTTAACATGAAAAAACTTTTTAACGAGTTAATGGAAATTTTAGCTTAGTTATTAGCGATTAACGGACTTGTGCCCACCTATGATCATAATTATTAAATTTAATGTACGTATGTTCTAAAATTAAATGATGATTTCATAAAACTTTTACATATTACAAAAAATGAGTGTTTATTTTGTGATGTTTAAATTTTGCTTTCGTTCTGTTCTTTTGATTTTCCTTTTTTATTTTTGTTTTGTCCAAGTATTTTTATATCCGTTTATTGCATCGACGTTTAGGTGAGAGGCTGCAGACTCGACGACCGCGCCAGTTCAGCCTTTGGACTTGACATGAGGTCTTTCGCAGCCTCTCACCAGGATATCACTGTTTCTTTTTTTTTCTTTTGTGTTTCACAGTGTGTTATCGAAATTATGTATGTGTGTGTTCCTAATCAAAAATAAACGTACTACTACTACTACTCGGAATCAGTTTTATTGAAGAAATGAGACCTACTTGAAATAATAAAGAGGTGCCTCAAACCATGTTCCACAATTCCCCTTTTCTGCGAAAATACATTTAATCCGTTTGACTCGGTAGGCTACCATTGGCAACCCTGCATTTCAAAATTTTATGACATCATGAATTTTGTGACATCAAAAAAGATGACTTTGAAAAATTTGCAGATTATCAAACATCGCGTTCTTTATCCTCCAAGAAATTTTGTAGACTGTAAGTCATCCTTGTCAGATGTCACGAAATTTCGAAACGCAGGTTGTCAATACGGGTCGGAGTTAAACAGAATAAATATGTTTTTCAGATAAGGGAATTGATAAAAGAAGGTTTAATAGGCACAACCGTATTACCGGTACCTCAAGTTTTCATTTCTTTAATAAAACCGATTTCGAGCAGAAGAAATTTTGGGCTAAAGATTTTTTTCTCGTTTTTTTATTTCTTGATGCGAAAGAATTTTATTTTTTGGTGTTTTTCGCATAAATATTCAGCACACTTTCCGTTTTTCTGTATTTCAATGTTTAACAAGAGGTATTTTCAGAAATTATTTTAAGTGAAAAGAGAGATTTTTTTCTTTAGTTTCTAAGCCGCAGAAATTATAAACGTATCAAAAATTAAACAAATGGGCAAAACGTTGTGAAAGTTGTTTTATCTTTGCAAGTCGCCCTAATGACGTCAACAATGCTCTGCTTAAAATGATTTAATTCGTAATTAATTGAAATACTCTTTCACCGTTATATCGAGTGTTGACAACAACGTTAGAAAGAAGAAATAATTAACTTACCCACTCCAAACCAATACCGGTAGATTGTTTTTCTCTAAGCAAAATGCTTTTTGTACTTGTTCTACTCTTGGCGTAATGTTGTCATCAGTAGCGTACGCAGGATTTTCAAATGGGGGGGCCAGAAAATTCAAAAAATTTGAGAATAATGAAGACCAGAATGAAAAATTTCCAGCCCGAAACAAAGTCCGTTTTCCTGCCATAATTAGGTGAAGACCAAAAAAAAAGTTTTTTACTCAAAACTTTAGTCCACTTTTTGGCCAAAAAACGCTTTGGCCACCGTTTCTGTGCTGAAACCTTCTGCCCAAGTTACAAAAGAGGGGGCATACCACAATTTTGCATACTATTTTATGCTAATTATACTATTTTGGCGACGCAAAGGGGGGGCATGGCCCAATGCCTTGCTCCCCTCAATACGCCCTTGGTTGTCATAGTGGGCACAAATTCGTTAATCCATTAATAATTATACTATTTTGGCGACGCAAAGGGGGGGCATGGCCCAATGCCTTGCTCCCCTCAATACGCCCTTGGTTGTCATAGGGGGCACAAATTCGTTAATCCATTAATAATAAATCTAACATTTTCATTAACGAGTTAATTTGTTAAAAAGTTGTTTTTTTTGTTAATGGACTAAGTGAACTTCCGTTAAAATGCCAGTTTACTTAACGACAATAATTCATTAACTCACGTTAAATTTTGTTAATATAAGGTTTTCATCTTTAATTTTGTTTCGTTACTCTTATGTGTGTTTGGAAGTCGTAGTACGGAACAGGTAGGTACAGCGAAAACTCGTCCTAATCAGCAATCCAACACTTCGGTGAATGCATAAAAAGGCTACGGTTTCTAATAACAAAAAGCAAACACAAATTCGGCACAAAAGTTCACGATACACAAAACAGCGCAATTGCAACTGAAGCTCACCAACTGTATGTGGCTCCAAACACAACGATGTTACACAAAATGGTCGTGCGGAAAACTTCTGAGACACACAAGCCTACAAACAAAAAAGATGCGTTCAGCCGTAATAACGATACTGCAAAAGCCAACTATAGCTTCTATACTCGAACACAACATCTTACCGGTGCACACTACAGCCGGCTCCAGCACTCGATCGACTCTTGCCGAACAATTATGATGAGCAATCTACAAAAGACATGCACTAATCTACTCATAAATGCAATTCATAGAGGCAACTTAATAAGCACAAGGCGACTTAATACGCTCACATTAACACAAACAAGTAACCAACGCTAACAGCAGTCAGTCTAAACTAGAAGAGACTCATGCCAACTTGTACGATTTTAAATATTCACATTTTCAACCCAGTTCTAAAGTACCAATATAACTCTACGCTAATCAGCTCCCGAGAATACCGAACCGCGGTCCTACAAATAACATGTCGCTAATAATTACAGGCTCGGGCAGTGTCATGAGAAATAAAAAAAGGGTCAATAGTAATGTATATTTACTCCTAAATACACAAAAGCAATCAACTTACTCGCTGATAAAATTTTCCTGTTACGGTTTCCTATGCAGCTAAAAAAGAACTTTATCAAGCATACTTAGCATAGACCAAGCTAAGTTAAGTGACGTCATTAAATACACATACAAATTGACTACAGCAGTATCGCATCACGCAACACTGAGCACAAAATTACAAGTCTCGGCCAAATTCTAAATTAACGTGAATAGGATGTTACAAATTTCTTGTACCATTGATTCGTCGTACCGGTACAAACCAGTTTGCACTGGTAACACTTGTTGCGTATTAGCACAAGCTTTATAAACGAAAAAGCGAAGAAAAGAGCGGCAGAATAAAAATAGCAAGCCCTAGATCAAAGGAGTAGGCGCGATAAGAAATGCTGCAAATGTAATTTTAATCATGCAATAAAGTGGGTTAGATCTTCGATGAGTTGAACTGCTGGTAAGCGTTGGCTACAGTAGCGTAGCCAGGAGGGGGGAGGGCTGTAGCCCTCCCATTGGCATGTCAACCAAAATGCAGAATAAGGAAAATACCCGCTTTTATTTCTTTTGAAACTGTTTTGTTGAAATAGTGAGTTAAAACATTTTTTGAAACATATATTCAGGAGGGGGCTAATTTGTCAAAAATAAAACTCACAAATACATAAAAACTTTGAAAAATGGCCAAAAATAAGCAATCAAATTTGATCGCCAGTGTAAAAATGCTAAACATAGGTGTCACCATCAAATATACTATCAACTTAATTAGGGGGGGGGGGGGGCTATTCAGTATTAGTTAATAGCCAATCATTCCTCTCAAATCTCTATTCAGTATTAGTTAATTGCCAATCATTGTTTTTCTCTATGAGCTGTGGACGAAATAGACTACTCCATGTGAGTTTTATTGAACTATACAATTTTATAATGTACCAGCATCTAAATACGACAATTAAAATTTTGGCATTAGCCAGTATAGCCAACTCCCAAATAGCCCATTTATGCAACCAATTTAATTATGTTTGCACTGCCAATTTCAATGCCACGTTTTAAAAGCATTATTTTTGTATCAAAATAGCCCTAAAATTAACTTAGATATTTTTGCAAGAAATGCAAAATTTTCGAGCGCTGGGGGCTCCGCCCCCTGACCCCCAAAACAGCCCCCTCATTGCGAATTTCAGGCTACGCGCCTGGTTGGCTACACATAACATTTGCGTTTATAGTTTGTGGTTTTTGCTTAAATAAGAGTTAATTAAAATTTAATTAGTTTTTCGGTGGTGAGTATTAGTAAACATCTCAATAGACCATAGGCTATAGCCTTTTCGGAAAAAAGTGCCAAACAATTAGCGAGTACATCCATTGCTATTTTGTAGCAAATACTAAGCTGCAGCCTCGTAGATGGATGAATTATCGCTGTTCGCAACTTCCAAAGATTTTCCGATCGCTTCTTCGTTAGTGCATATGAACTTATTTTTATCTTGAAATTATATTAGACTGTAAAATGTAAATTCAAACACGCAAAATGGCCACCATATGGAAATAGGTTTTTCCTTACAATCAGCTCAACAATGACAGAACGTGTTCTACAAGAGTGTGCATAAAAATAAATGCCAATTACATTCAAAATGTTAACGAAGTTAACGTACTTCATTAACTTCCGTTAATTAAAGCTAAAATAACGAATTAACTTGAACGGAGATATGAAGTTTGCTAACGGACTAGTGGTTAACGAAGCTAACGTTTTGCATTAATTTACCCACGTATAAATGATGTGCATATATTTTGCAACTAAAATGCAGTAGAAATTGTTTTGAAAGAATTTTAGCGGAACAAAACTTCATAAAACAAAATGATTGTAAGAATAAAAAGTATGTATTTCTACTAAATGTATTTTTACATTTTGGGAGTACTTTTTATTTTTGAAAGCATGGTCTTATCAGTTTCCTACAAATCAAAATATTGATGGTAAAATATTGAACAACTCGTATGTTCAATATTAATGGCGCAACCAAGGAGGGGCTTCAGCCATCTCTTTAGCAGATAATCCCCCCAATAATTTGACTGTATCCCCCCCAATAATTAGAGTATGGTCTTCATCTGCATCCCCTCCTAAAATTTGACTCCGGAGAGCATCTGAGCGCAGGTCTCCACTTAAATTTGGGTAAAAAAAGTGTTCCATTTTTGGTGAAGACCTATTTTTTTTGGTCTTCACTTGATTTGCTTTCCTGAAAAAGGTCGTGGTTGAGGTTCATCCCCCCAATGCTCAACAAAGATTTGCACTCCTGCAAAAAATACGAACGTTTGAACGCGTTTTGGGCTTGACCTGTAAGTAAGGGGGGCTGAAAAGCTGGGTAATTTGTTTTCTTTCTGATGACTTCTGAATTTTAGCAATTTATTTCTTTTAAATAGCTCTGAAAACATGCAAAATGTGATCCTAATGGCTTTAAAACAAATATTTTGTTTTGGTGTTGCAGCAATACAATGGAATTTCTAATTTTGGAACGCTTAAAATGTTTTTACAGTTCTGAACCTATTTCAACATACTCGGCTTGATGTCACGATGACATCCTCACTTATTTGCCTTACGTGCCTCGGTTTTCACCTAATTTTCTTTACATCTTTATAAGCATTAAGGCCAATGACGTCATTGATGGTGTCATTTAATTGCAGAAAACGTTAACTTATTAACGTGCAAAGGAACTGCTTGACTCGAATAACAAATGGTCTCTTCGCTGCTTCTTGGCCGAGGCAGCTTGATACATAAAAATGTAATTGCAATTTTTGATATTGCTACGTTTCAAAATACCATGGGTTTGGTCGAGAAGAAAAAGCTAAAATTTTCAGTCTGATCAACTTTGTTTTTAGTAAATTTCAATCAAAATCAAGCTGATTGCATAATGTACGCTACAGAAGTGCACACTGCGCAATGCTTCAGGATATAAAAAAAAAGTTGTTGACAGTTGACATGGTAAAGTCCCACAAATACAATTTACGCGAAAGTAATTTTAAACCGTTGTGATCATGGTCAACCGTCGATGATGATTCTCAGTCAATTTGAGCTCAACTGAAACGAAAGTCCTTCTGAGACAATAGAACAAGAAACTTCAACCTATTGATAGCGTTACATGAGTTTGAACTTGCGGAGTTAGCGCTTGCAATAAACTGATAATGTATAACCCAGGTGTTGTTCGTTACTAGGTCATTTAAGTAGATATTTTTAGCCATCAAAATTGCAGAATACTATAAAAAAACAAAATTATGAAAGTACCGGTAATGTAATGTTTTTGATTTAATTGGTACATTAGTTAAGCATACTGTACAAACTTCTGGGCAGAAGGTGGGATGAAGCTCCAACTAAAATACGCCTTTAAATTTTACTACTCTTTCACAGCTCTACTGGTTGGAAACCCGCCATACCTTAAACATTATTTTTAATATGTTATATATTTATGATCATACAGTTTGTTATAATTTATATACCGTACTAGAAAACAAACGTTCTAAATGAGAGGCCATTTTTTAAGAAATTTTTACGGGGAGTGGGGGGGGGGATTTTGTAGCGGTAAAGTAGTAACTAGTAATCAACAAATTTCGCTGAACCAGGAGTGCCCAAACTTTTTAAGGAACGGGCCGAAGCACACTAGAAAACGGTTTCTGGTGGTAAATGTAATTACATTTTATTCACCACGTTGCCTTGGCCAGGAGACAGCGAAGGGACCTTTCGGTCTTCAAGTCAAGCTGCCACCTGTCTACCACACACGGTTGAGACTTCACCCTGTACCTTTAATTACTGAACGCGAAGCAGGAAGGCAGTAAATACCAATTTTTATAGTCTTTGGTTTGACCCGACCGGGAATCAAACCCGAGTCTACCGCTTCAGTTGCTTTGACCAATGACCACTCCATCACTGACCACTGATTTAAGAGAGAACCAGGCGCGCACTTACAATTTTGCAAAATGGGTGGGGGCTTGAACCAAATGTCAAAATATTTTTTGTAAGAAAGATGTTTCATTCAGGCGGCGTGCTGAGCAAACTGGCACAAACAGGGTCTGGAGGCGGAGCCCCAGCCGGCGGAGACCATGGGGGTTTAGAGCCGAAATCCCCAAGCGCTAGGCAATTTTGTGATTTGTCTAAAAAAAATAGTCATTTTGACGCTATTTGGGTCACATTTCGCAAGCTTTTTGCGCCATTTGAAAAAACTAAGTTGCTAAAATTTGAAAGAATTAAATTGCTCAGTCCCCCCTTACTTCTTGGTCAAGTCCAAAACATGCTTAAACGATTGTATTTTTGGTTAAATTTTTTAAGTGACTTGGCTAGGTGGGGAGCCCCCACAGCTCCTCTAGTTGCGCCACTGGTGAGACAGTGAGAGCCACATAAAAAAGATGTTTAGCGTATTTTGATGTAATTTTTGCCGGAAATTTAAGCGAACACGTTCGACGTTCACTTTTTGGAATCAAAAAACACGTTACTGGGGAGGGGGGAGGGAAGGTAAAATACTTCATTGGGGGCAATTGGCCTTAATGTTAAAAAATGGCCTATATGGAAAAACAAGTTTTATCCAAATAATGAAGTTAGTAATAAATTTCATAGAGCAAATTTTTTAAAAGGCATTAAAAGAGCATTCAAGTCAAAAAGTTTTTTGCTCGGTTTTCTATCAAAATAATTTGACAGATTTGAAGACTAGCTTCATCGAGTTTGAGCTTTCGACGACCTTCCGTAACCATGATATCACAATTTAGGTTTCCCCTTAGAAAGGCTTTTTCCCCTTTAAAATTTTGCCAGGGTTGCCAACTACAAACAAAATTTCAAAATGTCAACTGCATGTTTGTAACTTTCATTTAGTGTTTTCAGCAGTGTTGTTGTCAAAACAAAGTAAAGGGTCAGAATTGTACATCAGATGCTTTTCAATTAAATTCAACACAACTTTTTAAAAAGTAGTCACAATATACTGGCAAAATGGCAATACTGAAGAATAGCAGCTGCTATCAAGCTATGACGTGGTTGAGTGCGTGTTCCGTCATTTCGTTTTAGTTAATACCACACAACAGTGAATTTTAAAGATTATGTCTTATTCAAATAGAATAACCGAAATTAATCAGTTAAATTAGGCAAAAATCCAAATTACAATATACTTTAACTTAACAAATAATTTCTTAGTAATAATTTTTATCGTCAAATGCATGGGCTTTACTATACGCTGTCTTCTCTCGGTATCGCATTCTCATCTAAATGACTAAAATTCGTTGCTGAGAGAATTTCAAAATTTACGGAAGTTATAAAATAAAACTGTGTCAAATTGATGTGAAAACGGATGTGAAAGTTTTGCAATTTCAAGTTTGTGTTGTGAGAATATAAAATTTATGAAATACATCATCGAACTATATCAGCAATATCAGCAATCCGTTGAATCGTTAAGTTGAGATTTAATGAAAATTATGAGCCAATTTGATCTTGATACCGCAACAGGTTTTCTAAGACAAAAGTACGCAATAAGCAAATAGTCGATAATGCAAGTCAATACGCTGCTGCGACATTAATACCAACAGCCAATTACTCTGATATGAGGTAATCTTGCAATAAATAGATTCTAATCAAGCAATTTCTTTACATCGAGTTATGCTAAATAATTATGGTTTCAAAGACTCTCAATTATAAGCGAGTAGATAAGTTACGAATAACAGAAAGAAAATGCACAAAACGGAACAAGAATCACTAATAAAGGTGAATTTACACAGTATTCGTTTTTCGTCCGTTTTTTTACGTTTTTCCTTTTCCGTAAAAAAGTATGCGCTTTTTCATCCCCATTTTTATAAGTCCATATCCGCACTAAGTAGACTGTTACATCAGGTTACATATTGACATAAATTTTGTTCAAATATTTTGCGTATGAACAATATGAGCGATATATCAAAATAGGGCTATACCATTTCCCAAAAATTTTTTTTCGGAAAACTTTTGTCTGACACGTGACAGTCTGGTTAGTGCGGATATGAACATGTAAAAATGTGAACAAAAAAGAACATACTTTTCCATGGAGAAGGAAAAATGCACAAAAGCGGACAAAAAACGGATACTGTGTAAATCCACCATAAGTAATAACAGCACTAATACCATAAATTTGACCGTTGTCGATACAAAAATACAATACAATTTTCAACTTGAGAAAAAATTTCTTTTTCTATTATAAACAACTCTCCACTAAGTGACGCTAAAAATTTCCTTAAAATCAATGATAACAAATAATATTGGAAGAGACTATTTTATCGAAAATTTTTATCTGTTTTTTTATTCTAACCCAACTCAAATTCTTACTCTCAAACTAACCCCTAACCCTAACTCACATCTACATCTTTTAACCCTTCAAAAAAAAAAATGAAAAAAGGGCGCTTGAATATTTCTCATTTTTGTTTTCTTCTTAGTACAACTTAAACATTTTCGGTGAAATTGTCACTACCTAACATTTTGCGTGTGTTAAATGATTTCTGAATAACGTAGAATAAATGATCGATCCTGTAGAATGCACTGATCGATCTTGTAGCCTGTGACATCCGATTTAGTTCCGTCAGTTTAAACTGACGCTAGGAAGATAGGGTGCTACAAAATTTCAAATTCAGAACTCAAGGATCTTATGTCTGTAGGCTTGAGCATTACTCTCAAGACATTCAAGCTTCTAACTTTGTTTGTAGCTCCAGTTAAAACGATCGACGCTGGCGTTACCAGTGGCGGATTCTTGGAGTCTGCCCCCCCCTGCTCAAATCGTAGAAACGTAAGAAAAACTTCTAACACACACAATTCACTGCAATAACAGGAGCAAAATCCATTTCTTGTCCAGACTTAACCGTAAAATACTCGGTCGGGTTGGGGACAGGGGCGTATTTAGGGGGGGCATGGTGCGAAGGCCTCCCCTTTGGGTCGCCTGGATAGTATAATTAGCATAAAATAGTATGCAAAATTGGAGCATGGTCTCCTCCTTTGTAACTTGGGCAGAAAGTTTGAGCACACAAAAGGACAGAATCTGGGTTAAGACCTATTTTTTTATGTTTGGTCTTCGCGTAATTTTGGGCCAAAAACCGGACTAGTATTGAGTGAAGACCTTTTTTTTTTGGTCGTCATTACTTTTTAATTTCTTGGCCCCCTCTTTTGAAAATCCTGCGTACGCCACTGGTTGGGGATGAACATCTCCAAAATCATGAACATCTCCGAAATTATCTTTTTTTGTAAATGCAAATGAATTAGCCTAGGTTAAAACTTGTGATTTTTTTATTTTGTGATTTACCAGCTGATAAAAAAAAATGCTGAAATTTTACTATTAACCACCACCATCATAGCCCATTTGCGCTGCCAGTTTAATCATGTTTTTGCATTGCTAATCCTATGCCACGCTCTAAAAGCATTACTTTTTGCTAAAATAGGCCTAAAATTATTCTTGCAAAAAAAAAAAAAAAAAATCTCCGAGGGCTGGGGGCTCGGCTACCAAACACCTTGTCTCCTGCGGTTGGGGGCCCAATGACTGAACCTGCCCTTACTTAATTGATAATTCGTTTGTTGCTATTTCTTAGAGTTTATGCGACGTAGGCTACTCAGTACTGTTGAAGTGTTTTAACAGTATTAAAGAGCAAATGACCATACGTACAGTATTGAAAGTGCCCTTTCAAAAAGCTGACCCACTTGCTCTGCCGACGTTCCGGCACCCCCGAGCGTACCGCGGAACATAAAAATAAAAAGGTTGGCTAAAATGTTTTTTAAATTTCAGTAAATTAATTTACAAGGACGTAAAATTTTATTGAATCAGAAGTGTTGCGGTTTGAAAAAATGCCTATGCTTTAGGTTATTGCAATTCCATCATTATACAAAACAGGGTTTGCATTTCATTTTCTTTCTTAGACATCTCGTAAAAGTTGTCATAAATTGAAATATATGACTGATTTTTAAACAAAATCGGTTAAAGTTAGTAAAGGTATTTTTAGTGGAATTCCCTGGCACTGGCTTGTTTGGCGTCCTGTTAATTCTGTGTTGTCAAACTGGCTGAGCAGAAATTAAGTAATCACATTGTTTGTTTGTTGAATATTGATTCTCCTGTCACCAGACAACGTCCGACGCAAACTTTTGGACGATCCGCGCACTTTTCATTGCAATGAAAATTTCGTGTTTGGGGAATCCGCACTTGTTTAGAAGTTTCCAATGATTCGATGTTCGTATAAATTTCTTCAAATTCTTGTCCACTGAATTGGCTGCTTGTTTGAAAGCAACAAGCAAAGACAATCATCGTAAAGCGTCTTACCCAAGAATGCAACAACGCGACCATTTTAATTCAATGCACTGTGTCCGATTCAATTCATATATGTGTCCGATTTGACCGGCCAAAGATTTGAACCTAAATCCTCCCACTCCAGAGCTGAACGTGTTGTCGCTCGACCAATTGATGGGTGCAACACTTTAAGGAGATGAAACGTAAGACCCGGTTCAAAACTTCAAAGTCTTACCCTAACTTTTCTATTTCATTCTGATAAAGAGTAATCAGGCTGAGTATATTTTCAATCAAATGGAATTAATGTAAGGTTGTTCTCAAAAATTCGCACAAGTCTCGCATAAATGCGTCATTTTGATGACAACCAGGTGAAACCAAATCATGCAATCAGGGTTGTCATCAAAATGACAGTTCGCAGTTGCAGTAGTCGAGAACAGACGTGTTTTTTGTTGCTCATTGCGAAATAGAAAATTGCGAAATATAGGCTTACCACGAAATGACACGTGGTAAATCTAACAACTCAAGTTGCAGCTTCAATGAAGAGGATAGGGAACTATTGCAGAATATAAATAAAACAATGAAAGACTTAAAAGAAGAAATTAAATCATTACGTGATGAGCTCAATAAAAGTAAGAAAGATCTAAAAATGACTCAAAGTGAAAATCAAAGACTAAAACAAGCTCTAAATCTAACCAACTTTAAACTTGATGAATTAGAGCAATATGGCAGAAGAGAAAACATACGCATTCATAATATTTCCGAATCTGAAAATGAAAATGACGATGGTGCAGATGTCCTATTTAAAGTAGCTGACGCCCGTAAAATTGAACTTGACGAACGTGACATACAACGTGTTCATAGAATTGGAGCAAAGAAAACCTCAAAAAATGCGAAACCACGCCCCGTTATTGCACGTTTTGTTTCTTTTCAAAAACGAAACCAATTTTTGTTTGAAAAAAGCAAGCTTAAAGGAAGTCGATATTTAAGCAATGCATTCATTACTGAAGATTTGACTCCTCTACGATCTAAACTGCTTAATTACATTAAATATGAATGCAATGATGAATTTGTGCTATGCCATTCATATAACGGCAAAATACGCATGAAAAAATCATCAATAAAAGCAGGTTTGCCACTAGACAAGAATGGTAAGGACCAAGGGACAGGAAAATGGCTTACTGTATCATCAATTGATGATCTATTCAAGTATAATGTCGACATTGATTTTGAAAAACTGAACTATTTGCCTCTAAAATACAACAATAATTTGGCTACTGATCAGTCTGATAGCGAGAGTGATAGTAAGGATATTTAATAATATTTTAATTGCGTGTAATTTTTTTGTCAGATATTGATATTACTCAACATAAAATGACTTCCTCATCTATCGAATTTGTTTGCAAAACTTGTTCTAATTTTGGTGTGCTAAATGATAGCATTGTATGTGTCAATTGCCGATTACGTAATCATGTGACCTGTTCTACGCAAATTGATCAATTCCCAGATTTAGTCGCTCGATTTAAATGCAATGCTTGTTACAGTATCGCAGGTTACTTGGGGTCAACTCGGCATTGTTCTAGTGCTGCCTCTAACATTTCAAACACTGCTCATGATAATGCATCAATTAAAAGCCTCATCGATAATGAATACCAAGACGTGCTATTTAACGAATGTAAATATTTTACCACTTATTCCCTAAATAATGCGCTTCGCTATCGACTTGATGACGTTTTAATAGTTCACTTTAATATTCGAAGTTTGCAAAAAAATATTGATAAAATGTCACAATATCTCAGTGAGCTTGAAAAACAACCGGAAATAATAGCTCTAACTGAAACTAAATTGAAAGAAAATTATATCAGTGGTAATATTGAGCTACCAGGTTATAAATTCATTCATGTGAATAGTTCGACGCTCGCTGGAGGTGTAGGGTTTTACATCAAAGAAAAAATCAAGTTTTCGATTCGCAAAGAATTTTCAATTAATGTAGATGCTGTAGAGAACATGTGGATAAGAATCGAGACAAAAAAAAAGCCTTTAGTACTGGGAGTTGTATACAGACATCCTGTTAGCACCGTGGAGCATATTAACTTATTTTCCGCTCAACTAACTAACACGTTTCATAAACTTAATCTTCAAAAACTTGAGTATTATGCAGTCGGTGATTTTAATATTGACCTGCTTCAATTAGAACAAAAACATCACGTAAGAATGTATGCTGATAGTTTAATAGGTTGCTCAGTAAAATGCACAATAAACAAACCAACTAGGATAACAGATTGCAGTGAAACTCTTTTAGATCACGTTTACACCAACAACCCAAACAACAAGTATTTATCTGGTATAACTCTCAGCGCAGATTTATCAGATCACCTTGGTACTTTCATTAGTGTACCTACAAAAAAATTAGATATCATCCACAAGGAACCCATGTTAATTCGAGACATGTCTAAATTTGATACTAATTTGTTTCTAGGAGATTTAAGTGCTGCGCTGGATATGTTGTATTTTAAAGAGGAAGTTTGTGTAAATGAAAACTTTGAAAAATTTGTCTCGGTGTTTACCGAGACAATAAATAACCATGCACCTATGAGAAGAGCCAGTAGAAAAGAAAAGAAAATTAAATCAAAACCTTGGCTGTCATCAAGTTTATTAAAATCTATTCGTAAAAAAAATCAATTGTTTCAAAAATACTTAAAAACTAAAAATAGTTTAGTGAGCTCTGAATACAAAGCGTATCGTAATACATTAAATCGAACTATAAATGGTGCCAAACGAATGCATTATCATGAGTTGCTGAAAGATAACAAAGGTGATAGCAATAAAATATGGAAAATTGTGAACGAACTGGCAAGTATTAAAACAAAAGCTCGAGTTGACCCTACTGAGCTGATAACCGAAAACGGAAAAATCCTTACCAACTCTGATGAAATTGCGGAAAGTTTGAATGAGCACTTTGTTAATATCGGTCCCAAGATGGCAGAGTCAATATCCTCGGCTGATCTTGATGGCATATCATATACAAAATCATTTACCAGTACAAAAATAAACAACTCATTCTTCTTAGCACCATCTACTACCAATGAAATTATAAACATTATAGATTCTCTTTCTGCTAAAAAGGCAACTAGATCTAAGGATGTAGAGACAAAATTCCTTAAATTAAGCAAAGTAATTATTGCACCAATACTTAGCAAACTTTTTAATATGTGCTTTAAATCTGGTGTATTTCCTAATTGTTTAAAAGTTGCTGAGGTTGTTCCCATATTCAAAAAAGGAGATCAATCAAAAGCAACTAACTATAGACCAATATCGCTATTGTCTCAATTTGATAAAATATTAGAAAAAATTATTTACCATCGTTTAATACATTTTTTGGAAAAATATCATCTTCTAAATAAAAATCAATTCGGGTTTAGACAAAATTCATCCACAATACATGCAATTAGTAAAATATACGACCAACTACTTCAAAATATTGATAAAGATTTATACACTTGTTGCATATTTCTTGATTTATCTAAAGCCTTCGATACTGTTAATCATAATATATTACTTGAAAAACTATATCGCTCATTTGGCATTAGAGGTGTTGCTCATGAACTCTTTTGGAGTTATTTAACAGATAGACTTCAATGTACTGTTGTTTCTAATTCCGTTTCATGTAATAGACCAGTTAGGTGTGGGATTCCACAAGGATCGTGTTTAGGGCCTTTATTGTTTTTGTTATACGTAAATGATCTACCCAATATATCTCAATTCCATACGACTCTATTTGCTGACGACACACTTTTGATGCTTGCTGATAAAAATTTAGAAACACTTGAAACAAAGGTAAATGAGCAAATTCGACATGTTGATTATTGGCTTTGCAAAAACAAATTGTCTTTAAATTATACAAAAACGAATTATCTGTTGATACATAAACAACCAAAAAAAAAGGTGCATGAAAACTTCGTGATCCATCTAAATGACAAAACATTGAAACGTTCCTCTACGGTTAAATATTTAGGCTTGTTTATAGATGACACTTTAAACTGGTCTTCCCATGTTAATTACTTATCTCATCAGCTTGCTCGTTTTTCTGGAGTTTTTTACAGGTTGCGCAATTACGTAAACAAAGAAACTCTTTGCATGCTTTATTATAGCCTTGTATACAGCAGAATTCAATACGGCATTATTGTATGGGGGACAGCTGACAAAACTCGTATAGAATGTCTACGAGTAAGATTAAATAGAATTCTAAGGATAATTTTATCATGTGGTATTGAAACGCCAACTACAAAATTATACAGCGCCTTACAATTTTTAAAAATTGATGAAATATACGAATTTGAACTTTACAAATTTGTGTATCAATTACATCATGGTAAATTACCCGAAGTATTTTACAATTCGTTTACAAATATTAACTCTATACATGTTCACGATACAAGATTCAAAGATTCCGCTACGTATTTTCTACCTCGTGTTAATAAAATTTTTTGCAAAAACCAACTTTCATACAGAGGGAACAAATTATGGAGTGAATTGAACAGTAACTATAAAAGTATGCATTGGGTTTCTTCTAAAAATAAATTCAAAAAAAATCTTCTAAATCGTTATTAACTATTATTTGTTGTTGTTTTTTTCTCGTCGATTTATTTATTTTCTTTTGACTTATTAATGTTCTAGATTAACTGTTGACTGCATCTACATCAGGGAGCATCTTGACTTGATAACCTAACGGTTTTTTCGGTGCTTCCTGCCATTATGCACATTTAGTTTATTGTTTATTCTTTCGTGCTTTATGTTTGTGATAATTGGCAAAAATAAATACTTACTTACTTGCTTAATTTCCAAAGGACATGCAATGTGGGTAAGGAAAGACCGAGAGCGAAATTTCAAAAAAATTTATGCGAGACTTGTGCGAATTTTTGAGAACAACCTTACCTTAATTCCATTTGATTGAAAATATACTCAGCCTGATTGCTCTTTATCAGATTGAAATAGAAAAGTTAGGGTAAGACTTTGAAGTTTTGAACCGGGTCTTACGTTTCATCTCCTTAAAGTGGAGCTCTTTCAACACGTTTCATTTCTTTGAACACTATTTGATTGAAAATATACTCAGCCTGATTGCTCTTTATCAGATTGAAATAGAAAAGTTAGGGTAAGACTTTGAAATTGAAAAGTTAGGGAGCTCTTTCAACACATTTCATCTCTTCAAACACGTTCAGCTCTGGAGTGGGAGGATTTAGGTTCAAATTAATCTTTGGCCGATCAAATCGGACGTAGTGTATTGAAGTAAAAATGAGAGCTTCGACTGCGGAGCCCGCGACGGATTTGATCTGTGGACTTAAGAAGCTATCGGTTCCAATTATTTTTCGTTTGTGGGAATTTTGCTGCTAGCTTTCACAACGTCACTGGCTGAAGCAGGAACTGCGACAACAGTATCGCCAACGGCTCGTTACCGATGCAACATTTCTTCAAAAAGAGCTGCATTGTACACAGGTGCAATCACGCGAACATGGACCCAGCCAACTTGTTAAAGACTTCGACGAAACACTGCGAGTATTTGATATAAACAATTTTGAATTTATTTTGATTTGAAATATTGTTGCAAATTAGTCACGTGGTGTAATTAGCTGTGCGTTAATGTCACGTGAAGAAATTAGTTTTCGACTTAGCGGTAACTGCAATCGTTTAGTGTATTTTTTTTTACCTTTGCGTCAGTTTGCTTTTACACAACTCATGGGCTTCTGTTCGGCATTGTCAGATCGCACAATCAGTCAGTGCAAGCGAAAATCACTTTGTCAGTTTGTTAGCGAATGTTTGCATGAGCGTTATGTTTGTTTAGTGTATTTATTTTTGTATATTTTCAGAGTAAGTTTTTTAAATTTTAAAGTAGACTATACAAAATTTTGGAAGCCTGCAGCGCCTACAGATCAATATGGTTAAACGTGGTTCATCAAACACCGCATCGATGATGTTACCAAAATGAGGAGAAGGAAAATACAAATATTTTTATCAACTGATGCTGAATTTCAGAAGCCGACTAACTTGCACGCAAAAATTAAGCAAAAAGCGAGAATGTTGCTCTCTTGTCTGAGCGACTCAAGTTTATGAGCAATCTTCTAATCCCTTCGGACACGATATAGTAGTTACGTAAAAATTTTTTTTTGGTTTTAAAGGTTCTGTAGGGTACACTCTGGGGTCCTGGCGCAGCCCGATACCTGTACACAGGAAAGAATCAAAACGAGCAGCTTATTGGAGTTGTTGTTTATTGCGTACTGCTTACTGCGGTTTTTAAAAACAAAGGAAAACGTTTCAAACGTAGTATAGCAACTACTTCAAAACCTGTAAAAATATCGGAGCCAAGACCATGTGAAGCATTCACATGCCCAGACTAACCACACCCAACCCCCAGAACCTAGTAAAAAGGTGTGCTTCTAGGCTTCCATATCACTACAGTAAAATTATAGAATGCAAGACATACGAAGACTAACGCTAAATAGAAATCATAAACAAATACGTACCGATTGATTTTGCCAGGTAGTCAGAGGAGTTCAAATTCACTCTAGCTAACTAACTAACTACGGAAGGAAGAAATTTGCAAAAATCAGAAACATCCTACTGCTATGTAGGATTGCTAAAACTGAATTGACTAAATCTCTACGCGTGAAGATTTTGCCAGTGTGAAAATGATGCACCGCTTCCGGCGACTTGGCAAAATCACCAGAACTAGCGTTAGCCAAGCGATACGAACACACGCCGCTAGTGGGCAACAAAGAACAAAGCTAAGCCACGTAACTCAAAAAGTATTTAATTTTTTTTATAAATATGCAAATTAGGGGGGCGTACAATTGTACGACTGACTTGGTTGGGGGGGCTGAAACTTGCTTGGGGGGGCTGAAACTCCCTTTGCCGTAATAGTTGCGCCTCTATATCTCATAGGTGGGCACAAGTCCATCAATCGTTAATAACAAAGCTAACTTTTTCATTAACTCGTTAATTTTTTTCATGTTAATGGATAAAATTAAATTCCGTTAAGTTCTGTTAACTTCCGTTAAGGTTTTATCGTTAATATCTTGCACCATTCATTTATCGTACCGGTACAAACCAGTTTGCACTGGTAACATTTGTTGCGTATTAGCACGAGTTTTATAGAAGCTCTTTTTTGAGGCGAATAATAAGCTGCAGCCTGATAGATCTATGAATTATCGCTGTTCGCAACTTCCTCAGCTTTTCCGATCGCAGCTTCGTTAGTACATTTGAACTTATTTTTATCTTGAAATTAAATTAGACTGTAAAATGTAACTTCCAAAACACAAAAAATCATCCATAAAAATATATATTTGCTTACAATCAGCTCAACAGCGTCAATACGTGTTCTAGAAGAGAGTGAATTAAAGGAAATGTAAATCACACGCAAAATATTAACGAATTAACGGACTTTATTACCTTCCGTTAATTAAAGCTGAAAATAACAGATTAACGTTAACGGAGGTGTGAAGTTTGTTCACGGACTAGTGGTTAACGAAGCTAACGTTTTGGATTATCTTGCCCACCTATGCTATAATCTGTAAAAGCTTAGCGGCCTGTTGTGCATCCCGACCCATAGTTTGAGAAACACCGGCATCGGGCATTTATGGTTTTGAAATTGTAATGACTAGCCTCATTACTTGATGACCTATTAGGTTCAGAGGTGTTAACTTTGGATGTTAAAACAGGTGTTTGAAACTTGAACCACTAAACTTTCGGTATTTAAAAACTTCAATCTACTGCTAATGTAGGTAACTTTAGTCAATTAGGTGGAATTGAATAACATTATTCCATTTGCATTATTGTCGGTTTTCTTGTCGTTACGTGATGTTCCGAAAAAGTATTTTCAGCAAACTATAATGGAGCGCAAGGTGCCCCGTAGCGACAGCACTAAATTAAGTAAAAAAACTTTTTCTTCCATCTTAACGAAGATTTGTATTTGCTTTTTTATCCTAGATTGAGCTTAATTCATTGTCGTTGTTTTTTTGCATTTCAACTTTTGTTGGGTATTTTGTAAAATGTTTTTTGCAGTTTGGCTATGCCAAATTTCATTGTTGATGTGATTTCAAATTTGCAATCATTAAACCGAAAGCATACCACGGTCAACCTGTTGTCTGTTGATTAAGTGGTTGATATTTTCATGCTAAAATTTTTATGGTAGCTCATTGCGATAGTACTTCAAATATGGGATGAGATGCGTCGTACCATACTGCTTACTTTCGCAAGCGACTACTTCCAAATGTACGCTTAACGTTGCAAAAGTACAATACAAGTTACGCGTAGCTTCCGGTTTAAACTTTTTTGGTATGGAATAGAATATGGAAGAAAATATCAGTATGGAATGAAAGATTTTTAGTATGGAATGGAAATAAGAAAATTGCCAGTATGGAATATGGAAAAATCGTTTATCATTCCAAACCATACCCTGGCTACAAACATATTGGCAGCAATCTGGTTCGACAGGTGAGAACTGCTGTCATGTGATGGTGTTATCAGTACAATTGTAGTACTAATGACTGAAAGGCAGTACTATTACAGCTGGACAAAAAACAACGCCAAATAAATCGTACAATCGTACGTATGATGACCGAAAGGGTCAAGTTAGCCTGAATTATCGGGCACGCGTTCTGCTGGTGCCTATGCCGCAAAAAATCTGGACTTCTTGCAGAGTTTCCATTGACTATTGCAACATAAATAATCTTAGAAACTTACAGTGAACTAATTTAAATCAAACTACTGCATAAACGAAACCTTTTTCAATATTAGCATGCATCATTTTTTGCTGAATTGTTTCGTTTCACTTCATGCAGTATATAAACGCGGTCACAATAGTTTTTCATTCAGCAAAATGGACTTGATGTTCCTAATTGTTTTTCTCCTTGGACAACACCGATTTTCGATATCTTGCCATCACAACTTGATTGTAGAATTTGTACGGAATGAATCTAATAATCCACAACTGAAATAAAAAAAAAACGGTTTAAATTTTTTCACCGTAATAAGAATGTTCAATAACGAAAACCGTAGTTTAGTTTTCTTTTTCGTTAACTGTCACCTTTAGATGGTAGAAAAATTGACATGCCTGATATAACGTAGAGAATATGGAAGGGCCACTCAAAGTATGCCGCGACAACTTTCTTCAAATTTAACATCCAGATTGGCTATTTCCGTTGACATTAGTAAGCATTAAGTAGATCTAGACTAGAAGGAAAAGTTTAATATAAAACCTCTGCACAGTAAGACTAACCCAACCGAAAATTTGTATGAACGTATCAAATAAAAATAATTGTGATATAAATAAAATCAAGTAGCTTTATTTTCATTTTTGTAAAAAATTGACCAATTGACCTTATCAGATACATAGCAAAAATTATAGTAAAAAATAAATATCATACTAGGCTGCTACAATATCTTGTGAGGGTAGGCTATCATGACAGGCTTGTGGTGTAACTCACGCCGTGGTTAATTCATATTTTGGCTTCTTTCCATAGTAAAAATGGTTTGATTCGCTTTTTTGATGTACAGGGAGCTTTATAAAAAAAAAGGATCGAAATTGGTATCTTTTTTCTTATAGGGTACTTCAGATACTTTTTTCATACTTTCAGAACTTGTTGTAAACAAATTAGTCATAATATAAATTTCAAACTGACGTTATTTTAGTTATAAGGTTTGCATTGCAACAAACATTGAAGATAGTATATGTGCATTGTATAGAGGTGAAATCTCAGTTCTAAGCGCTCAGGAAAATTGTACTAAAGTTGACATAAACACGGAGTACTGCACCACAACAAAGCAATTTATCAAATGGTGGAAAAATTCCAACAACAGATTGTATAGCACCATTTTTTAACTGACATGCAGAAAATTAAAACTGGTTGCTCAGAAAAGAATGTTAATGCATTGGTAAGTCGGCTTTTCAAAGTCAAAAAAATCATTGCGGAGACGCTCTCAGCAATTGGAGACCTCGGCAATGTTCACATTACTCTTCACGCTAACCAACATTGCATACCTCATTGCATTCAGATCAACCATGCACTAACTGAAAATGACAGGATGAATTTTAATGCGCTACTGCTTTTTGGTGTCAGCAAGATGAAGCGGTAAACCACATCTTCAAGAAACAAGAGGATCTTTCACTCGAAATTGTGGCTATGAAATTATTTCGCTCCAAATGAAACAGATTTGAGCCCCAAATCTTAGCTCACTTGAGTTGAATGGTGCCATTTGGTTTGAATTTTTTCGCGATCTGATAACTTGTTTTAGAACTTGGATGGTAAATTTTCCATTCTGAAATCAATCTCTGGACAAACTTCCGTTTGCAATTGCAACAGAGTTTTCACTTCTACGTGCCAAACTACTGAACTATCTTCAATGTTTGTTGTTGCGAGCCTGATAATTAAGATTGAAGTTTGAAACTTTATTAAGAGCAATGTTCTGGAAAATTAATGATTAACTACATACTGTATCTAGAGTTTTAGAGGCAAACCCAATCTCATAATTATTAATAACTAACTTTTTATATTCTGTTATGATCAGATTAATTAGCAATTCTCTGCGTTTCATGTTAAATTATTCTATGTTCATACCTGCAGTCCAAGCTATGCTGACAAGGAATAGACAAAAGTCGATTCCGAAACAGTATGTCTTAGACTGTTAATCATAGGTTTGACTGTGCATCTAGGGCTCAGGATACTGTTTATAGCAGTGGTTGTTAACCCGAGGGAAGCACGCCTTCCCAGGGGAGTGTACGCAAATTTTAAGTGAGGCACAAGCCCTAATGCATTTACGACACATTTTTTATTAATTTTAAGATTCCGACTTTTGCAAACAGAAATAACCTTCCGGACAGGTTTTTTAGTTTTTCTACGGAAAAAGTTACTTTAGATCAGTGGTGTGATAGAATTTAAAATCTTTTAAAATTTTTAATCGTACAAAATGCGTTTCATCCTACCCAGCTAAAACATTTACAGTCGAGTGCGAGAATGCTTGCTGCACCAATGGCCTTAAGCCTAAATTTTGTCAAAGATATTGTGATTGTAGCCTGCCATTAATGGTAACCCTGTTTCACAGACTAAGTATGATGTCATAAGATAGCTAAATTATCGACTGTGTTACTTTAACATGATTAGCAGCAGCAAATCTACACAGCAGAATAGACTGTGGATGGATTACGGCAGCTATCAATCAGTTTGTTAAAATAGTAAAGCGGTATATATGTAAACTAAACTTTTAGTAATGATTCAATGCGTCCCTCTCGCGTAAAACGGCATTTGACCACAGCTCATCCTGCTTTTCCCGATAAGCCTAAAGCATTTTTTGTCATGGAAAATTATTCCTTAAACAAAGCCAAGTTGGACATGTGTGGGACGTTTCAGCAAAGATCTTCAGATGTTGAACTCTTTTACGAGATCACTATGTTGATTGCAAAGACCACGAAAAGTCATGATATCGTAGAATCTCTTGGAAAACCTCGTATAATCGTAGCAGCAGATAATCCGGGGGGGGGGGGGGAGGGGGGGATATAACGTGCAATTATTGCTCAAAAGAAGCGCGGTACCAAAAAGACGAAGAACCGCTGGTCTATAGTTTGAAACTTCTATGACGTTGTTTTCAGTTAGCCCATAACAAGTTTCGAAAGCATGCAGAAAATACATGAAGTAGGTGATAAGATACTCTCCATCAAAGCGACTACCTTGTTACAGACCCTGTACAGCCTACTTGATGTTGTTCATTCGCCAAAACAAATTATGCTAATGAAAATAAAGCAACCCAAGTTTATTTTCACAGTTTTCATTTCAACATGAAAACGTAGCTTATTTCACCATACTCTGATCGATTGGCGTTCACTGAAACGATCAGTCTTGGTCGAATGAATAAACCGTCCGCTACTGACACGGTAGACTCGGGTACGTTCGATTCCCGGTCTGATCAAACCAAAGACCATAAAAGTCAGTATTCACAGCTTTCCTGCTTGACGTTCAGCAATATTAACAACAGTGTGAAGCTTTCATCGTATATGGTAGACAAGTGTGGCAACTTGACTCGAAGACAGAAAGCCTCCTTAGTTGTCTTCTGGACAAGGCAGCTCGGCAAATAAACTGCAATTGTTACAATTCCGGGGTTGATTTTTGAGGAAAACACAAAATCTAGATTTAGATTTTACTTGCAACTCATGCGGCCACCACCCGTGTGTGGTTCTTTGTTTTCCCACAGTTGAAAGCAAGGACTCTGCATAATCTTCAGGAGTCGGAACAAAGATATTAACATCAGGATCTTTTGCCATTTTAGTGCTAACCAAACCAGGCAGGCAATTCTGCATTGTAAAACAAAATCAAACAATTGTAAGGCGTACCAAATATTCATTTGCGGTAATCTGCCTATTTTTAGAAAATCGAGAAAAACAAAGTTTCTGACGCAATTAAACTTTAAAAGACAGTTTTTGAGTAACTTAATTTTAAATTATTATTTTGTTACACTTTTAAATACTTCAAAATCAAGCTCAACAATAAAACAAACTTGAACGATGACTGTTTTGCTGTGGCGGTTTTGTTAAGTACCATTTAATTAAAGCCTTTACAACTCCAATCTTGTCTCGAATTAATTTCGAAAAAACGGTGATATTGGATACAAACGCTTCTTTTCACAAGCTCAGAATTCTGATTGCCAAAAATTGTATTTATAACGAACCTTTCATCTACAGCATAATACAGTGTCTCTTATTTTATAATTTTAAAAAGGGGGTTAAATTTTGAAATACACATTTTAGTGAGTCTGACCCTCTCAGAAGTTTCCATTGTACCAAAAACTACTTCATACAAAGTTTTGTTTAAAAATTTTAATTTTTAGAGGTGGCGCAGTGATCTCAAAGTTAACTCAAACAGCATTATGTACATATAGGAAGTTTTCTATTCAGTGCAATACTTGAATTAAGAGTCAAGTTATTGCTGCATAAATTATTATCAAGTAATTGCTGTTCATTGATTTCTTCCTAGTTGGAACAATATCTGGTTATTTTCAACAACCTGCAAAGCATACCGCATTGTATTTATTTTTGAAGCGGCTTCATTGAGTGGTGGTGGTGGTGCTACCCAAACCCTTCCGAGGAATGAAGAAACAAACTAACTTTGCAGAGACCCAACAGTTTAGCCATACGCCAGGGTCAGACTAGTGGCGTCAGTAGGGAGGGGGGGGGCCCGCCCCGGGCGTCACCATTTTGGGGTGACACAATATTATGATGTGAAATCATAACTCCACCGATTTGTGGTGAATACCTTTTTTTCACTTTGTTAGGTCCCATCCTCATAGGGACCGAAAATCCACTCATTTTGCGGCGAAGACGTTTTCGTTTTTTTAACTTTTGGGCCGAAAATCCACTCATTTTACGGCGAAGACCTTTTTTTGATCTTCACCTATTTTTGGACCAAACAAAGGTTACCAAAATTGGTCCCATCCTCATTGGGACCGAAAATCCACTCATTTTGCGGCGAAGACCTTTTTTTTGATCTTCACCTAGTTTTGGACCAAACAAAAGTTACCAAGGGGGTTTCTTCTTTAACCGGCTGATCACTGATTTTGAGCCAAGGGCGTTGAGCTTAAGTGATTCTGGGAGAAGGCACAGAGCACGTCCAAAGCATGAGTGCTTGGTGCTTCAAAGTAATTTTCAACAGGGGAAATTGGGTCTCAAGAAGCAATGGGATAGGGGTAAGAGAGGCATCCACTAAACACCTTGCTTGCAGCTCTGTAGAGAATTTCTAATTGGTACGTCAGATATATCAACCTTTAACTGTTTTTGGTGACACACTTAACCAAGTGTTTTGTTTTTGTGTTGGTCATATCCACTCGAGTTCGTGATAATAGCTCATCTTCGATATTCTCTGAAACTTTCACTAAGGCACATTTTGTAGTTAAACCTACGCTACGATAAACAGGCCAAGTAAACTTAAATCTCAGTAAAGCTGCATTTACACGGGCGACTTTTAGCTGCGAGAATTGACATTTTGCCTTTTTTTTTCTTTCTCAAATCGCAGCAGTCACTTACACGGGAGAGATTTTAACGCGATGCTCGCATACGATTGCAACTCGCAGAAGTCACCTACAGGATGAGACTGCGTGCCAGTGATTCTCGCGAAATGCAGTCGGCGGCGGAGGAGCGGCTATCGCACTGGTTCACTCACACGGTGCGAGATAGTTTCAAAGCGCTGCTCGCTGGTTTTGAATTTGCAAAAGCCAACTGTCGCAAAAGCACTTCAAATGCGCCGTTTGTCAGCTTTTGCATTTGAAACAATCACGCTTTGGAATTTTGAAAAGAAAATATATGAAGCCAACGCAAGCGCAAAACGAAATACAGTGAATACAATTAAGCATCTAATTTCGTTTCAACTTGCAATGAAAATGCAAGGTGAAAAAAGAAGCAGCAAGGGCGGCGTGCTGCTCGTGCAAGATGTGTAATACGTAAACGCTTGAAACTACTCCAAAAAGCGTACTTACTCTGCATCATTCTGAATTGGCTTGGATGGAGCAAAGTCAAGCGGGCATTAATGTTCATAATTAATTACAAAATTCGGTCATTTACCTTTTGGTATTGGATTTTTCTCTACCGCAACCCATCTCTGACTGTTTCTCTTGTTCGGTTATACGTAATATTAGGCAATATACAATAATAAAATTTGGTAACATTTTTGTGCAGTTAATTCTAAAAATATTTTTGAAATTACCTTTTCCCCAAGCATATGTGACTGACACATTTATATTGTTTATTTCCTAATAGTGCATAAGTATTTTGTATTTCATAGAAAGATCTGAGCAGTCATATTATACGAAATGCTAATTGTTAAATTTTAAGGCGTCTTCGGTTGCTACAGAAGTACTGGCTCTTTTTGAATTAAACCAATATTCAAAAAATCCATTTCGCATTCATATAATCGGTTTTCATGTAATTATGTTATGGTGCGACTAAACTACAGCTGTTACAAAGTACTAATATCCACAATAATAAAATAAGCAGCGCATGCATTTGCTAAACGCTAGGCAATTGTGCAGTGCGGAGAATGAATGATTATGAACAGTGCAAAAAATATGTCAGTGACTTTAGATCAAAACTCACTCCTGGCGTTATTCAAATGAAATAGTGCCATAAAGCTACTCAAATTCTAAAAATGGTGCAACTAAAATTGAGAGTAAATGTGATAAGAAAAACAGCATTTTGATGAAATCAATATCTAATTACAATGCGGTGCAGTCAATGTAGTGTTTCTCAACTTAACTGTAGTTATTTTAACAGCAAGAGATACCGGTAGGCTATTAGCAATCTCGCGCCAAAAAAGAAAGCAAACGCTAAGACGTTTTTAGCCGATAAAAAACCAGTGGATGGTACTTGTCTAGAAGGTGCTGGACCCAACCAGTGAGCATAGGGTGTGAGCCTACACTACTAGCATTGTTACAGCACCGATTGAATTTTAGTTATTGTTGCCGCGCTCTAGTTTTGAACTCGGTAGCTTCTTCCCTTTAGTTTGCTCATCTCACTTAATTTCCTGCTGCCATTGGCTGCAAACGTTTTAAAAATTACGCGCTTTTTGGTGCACGCCTTTGTGTTTGGCCGAGTTACCTCTGTTCTGGCATTCCTTTTCATTCGAGCAATTGGCTAAAGGACGCATTTTATTTTGAAGACCGCTCGTATGGCGCTCTTTTAGTTCATTATTTTCTGATTGAATTTCAGTTATTTTTTGCCGTGCCATATTGTTTCACATTGTTTATTTTGTCTGAACATTACAGTTTAAGTTAAAGAATTTCAATTGTGGTTTGGCCAGACGGACAGGGTGAAGGCAACAAAGTTTCGCTGGAGCACCTACAGTCAGCAGTGTTACCGAGAGCTTTTGTAACAAGCACCTCCATTTCCAAAATATATTGTCCAAATGCCATTATTGTGAATTTATTGTCTTAGCTATTCTAGGGTTTTCAGATTTTTAACTTTTGTTTTTGCTATGTCAGAACATAAGCAATGACAAAATTGATTACAATTTTTTATACAAGAACAATTTTGTAAAAACACGAGGCTCATTTTTGCTTAAAATTTAATAAATTAGAAAGAACAACCGAAAAAGAATAAATTCCAAATCAAAAAAGAAACTACATTCTGTACTGATTCAAAACAACAAAGCTTGAGTGGTTTTTTGGTAGTTGCGAGCAAAGAAACTAAATTCTGTTCTGATTCAAAACATTAAAGCTTTAGTGGTTTTCTGGCATTTACGAGCAAAATAGCAACAATTTTGAGACTATGGAGTGCTACTGCGCTTTGCGCATGTAACAAAAATTTTTTTCGCGTTCAAACGAAAATTAAAGCTCGCTTTTTCGCTTTCCGCAATTTAACGATGCTGCAAAAGCAGCACAAAAAGGCGTTTACAAGCAGACAGAGCATTAAAAATTAACAAACATGGTCGCCATAATTGACATAAATGATCTCAAAATTCAAGAACCAATCAAGAGCAACTGAGACTCAACATTGGCAAAAAATTAAGAACAAGTAGCCTCAACTCAAAATTTACTGGTTCTTATAAAAAAAGTGTACTTACGGTATTACAAGAGCAAAATACAATTAAGGTGCTGCTACCTGTGGTTAATCTATCATACATTTTATAAAGGGTTAAAGTTTTGCTTGATTGGCTTCACAGTTATCAGCAATCAGCTCATGACAGCCGTATCTGCAATAGACCAGTGCCAGCATGCACAAGAAAATTGTTTCTTCTGCGTTTCTAATATGAAGTAAATTTTGCATTGAAATGACAATTAACTACGGTAAAAGCACTACAGACTGTTTTGTACCATAATCACAATATTTTATGAAGTAAATGTAGGATAATCGCAGGCAGCGACTCGCAAAGCATTTGTGCATTGCGCTATGCCTGAGGGACTCGACGAGCGCGGCTTTGCCCTGGGACTCTCGAGACGTTGAAATCGACCTCGTGTAAGTGATCACGAGCGAGAACGATTGTTGCATCGAGTCGCGCAAAATACAATCGGCATCGCAAATCGCAGGTGTTACTTACACGGCGGCGATTCTTCTCAAACGCGATCGCGGCAAGCGAGTCTCGCCTCGTGTGAGTAACCACTCTGCGAGAGAGATTTTCACGCATAAAAAATCTTCGAATCGAATTGCAAAAAAGTCGCCCATGTAAATGCGGCTTACCATACATCAGAAGATTATAGCTATCTTACGTAAAGCTGCTTTTCTTGAAAAACTGGTTGATGATGTAAACATTGGAAATTGCACATAACTACTTGATATTGTAACCGGTACGTCCCTGTAGTTTCAGAGTTAACATTCAGAAGATTTGAATAATCCCTATTGTTATGCGTGTTAAGGTTACAATGCAACAATAATATTCTGCTGTTCATGATGATGGTATTCCTACATAGAAATTAAAAAAAAAAACATCCAAACTTGAAAGACTTTGCGTCACCTCTAAACTTTATTTTAGAAGTTCAAAATTTCATACATATATCATTTTTTCATCAAATGAAACCATTTAAAAAGTTCAGAAGTAAAACTTCTCGAAATTTCATAATAAGGGACACCCCTACTGTATAACCATAGCCTCTGTACTAAGTAGACCAGAAAGAGACGCGCGGAGAAAAGAGCATTGAAAAAAAGTTTGCTTTTGTTGCGAAGGTTTTTTTGCGGTCACGCGATTTGATTAGATATATTCGAAAAAGAAGTAAACCGAGAAAAAAGAGTCACCCTGATTGGACGTACGGCATATTTTGGAACAAATAAACTGTGAAAAAAAATACCAACCTGCGCTCGAAAAAAAAAATTTTTTTTTGCAAAAATAATCTAATTCTAGGCCTAGTTTGATAAAAATTAATGCCATTAAAACGTGGCGTAGAAGTTAGCAGTGCAAAAACTTGATTATACTATAGTTGCTCAAATGGGCTACGTGGGATTGCTACAATTTATTGCTAGAATTTCAGTTCTCTTTTTACTAGCTGGCAAATTATAAAATCCTATACATACCGGTAGTTCAACAAAACTCTCAAGGAGTAATGTATTTCGCCTATGTTTTATAAAAAAAAAAAATTATGGGTGCTAATGGAAGGAAGTTTGAGAGAAGTGATTGGAAAATAACTAATACTGAATGACCCCCTCCCCTATTCCTGAGCTTGTATAGTTTTTACTGAATCCTATGTTAAGCATTTTTCAATATGCAATCAAATTTGAGTACCGATTTTTGCCTATGTTTCAATTTTTTTTTCTGATCTATGAGTTTTATTTTTGACAAGTTAGCCCCCCCCCCCCCTAAATAAACGTTTCAAAATTTGCTTTAAATTATTTTTTGAGTCTATTTCACTGCAAAAGACAGTCTAAGAAGTGCTAAAACGTGGTATTTTCCTTATTCTGCGTTTTCTTCGGCAGGCCAACGGGAGGCTATAGCCCCTCTCCCCTATGGCTACGCCAGTGACCACAACATTATACAAGCATTGAATTTGGTCTGCATAGTCAATTATGTCATAAACCAAAGTGACAAAACGAAACAAGTTAGGCAACCAGCTGTGCTACATGATACGAATAGTGAAAAGTCTATCTGCTGTCTTTTTATATAATACATTGTTCAACGAAGTCTCACAAGTCACTATTTGATAGCGGTTATTTAAGTATAATCTACGGCTAAGTTAAAAATGACGTTTTGGTAGAATTGAACGAGTTTTTAACAACAGTCAGGGGTTGCTGTTAGTATATACCAATTTTACACTTTTTTGTAAAAATTGGTATACTCTTTGCGACTCCTGAAGGTCGTTACGCGACCCCTTGGGGGTCGCGACCCCCAGTTTGGGAAGCCCTGCTTTATAGGGCTCTCATTGACTTCAAAAAAATAATGACTTTCTATTCCAAATGTTTTTTCACAACTGGTTATCTAAATTGCGAATCATTTTTACCAAAAATTTGAAATCGGAATCATTGTTGATTACAAGTAAAACCAATGCTAAGGTACTAATACAGTAAATTTCCACCAATTTACCAACATATTTTCAAATAAGAGGTTAAACCTATTTGGCTCCCATTTAGGATTTCTGTAACTACAGTAGCATTTAAAAGCAAAAGCGTGGCTGAAATCTAGCTCCTCAATTTTATGCAGATGCAATCCAACCCAACCATGTTTATGGAGATTGTCCTAGGAGTTATGTGCCGATGATGTGCTTCGTAATTTTATCCAGTTGGGCTCTTTCTCCATTTTCATTTTTGCTTTTTGGTTCTTCTCTATTGGGTCCTTTTGTCAAGTTGTTCACAATGTTCAGATTAAATTTTTTCAAATTGTTGGCTCCTTAACTTGTCGGGACTGCTGCTGCAGTAAATAATATCATAGATGACCAGTACTTTGATTTAAGCCAGTCCTGCTGATGAGAGACAAACACTTTTATTGCTAACTAAAAAAATTGCGTGAGCGTAGGAAATTATTTTTTGGAACTCGAGTTCAGGGCAGTGCTTGAGAAAAATTGAAATTGTCCCTGTTTTGCTTTAGGTGCAAATTTTCCTGCTTTCAGAATGGCCAGTTGGTTGCATTGCTCAATCTAGAGGCTAGAGGGGTAAGAGTACTCCTCTTTTTGCCAATGTCACTTAAAAATTCCTACCCAAATATTCATGCTTCTAAACGCGTTGTTTACTTAACCAGGAAGCAAGGGGCAGGGTAAGCTAGAGAAGATATGAAGTACAATTTTTTTAAAACACTTCCGAATCTTTTTGGCTATCTAGTCCTTCTTTCACCGGACAGGTCAACGCTAAATGTTGGACGATTCACGCACTTTTCCTATTCGTATTTGACGTAATCCGTAAATTTTAGCGATTAGTTCTTTCAAATAGATCTACATACGAGAGAAATGCCATCCAACTGGCGTTGAAATGAGTATTTTTTTTCCGAAAAATTGCAAAAACCACCGGACCTTTATCTGTGAGAAGCATACAACTTTTATCTTTGAATTCAAGCACACCCCCTTCCCTCTTCTAAAAAAAAATCTGCTAACACGCTTGGCTGGTAGAGGGTGTGCAAAATGTGTTGGATTGCATGCAATTGAATAGCTTAAGTTTAGTAACCCTTAACTTCATTCGCCGAATTATCTTAAATAGTAGCCTTGTGCTTGATCCTTTACAATTGAAAATTACCATAAATATGGGGGTTTTATGCCTCTCACCAATTAACTATGGGGGTTTTATGCCTCTTACCAATTAACTGTATATTATCTGCCGCTTCTATGACGTCATATACACTTAAAATACGATTTTAGTATTATGGCTATGAGTACCGGTTTTCTCTTTTCACCTTGCGTAGTTTCATGCGGCTCTTTGAAACCTTGGGGATTAAAATTTGGCTTTGATACTAAACAAGAGTAAGAACCACTGGTCTACAGCATAACAATTGATTGCAGCTAACTTCTGATTTTTCCGCTAACTGATCTAAAGAAACATAATAATCATGATTACGAGTTGAAAAAAAACAACATTACCTAATACTTTAGTTTTGAAGATATTCTTTACAATACCTATTCCGTAAACGAAAAAGATTTTTCAACAAAACCTCTTAACCAACCTGAATTGTGATTCCTCTGTTTTCATATTCATAGCTGAGAGCGGTTGAGAAATAATCCGCAAACGCTTTCGATGCACCATACAATGCCAATGTAGCCATAGGCGTGACTGTAGCTGATGAAGAGAGATTGATAATAAGACCACGTTTTCTCTCGCTCATGCCAGGAAGAATAAATTGTGTCATCTGTAAAAAACAAATGTTTTAACAATGTATACTTTTTAAAAGCTTTTTGACAACAGCAGAAATGTTATCTTGTTGTTTTTTTTACGTTCTTTTAAACTCACTTTAATTTTAAACTCTATAGCATCCAAAGTGAGAAATTCATTTCATTATCGACTACAAATATATAGATTCCCAAAAGCTTCTAGAAGAGCCTTAGACTCGCAGCGTGTTGCAATCCGCTTTTAAAATTTTATGAATCTTAGTCAATGTTGATCAGTAAAAAAATGCTATACAACCTTTACGAGTGGTCAAAGACGTCATAAGGTTTTCAATTTAAGTTTGAATCAGAATATTGTATACGTAATATCTTTGGTTTTCATAAAGCTGCAATCGCTGAAGAGTTACTGAATGGATTGGTTTTATTGAAGTGAGAACTACTAGAAGTAATAGGTACCCCTAATCTTGTACCACTATTGTATTATGAATAGTGTTTCTCAGCATTTTTTCTGCGACCCAAATTCGTACAAAAATCTTATCAGCAAGAACAGCTGCGACCCAAATAAATAGTCACAAAAACAAAAAAAAAACAGAACACAAAAAAACAGAAGTTTCATTACACAACATTTATGGCCGTTTCGCTTCAACAGTTTTTGAAATCGTGGCTCAACATCGCTCAACGTTAACCGTATTGGATGCTTTGCATCTGGCCCGTTGCCAGAAATTGGTAATGGGGGCCGTTTCGGGGGGTTTGGAGGTTCTGCCCTCAGCGCTCAAAATTTTTTTGCAAAAACAACGTAATTTTAGGCCTATTTTGATAAAAATTTATGCTTTTAAAACGTGGCATTGGAATTGGCAGAGCAAACATGATTAAACTGCTTGCATAAATCGGCTATGTGGGAGGTGGCTAATGGTAAAATTTCAGTTGTCTTATTAAGTAGCTGGTAAATCATAAAATCCTATAGTTCAATGAAACTCACATGGAGTAATCGATTTTGTCTATATTTTATAGAAAAAGATAATTGGGTGAGAAGGGGGCTAATAGAAAGAGATTTGAGGGAAGTGATTGGTTATTAACTAACACGAAATACTGAACAGAGTCCATGACAACTGACTGCAAACCAAATGACGCTGATTGGCTAAGAAGGGCGATCATAAAAGTATTTTACTATCCCTAGAGCCATCTGGCCCAAACCCTCACTTAATGACGAAATAACTATGACGAAATTAGTGACAAAATCACTGTGACGAAACTGTCGGTTTGCAGTCAGTTTGTCGCGGTCAGTTGACTTGGTTCGCACTAAATAGCCCCCCACCCCTATTCCTAAGTGTATAAAATACTTTTTAATGAAACCTATGTTTAACATTTTTAAACAAGCGATCTAATTTGATTGCTTATTTTTTGCCATTTTTCAAAGTTTATACTAATTTTTGAGTTTTCTTCAAAAGATGCTTTAAATAAGCTTTTTAGTCCATTCCAGTGCAAAATACTGTCTCAGAAGAGCTAAAAACGTGGTATTTTTCTGATTGTGCATTTTGGTCATAGCCCCCATACCCTGGCTACGCTACCGCTCGACCATTTCTGTACTTGTCTTTTATAAATGCCAAAGAAGAAAATCCCATACATAAATATGAAGTGAAAAAACGATTAAAATTTTTAAGGCTTCTCCACACAATATTGGATATTCGTTTGCCTAACTATAAATTAAAGGTAATCAAAATATTCAGGGCCCTACTTGTGTCAGCGACCCATTCATAAAGCCTTGGCAACTTACATTTGGGTTGCAACACATGGTTTGAAAAACGCTGCCCTAGGGTGTAATACTTTTTAAGTTTTTTTCTTAAATTTGTTTTGGTTTGAGATTTGGTGATGCCAAGAGTTATGTCTAACTTAGGTGTAACAAGAGTTATGTCTAACTTGGTGTTATGTACAGCATGTGGTAAATGGGTCCACGCAAAATGCATGAATGACAAATAAGAAGAAAGCTGCAGTTTATTTGAATAAAAAATTTGATGGTAAGCAATGCAAAAAAGAATGGTAAAAAAATTCAAAAGACCAGATAAAATACTGCGTGATGGTGTAGAAACTGTGAACACTTTGACTGGTTTTTGCAGATTTCATTATTCAAAAAGGTGTGCTCAATGGTCTATCTAAACTTGTCACACTCCACCATAAGCTTAAGAAATTTGGCCCAAAACTAGCGAGTTTCTCTCATTTTTTGATTCGGTACGATTTTCTAGGTATTTGGCCAATGTCAAACAAACTCAACGTGATCTAATCAAAGCTAAACACTTTTGGAATCTCAACTGGTCGGTAAAACAACGTTTTGGCTCAGTCCCGTCAAATTTTGATGACAATACTTGCAACTTATCCAGCTACAAACATTCAGATATTGAGAAGTTTGTGCTAGCCTACGGTTTATACTTCTGTCTACCACCTTCGTACATTAACTGTGAAAAGATTTTCGCCAAATTTGAAGTATTAATGGAACACTTATTTCACCATATTAGCAAATCAAAAGAAAGCCATAGTGCTTTTAAAGCTAAGTTGACAAATTTGGCACATTCTTTCTGTGGTACTCTTATTAATATGACTAACTTCACCAATCACCATGCATCGTAAATGTTTTCAAGCCTTCGAATCACTATGCAACATGACATCATAATCATGAAAGCAGACAAGAGTAACGCAGTTGTTAATTTGGAAAAATCTGACTATTTAACCAAAATAATGTTCTTTTAGATTCGCAGGAATTCCAAAAAATTGGTCCTGTAAACGAAAACGACAACACAGCAAGAATATAGGGTAGCATCCAACGTCGTCTTCTAGCATTGACGATAGAAAACATGCCGGCAAAATCAGTTTATGAGCATATTCGACCTTTTGGTTTGCAAAGAACCAGAATGTATGGCCTTCCAGAACTCACAAAAAGGACATGCCTCTCCGAATTATTTTGTCTATGGTAGGTTCAGCTCGAGCCAACTCAACTGACCGCAAACAAACTGAGCGCGAAGCAACGATTTCGTTACAGTGATTTCGTCACTGATTTTGTCGCAGAGATTTCGTCACTAAGTGAGGGTTTGGGCAAGATGGCTCTGGGAATAATAAAATTATATTTAGGATCGCCCTTCTCAGCCCATCGGCGTTGTTCGCGGTGTTGGTTCGTGGTCAGTTGTCGTGGACCCGTTCAGCTCAACATGAATCAGCAAAATTCTTTTGGGCCACCATGCAACCAGTTCTTGATCTCTACCCTAGCAACTGCACCAAGGACTCATTCTCATTTGCTCAAAAAGTGCAACAGCTCGAATTCAATCCTAATAATTCTTTCTTTAGCTCCTAAAAGATCTCTAGTCTTTTCAAAAATGTACCATTGGCTGAAATTATCCAAATCTGTGCTGACACTCTTCACAATAGTCAACTGCTACCCCTCGATTTCGAAAAGAAATTTTCATTAAATTAATGAACGTAATGACAAAATCAGTTGAATTCAGTTTTGATAATGTCATGTATAAGCAAACAGATGGAGTGGCTATGGGCAGTCTTTTAGGCCCAGCACTGGCTAACATTTTTGCTGGTTACTACGAAAATAAGCTTTTTGCCTCTGTTACGAAACTACTTCTCTGTACTTGTTACATTGACGATACATTTGCTATTTTCCGATCAGGAGCAAAAGCAGAAAAATTTTTTACTGCCCTTAACTCCCTACACTCAGCCCTGAAATTTACCATGGAAAAGGAAGCCAATCAAACGTTGCCTTTTCTTGATGTCAAAATCAAAAAATATAACGGCCAATTTTTAATCTCTATTTACAGAAAACCACCGGCGCAGCCAGAAATAACAAAAGGGGGGGGGGGGACTAAACTTTTTTATTGTGATTAAAGAATGTACAAATCGGAAAATTTTCATTCAGGCAATTTGTAACAAATTGCAAGATTTAGCGATAACATGCAGGAGTCCTGTCGTCGTTCATGCAGAAGACGCATAAAAAATAAATAAATGAAAAAGAATAAAAGTGCTTTCACCTTGTTTTACAATTTTATTTTATTTCTTAATGCAACAGCGGACGCAAAAAATGCGTTTTCTTAACGTAGACCATACGAGACAACCGTAAATTGCCGTTATTATTCAGGCAAGCTGGCATAATAATATTTCAACTTTCAAACATAGTATATTGCTACAAATTAAAAGCAAATGAGATGTACAATTTGCAAAAACATACGAGCAACCATTACCTACATCTGAAAATGATCGGTTTTTGGAAAAATAAGTGCTGTGTATTATTATTTATGTTAATTGGCACCACGTATGTCAATTGACGACAAGTGCTATCTTCAAACAGAAAAAAATGCGCTATATTGTGGTTTGCCAAATGCCAATACAAAGTTTTGGTAATTACTGTAATGTTATACCGTTGATAGGAAATAGGAAACTAAGCAAGAATGATGCGATAGCGATCGACCATTCCTTACGTGCGGTTAATTGTCTCCACAGAATAATGCGAATCTGAACGCGGTGTTCGCGGAAAAAAGGTCATAACGAAGTACAATCGGTTTATTTGTACAGCACGCCCGCGAGCGAAGTTTGGTTTGCACCGAATACTGTGTAAAATGCTTCCAGAGCGAATTTTTAGCCCGACCGACACTGTGCGTAAAATCGCAAATGTACGGGCGTGTCGTTAGTTTGTTTGAAACAACTGACTGCTCGTACGCTGGTAAGACAATACGTTGTGCGTACCAAGTTTCGGTTTTAGAATAAACTAAAGACGAACTTTGCGTTCACGATTTTATGCTCAGTGTAGATTGGGAATAGGAGGACGGCGTCACCGCGACTTTTTGCTCGCAACCAGCGTACCCTGTTTAGACTTAGTCACAGTTTGAACAACGTCACCAGACTTCCTGCTCTGATAGACAAAGAGAACACTGTTACAAATCAACACAGTTATTCGGTGTAGTATGCGGACGTAGAAATAAATCGAAAAAAGATTTCCTAAAAATAAATTACAGTAACATTTACTGTAATAAACATTTGACATTGTGCGGTTTGAAGTTGTAAGATTAATTCAAATCAGCCAATCTCCCGTTCACCCAACCCCGGCTGGAAATAAAATTCAAGGATCAAACTGACATCGTAGCTACGCTTTTGCTTAACCACAAAAAACTTTTTGTGCAATATTATATTGATTCCTCCGTTTTTCATCAAACGGGCTCTTTAGAGTCTAGGCGGTTGGCCGAAAAGTAAGCCTACGTAGGCGGTTTAGTCCAATTACGTCTGATATCTTTTTTAGTGTAAACGCAAAAAAAATATTAAACAGACAAATGCATGCAATCAAATGACATGTGATCTGATTACGCGTGATCGGTAAAACGAACCCAATACACTACGATAAAAAAATCAATTTCGACGTTAAAGATATATGGAGAGTCATTCTCTTAGAAGAGATTAGCTTTTCTTCAGCAATTAGTTTTTTTCGAAGGTTGTCAATTAAAATATTCTCGAAATTTATTAAGGTCGAAATTCGATTTGATTATGATGACATTTAATTTGTGAACTGGATTCACGTCAGATCTCGGCCGCCCCAAATTCTCACCAGTATCTGATTCTACTTTTTGGAAAATGATAAGTTTTAAAATAAAATGGATTGCGTTTTTTGGTGCAAAATCGCGGTGTTTTCTGCCTCGTTTGCGTTCTCCCGCAAAAGCAACGCTGTATTCTAACGAGACATTATCATTCCAAGACAGCGCGATATGCGCTGCGCAATGATCGAACGTTTTCAAGAAATATCAATACTGACTATGTACAAGCATTCTCACCCTCCGGGTTTTGTTTCTACCCTGTGTTGCAAAAAGGCAACGTGGCTAAATTCTTGTTTCAATAAAATCAAGTTGTTATGCGCGATTGTTATATTAATGTGACGTAATAGATACCGTAACTTTTTCGATTATAATTGCCAAAATTGATTTTTTGATTGTTACCCATTTCCATTGTTTCGTTAACTATGCTTCACTTTGCCTTTTTGCTGCAAACGTTTTTTCAACCCCAATATCTCGGAAACAATACTAGCTAGACGGCTGAAATTTTTTTAAAGATAGAGAAGCTAACGACAGCGGAAAGAATTTTCAAAGAAATGCAAAAATTTTGACCTTGCTTACTTGTGCAACTCAGGAAAGAATTACACTTAAGTTGAGCATTTTTAAATTACTTTTTTTTACCATTTTATCTTTTTAAAATAATTTTTGTGAAATTGTGCACTTTCAAAAGGGAAAGGGACTGGTCCCCTAATCCCTCCCCCCTGGCTTCGCTGGTGCAGAAAACCCACAGTTACAAGTCAATATATTCACTGGAATTCATCTGGACCACCAAAACGCAAAACCAACCTAATCAGAACTTTAGTACATTGGTTGTCTGTTCCAAAAGCAAACTTCAACAAGAACTAGATTCTATGCGATTTACCTTGCAGCAAAATAGCTACCCCAAAGTGATGATAATCAATTCAACTATTTCCAAACCTGCCCGTTTTTATCCACCTGTCAAAGAAGGTTTACAAAAATGTTCTGTTTATCTCAAATTACCCTGGATTGGCAACATTTTGCTCAAGTTCGAAAAGCAAGTCAAATCTAATGTTCAAATTTGTTTTCCAGCTGTGGAACCCCGCGCTATTTTCCAAACGCGCAAGATTCTACCCTCAATTCGCAAGGATGCTGTGCCCATCACACAACAAAGCTTGGTCGTATATCAATACATATGTTGCTGTGACTGTCGGTACGTAAGTCGCACATCCTTTAGATTACAGAAGAGAATTACCCAACACATTCCCAAATCATTTCAAGACAAAAGAAAAGTTAACAAAAGTTCTGCCAAGACGAAACTGCAAAGCCAAGACTCTTCTAAATCAATGGGCATGTGGTTCCGCCATTGGACGTCACTTACTTCAAAATCCTGACTGCACTGCCCACTATCATGATTGACAATTTTTAATTTTGGGAAAAGCAAGAACCCAGTTTCACTTAACAGCGCTGGATGGTCTACAATTTGTATCAAAAGTTCAAAACACATAAACCAATTTGGCGCCAGCAAAAACAAGTCGTCTACTCTTTTCACATTTTACAATAATTAATTATTAGATGGCGTACAATACGAAGTTTGACAATCACCCAATCAAAATTATTCAAGTGATATATATTTTTTTTAGACATATTTTTTTAAATATATTTATTCTCGCGTTGATTCTTAACATGGGCGAGACAAGAACCGTTTTGAAGCGATTTTTAAACAGCCTTTTTCAAGGCTACCAAAATTTTAAAAAGATGCAACGATGAATCCAATAATGACCAAAGCAATTTCAAAAACGTGTTCGTTTCTAGAGCGGGAGGTCTGAGGTTCAAATCTCAGGCCGGTCAAATCGGACACAGTGTTGCCAACGGCTCGCCATCGCTTCGACATTTCTTCGAAAGGAGCTGTGGTGCCCGGGCGCAATGACGCGGAGATGGGTCCGCCAACTCGTTACACGCTTCGTCGTATTACAGCGAGTATAATAAAAGATTTGATTTGATCAAAGCAATTTTTAAACTTTGTTCCACTAAACAGCTGTTTAAACTAGATTTAATCTGTTTGACTCCAAACCATTGGCAAACCTGCATTTCAAAATTCCGAGGCTTCAGAAAAAAACAACTTTACATAAAATGGCGATGCTCAATATTCTGCAAACACTTTTGCTAAGTCATCATTTTCTGATGTCACAAAATTTTGAAACAAAAGGTTGCCAATGGTACGAAGTCAAACGCATCAAATCTAGTTTCGCAGATAAGGGGAACAGTGGAACAAGGTTTGAGGCATTTTTTATTACATCAAATACTTCTCATTTCTTCAATGAAACGGATTCTGAGCAGTATCTTGTCAATTGCAGAAATGATGCTTGCTTGTTTGATTCAACCATATCAATACTTACTGTATTACGCTCAAGCATGCAACGAGTTTATGAAACTCATCTATGCATCACTGCGCCTGGGCAATACAGCTTCTTTTGAAGACATGTTGCAGCAATGGCGAGCAGTTGGTAACAATGTGTCCGCTTTGACTGGCCCGAGATTTGAACCTCACACCTCCCGCTCTATGCAGAGACGTTTGCGTTACCGCTTGACCAACTGGCTGGTTCTGCCTGTTTGATTGGGAATCAAAATGAAAGACCACAATTTTAAGGTCGTTTAATGAGCAATGCATGCATTAAATAAACTGGCTTGAAATTTTGCTCCATGTTTTACGTAAACTTTATTCAGTTTTGCGTGCGAAGTAATGAAACCAAACATAACCATAACCAACACTAGGTTTAACATAAAGTTTTAATACCCCAGTTTACAGAAGGACCTAACTATACACAGTAGGAAGTATTTACATGAAAAATGCCATACTTATGTGTCTTTTCAATCTATTAATCAAGAAACTGAATGGTAAAATATACAACTGGTGCGATGGCTTTGCTGTTTCAATAAAGTTGGTGGAAGACCATGGCAGTTCAATCTTAAGCAACTGTCAAACAATCCTCAGTGAAAAGCAAAGAATGATTTGAAAAATTCAGCTTTCTTAGCTGCAGAGCTTGAGGTAAGGCGAAACAGTTGTCTTAGGCATGCTTTTAGAAATTAATTTTACATAAAACCACCCAGGAAACCAGAAATATCACACCTCCGGGCAAGGAACTATAGTGATTGAAATGAAAAAGAGAAAACAACTTTGGTTAACAAGATATACATAACAACATAACAGGAATTACACAGGTAAGCATTCGTGACAGGTCTTGTCCTTACTTAAGGAACTCATCAGGCGAAAGAACACAAACAGCTTAGGGCATCAACGAGAAAACCAAATGAAGCAATGCAGCAACAGAGAACAGAGCTCGCAAATCTACATTATGCATACGCATTAACACCAAGCAAGTGTTTCTTGTCAAAAGAAGATAAGCTATAGGGACCGAAGAAGACTGTCAAAAACTACATAATAAAACCATAAAATACTATCTCAAAAACTACATAAAAGAAATACATAAAAGCACTATAGTACAAAAGAAATTAATTTTGTACAATCACATTTTTTCTTTAATATTGAGAATATTTTCCACTATGCAAAAGTTTTAACATTTTCATTGATTTGGTTTATTTGCATTATATTCTTTTTCTATGCTCATGTTTATACCTGTTGTCCTAGCCACAGTACATTGATAAATAATAAAAAAAAAAATCGAATCCAAAACAGTAGGTTGCAGCCTGTCAATCATAGTTTTGATTGAACCATGAAGACTATGGCTACTACCTACATCTTATGATTAACAAAAAAATCAAAGGAAGCATACCTTTACTAACGGCATAATGTTGATTCGTGTTGTTTCTTGTATTTTAGCAGATATATCTGGATGCTCAGTGAAGTGTTCGAGAAGACCTCTATTTGAGCCGACGTTGTTTACTAACACTCCAATATCCATGTCCTTCAAAGTTTCTTCAACTTTTCCATAAATTTCTTCGCTTTCACCAAAATCTACTTGAATGATTTTCACTGCAACTCCATTTTTGGAAACTGCAGCATAATGAAATGAAAATTATTAAAAAACTTGAAAATTGTTTTCAACAAAGATCCATAAAAACCTAACTCACAAAAGCCCCATTAAGCAGTACTAATCAAAATAGAATACTAGTTTGAGGTCATTAAAATTGACATCCGTAAATAGAAAATCATGCAAAAATTAATTGAAGTGCATCGACAAAAAGTATAAACAAGAAACAATTATCAGTACCTGTTGATTTAGTTCTTCTTATAAGCATTAATTTAATGACAAAACATTGTAAAATATTGATTGTTGCATGTCAACGTTTTAAGCAATGCTGCAAATCAGCTTTGCATAATGACATCAATGCTTTATCAAATATCAAAAACAAAATGCTCAGAATTTTACCAAAAAAAGTTTAAAAATTAAAAAAATATTTTCACATAGTTTAAGCTTGTTATATTTTTCTGATATTTCTAGGTGTAGAAGATATCACATCAGTTCAAAAACTAACCGATTTGCGATTTCACTGCCTCAAGCTTTTCATTATTCCTTGCAACCAAAACAATGTTCATACCCCTAGATGCAAGCTGAAATTTAAGAAGTAAATTAATTTTAAAGCATGGTGTAAATTTAAAACTAGAATGCATTACAATAATTTCATAATATTTTAATGAAGCCACTGTACAACGTCTAACAAAAACAATTCTTAATTAAATAAAACAACAAACCTTGATCAACATGTTTCAAAACCTTAAGAGTACGAGAGTAGAGTATGAATTTACTGCTGATGATGATACAAGAGATGTCTTGAAGCGTTTTGCAAAAATCTTTAGCTTACTCAAGTTTTGGTGCCTCAAACACATTTTTATTGAGATGACTTAAACCTTCCTATTGTTGTTTGTATCACAAAAATTACAAAAAAGTTTTACCAGAAGCTATATAACCAAAAACCCAATTTTTATTAGAAATCAACGTTTTAATTTGGCACACACTACCTCATTTTGAATTTTCTGTTGTCTACTACAAAAAAATCGCCAATTTTTTAGGCGTACACTGACTCCCCAAAACTTAAGAAGAAAAGCTGATCAGAAGCTGCAGCAACTATTCATAAAACTGAAAAACTGATGTCTGAAAATGTGAACTTGAACTTCTATAAAGTTTCCTTAGAGTATACAGTACTTACTTGAAATGCTAAAGCTTTTCCTATTCCATCTGTTGAACCCGTAATCACTGCAACAATATTGAATGTGGTGAAAATAAAGGCTTTGTGATTGTAATTAAAAGGTAGTGGCTGTAGAGGCAAAATAGCCACATGTAATTTTGGCACTGAAGGCAAAATAGCCCATATGATTATTTTGCTTCCAGTGCCAAAATAGCCCAAACATAAACTCTTACCTTAGCTCTACCCCTAAATTTAACCCAAACCCTCATGTAACAAAGGCAAAATAGACATTTCCTAATTAAAATTCTAAAATGCATGAAGTAAGACAGATATGCGAAGGATAAGATGACTGCTAGCTGCTGGTTCGGTTTGACAATGAAATCTTTAGAATCCCAAAATAAATTTGGGGTAGCTAACTGATTAGAAAGTAAACTAAAACAGCACATCTCCAAAACTACCCTCATAGCTAGGCACTGCAAATTCAGACTCTATTCTGCAACCGCAAATCAGCAATGGGTGGTCCGCAAGTTTGCGTTATGTTGGCAGTAATTTTTTGCACTTTTGCAAATGACTTTTTACTTCCGCAAACTTGAACCGCAAACTTTACTGTTTATTTGTCCAGGTTTGAAAAATACAGGAGACTTATACTGTAGCAGTAACAATGCTTCATATTTTCCATATTGGCTACAAATCTGTAATAAACATTGGTAGGTTTTCTTCGATTCATTTAATATCCTGTTTTGTAAGTCATAATATACATGCTAGCAACATGGCCAAATGGAAATGCACGCCGGTTTATTGTTTAAACAAAGCTGCGCCTCTGGTGGCAGGAGTGGAGACTCGGAAGAGCGCCACCTCACCTGCCAGTCACTTTCATCGCTCGTTCAAACTTTTAACTACAGTATGTTTATTGAGTTGAAAATCCTTGGTTGATTTACATACTTGTACTCCTCATATAGGGTAAACAGAGAGGCACAAGTCTTTATTGAGTCGTGGTACGTAATACTCTATTTGCACAAAGTTGCGTTTTGGCGTTCTGGAAAATGATACTTTACAGGCTTATAGGCAACTATTTGCTGCTTGAGTGATGAAATGGGGGGTGGTTTATTGCGGATGTCTCTTCTTGCACCTTCATCAAACATGGCAATTTGCAGATCACAATCAAAATAAATTGGTTGAAATGTGATAATTGCACTCAACATTTTCTTCTCTTTTTTCTGTTTTGTTACTGTGCTGGTTCAAAAATTTTTTAAATGGTTTTGAAAGGTATTCATAGAAGCAAACTTTTGCTAAGACGAAAATGTGCCAGGTGTAAAAGAACAAGCCAAATGCTTGGCTTCTTTATATGTTTTCTTTTAGAAGTTGGCTTCTTCATATGTTTTTTTCTTTTGCAAAATAGTGCTTTTCCTCTGTTTGGGTTAGGTTGGGATTAGAGTTTGGGTTAGGATCAGGCTTAGGGCTATTTTGGTACTTGTGGCAAAATAGTTCAAATGGCTATATTAGCCGTTTGGACTATTTTGCCTCCAAATGGCAAAATAACATTGGCTATTTTGCCTCTAGAGGCAAAATAGCCACTGCCTTTTTTTTTAGCTGCAATACAGTCCTGATTAATGGTTAAATGAATTCTAATGCTTGAAATTCTCATCAAACAATAGATAAGAGCAATCCTCTAATAGCTTTCAAATTTCATACAATATACCCAATCAAGACTAAAATCCCCTTTATTTTCCCTACCCTCTGATATATACAACACTAAAAACATTTACCGTAACTGATTTAAGCAATTTTTACCTGCCCATTTTCCATATTTTGTAAAATCAGGATAACTTCTGATAACGTAAACATGTAGAAATTGATAAAGGCCTCGTAGAACCTTAAAAGATATATATAGGAGAGCCAAAATTCCTACCTTACTCAGTATATCATTCATTTTATGGCTTTATTTTATTTAACTAGGTCTATACTCTATAGCAATTTAAATTTTGATCATAGACAACGCTAAAAACATTGACAGGCGAGCTAGGCAAACTTTACTGATATGTTATGTTAAATTATTTCTTGATATATTTGCTACAACTAGCCTATTAGCAAACAATTTGATTGCTGTGATTAACAGTTAATTATAATACAACAAAATTTACACTGGTATTGGATGTTTCAAAAAAAAAAGACAGTGTCTGCTGCACCAGCCCGGTTTCCAACATCTAGGCTAATCGCTGCTGCACCCGCGATACTGGTCGTTTCATTTTGGTGTTCCATTTACTATCTCTCAAGCTGGCATTGCTACCCCAACCCTACTGCCTAACTCTAATCATAAGGTTTTAGAGAAAAGGATTATGCAGCGAAATAGCTCTGTAGCGCTATTGTTGCCACGCGTGTCGAGCGCGACTCATTACCCAAACCCTCTGCTCAGCAGCTAAGCGTGCCTACCACTCTGCACTACACCATCAGCGCTTAGCATTTGATGTGTCAAAGTGCCGTATTTAAATCGAATCAATGAGAAAAAAGCAATACAATACGCTGCCGATGCTCCAGCGATTTGATGTTGGAAACCTGATCGACGATCTACACTACCAAAAAAAACAACAACTCAGATTTAGATGTACAACTCTGAACTTGGTCCAAACTTGCATTATCATGAAAACAATAGCCTACCGATACTAGACAAACAAAATGTATCGAAGTCTAATATTATGAAATTATACTTTCTGCTTTGTATAAGTTGTTAATTACCGGTAGGTCTTTGGTTTGAGCACTTTTCGAGAATTCTCATTTCAGAATTTGGTTTTTAGTTAAAACTTTCAATAATATGACATCACTTGTCTGCTTTTAGAGTGTCAAACAACATTGTACTTTGATTTCAAAAATGTTTTTAAATAATGCGTAATTTTTTGGATGTCATTAAGTATGAGCTGTCGCATTTTTTTCAAAGCTCTGCGACTTGTGTATAAGTGCACATGTGTTCTCCTTCTCTGCGATCTAAGCTACAGTATTTCCAAAATCAAACCCCTAATCGCAAATGAGGGCACGAAACAGAGGAGTGAGAGGCGAGAATGTGCCCGCACTCATACACAACTGCAGAGATTCTGAAAAAAAGTGAACGACTTACCGTAACTTTAACATCCAATTTTTATCTAAATGTGAATTAGAGCCAAGTTATCGCAAAACCCGAGACATCCAGTATTCTTTTTTTGGCAGAGGCTGCTGTTACATTACCCTAGAATAAAAAAATTGCTATCCTGGTCCAAAGCCCTAACTCTGACCCAAACTCTAACCCTAGCTCTAACCGTAACGTTAATCCTAACCCAAACCCTATTAACAATTCAAAAAGGCAGATGCTGCCATAACACCATGTATCAGCGCGAAGTGCGAAATTTTATACGGCATTTTCGCACTGAATTTTTACGAAGTCCGGCGTTTTTATCTCTCGCCATAACCGGCGCTAGAGATGGCAACAGCGCAGCGTACGCGCGCTGTTTTTGGTTCACCGCGCCGCGCAGCGTGGCAACTAAAATCTGCATTACGTCACAGCATCAGCGCAGCACCGCGTACAAAAATTTTTTTACATTTTTTTACAATTATTGCTGGTGATTTTCTCTTTATGAACAACAATGGTTAGCCTGGATTAAACTATTATATGAATTGAAGACAATGCATGCTACTAAAACAGTAAAAGGTGCCTTCGGTTCAAGTTTATTTTTTCAGAATTCGGAGCATCCTAGAATCGGATATTTTGGCTGCAAGAAACTTAGTTTTGATCGGCTGAACGTGTTTTTTTTTTTGACACTAACAAAAAGATTTTGGTTTTGGTAGGCTAAACTAGGAAAGGTTTAGGACGTTGGGTGAGCAGGGGTGCCGATCTTTGTTGAGCATTGGGGGGGATAACTTGCAATTTTACCCCAATTTTGCCCTATTTTCAACTTCGGGGGGGGGAGGGGTGAACCTAGACCATGATTTTTTCAGGTGAGCAAATTAAGTGAAGACCAAAAAAATGATCTTCACCAAAAGAAGGAAAACTTTATTCCCCAAATTCTAGTGGAGACCTGCACTCAAATGCACACCAAAGTCAAATTATTGGAGGGATGCAGATGCAGACTATACTCAAATTATTGGGGGGAATGCAGTCAAATTATTGGAGAGATATATCTCTTCATATCCCCCCTCTCTAGGGTTTCGGCACCCCTGTTGGTGAGAAGATGAAACAAAAGCAGACAAATGTAGAAGAAACAGGTTTGTGGAAAACAATCGTCAGAGTAGAGGCACAAAACAAAGCCAAGCGACACACCCTCCCTGTATGCAGTAGGCCTATGGTATTGGTACTAGCCCAAGACTAGACAACAGTTTCTACTACACATGCGCTTACATTTCAGAATGAAAGAGTTAGTTCAGTGTAGGCTATTCGTCAATAGGTAATGGCATCAAGAATTAGGCTTTCAGTCCTATGTCTGGAGCCTATCTCAGGTCTGGTAGGCCTATGTCTGTATGTAGTAGAGTACGAGGACTAGACTACACAAATTTCAAATGACAAAATAGCCTACCGGTTCGTAGTAGCAAAATTTATTTCACAATCCAACACACATGTAAACGGCAAAGGTATTAATACTTAGGGTAGTTTCATATTAATGTGTAGTAGCTTGTGACAGCATGCAGAGCACGTGATACCTTATATTTTATTATTTGAGCTACTGGTTCAGGATTAGTAGGTTACAGTAGCCTAGTTGCATGGAATCATCAGGTAGACTGGTAGACTGTTTTTGATTGCCAAAACATGGTGCAGAAAAACTGATAGAAAGCACACACAAGACAGATTAAACCTAAAAGCCTATAATTGAACGGCTGATCTCACGTCGCATGTTTTTTAGTTTTTACTCGACCATTTTCAAAGTTAACGAGTGCGAAGTTTCAGACTTTTACTTCTAACTCGATAATGGTTTGGCCTAGCTACATGAATTTTTGACAGCAGTTTGAGATTCATAAGTTATTTGTGTGTGCCAATTTTCAAGGCAATGAGTACCGTAACTTCAGGTTTAAAACCCAAAAACTACTTTAAAAGTTTGGTGTAAAGAGCGGTCTTATTCAAAAACGGCTTAAGTAAGGCAAAGAATATTTCACTTGGCTATATGTCGTAAGATACTTTTTTATCTCTACCTACACTTTTAGCCGCATTGAGTTTTTTTTCTTTTTTCATTTTTTGCTTTCTAAATTTTGTGCACTCTTCTTCTCCTAAACCACACAACATCGATATCTAATTTTTGTGTAAATTTGTTGGGCTGGAAATGCAATTTTGTCTCCTGAATTGTTTTGAGGCTTCTCTCCAGAACCCCCCCAAAATGAGGCCCTAAAAAACTAATTTTTTTAATTGCTCAAGCTAGGGTGATAGTTTTTTGTTTTTATTGGTATATATTTAAGCAACAAATAGTTTGGCATAGTATGGAGGTACCACCCTCCCCCAGAAGCCCCCAAATGGACTCCCCAGAAATTAGTTTTTTGAACGGCTCAAGCTAGGGCATTACTTTTTTTTTATACCGGCAGATGTTTAAAAAACACATATTTTGACATGGTTTGAGAGAGCGACTCTTTTAAAAACTCTCCGAAATAATACCCCTAAAATCAATTTTTTTATATGTCATAAGCTAGAGGGTTAATTTTTTTCTGATGTTAGTGGAAATTTAAAGGATATTTAACTTGCGGTGCGGCGCGGTGCAGCATGAACTTTGTTGTGTTTGAATGCGGTGCAGTGCAGCATGCGGACAAAGTTTGCGGACGCAGCACAGCATGCGGATGCATTTTTTGTTATCCGCGCCATCTCTAACCGGCGCTTTTATCTCTCGCCAAAACCAGCGTTTTTATTTCCCGCCAAAAACCGTAGACAGTAGAAAATTAGAAATGGCAACAGCACAGCGTACGTGATCGTGCGCTAGAGATGACGTGGATAATAAAAAATGCATCCGCATGCTGCGCTGTGTCTGCAAACTTTGTCGGCTTGCTGCACCGCACCCTATCCAAACACAACTAAGTTCATGCTACACTGTGCTGCATCACAAATTATCTACCATTTAAATTTCCACTAACATCAAAAAAAAAATTAGCTCTCTAGCTTACAATATACAAAAAAATTGGTTTTGGGGGTATCATTTTGGAAGATTTTTATGCGGGTGGCCCTCTCAAACCATGTCAAAATATTTATCTTTTAAACATCTACTGACATTAAAAAAAACTAACGCCCTAGCTTGAGCTGTTCAAAAAATTGATTTTTGGGGGGTCCATTTGGGGGATTCTGGGGGGTTTCCAGGGAGTGGTACCCCAAAATATGTCAAAACATTTGTTGCTTAAATATCTATACTGATATAAAACTATTACCCTCGCTTGAGCAATCAGAAAAATTATTTCTTGGGACCCCATTTTGGGGGGTTCTGCTGGGAGTGTGGCCTCAAAATATTTGGGGAGACAAAATTGCGTTTGCAGCTCAATAGCTTTACTCAAAAAATAGATTTTGATGTTTTGTGGCTTAAGAGAAAAAGAGCGCACAAGATTTAGAGAGCAAAAAAAAAGTTATTGCGGATAAAAGAGGGTAGGTAGGGGTAAAAGGGTTTCTTATGACATTAACCAAGTGAAATAATTTTGTCATATTTTAAATCGTTTTTGAATAAAGCCACTTTCTACACCAAACTTTTGGGGTGGTTTTCGGGTACTAAAATCGAAGCCACGTGACTCACTCCCACGAAATTTTTGGCAGAAATTTAGAACTTATGAATCGCAAACTGCTGCCAAAATTTCATGCAGCTAGACCAAACTGTTCTTGAGTTATAAATAAAAGTATGAAACTTCGCACTCAATAACTTTGGAAATGGCTAAGTAAAAACAAAGGAACGCATGACGTAAAGTCGGTCGTTCTAATTATCAGAGCTGGGCAAGTGCGCAAATCCGCAATTGCAGACTAAGAAAAAAAGTTGCGGACATGCAGACTTAGTGGCAGTTTAAATTGCGGACTTGCGGTTGCGGACTATTTTTAATTTTAGTTCGCAATTCCACAAGTTTTATACAAATATTGAAATTCCTTTCTATTTTCGTAAAGTATTCATGTTTTCACCTAGTCATATGAGAAATCAATTTAATTTTTTCGAGTTCAAGTTCGGCAAAAATATCAAGTTTTTCGACTTCAGGCTGACAAAAATACTAACTGTGCTTTTCGACTTGGTCGCTTTCGTTTTGTTGACATACTGTTTTTTCGGATTCGGCAAAACAACCGACGTTTTTTGAGTTTAAGTTCGAATTTGCAGCCCTGGTTCAAAGTATCGGTATGACTTTGTTGTTTTTTACCGTGAGTTTACTAAATTAGCCACTTTTTGTATCATTTTTTGTACTGGTAGCCAGTGCCGTCGCTTCGGTGGGATCAGGGACGCCGTATCCCCCTAACGACTGCTTGTGCCCCCCCATTTCGATTTACTCAGAATGCTTTTTCGGAGCATCACGTAACAAGACTACAGGCAATAATGGAAAAAGGAATAATAATTTTCAAACATAATTTTCCTCTGAAGTTTTCTCGATTGTTTGCAAAACTGCTGGCCACCAATAACTGCTTTGCATAAATGCGACCCAGTAATCCGTCTTATTAACTCGCCTTTATGGATGTGTCGCGGAATAGGGATGTAAGCCTACAGAAGCGTTACCGGTATTTCGTTGGTGATTATGACCTGAATACGTGAAAACATTTTCTTAAAAGACCAGCTGCTTTTTTTAGAACACACACAAAATTTATTTTAGGTCGTAATCAGTAGCGCAACCAGGGGGAAAGGGCTAAGGGGGCATCAGCCCTCTTTAACCAAGTCATTTTGAAAATATAACCAAAAAAGAATAAGCGTTTAAACGTCTTTTGGACTTGACCTGAAGTACTGTATATGGGGGATCAAGAGGTTAGACAATTTAAATATTTTTCAATTACTTCTGAATTTTAGCAATTTACTGTAATTATTGACATGGTTTTAAAACGTGCAAAATGTGATTTAAATGGCGTTAAAATTGCTATTTTTGCAATAAATCGCAAAAATCACCAGCAGCTGGGCACTCTGCCCTTCCTGTGACACGCATGAGTTGCAACGGTTTGTTCAGCACGGGACCTAAATGAGATAATATTTGTGCAAAAAACATTTTCTTTTGGTTCAAACCCCCTCTCTTTGAGCAAAACCTTGGTTAAGCTTTTGGTTGCATTCAATCTTCCAGACAGATTTTTCAAGCGATTATACGAGCCGCATACGAAACGAGCTAATAAACGCTGCCGGGCTTATAAGTCTCTTTTTTCAAAGATGAATACAAAATATTAGCTATAAATATCAGTTTTTATGTGCAAAAGTTCAGTCTATTTTATAGTGCCCCCATTTTCAGCTAGGGCCCCCTCACTTCGTTTGGTCTGGCAACGGCGCTGCTGGTAGCGTGTTGGTATCTCGTTCCTACAGTCTTTGTAGAAACTAGGGACTAAAAATTTTAGTAATACCATGGCCTACTTAATTAACACGGCCGTACAGTCTGCCTTGTCGATGGAAAATTACAAGGGTCACTTTTCGCTTGTGGTGCGGCTGTCTGTAAACAACAGTTTGCAATAGACAGTTTGTAGGCTAGTTGTTGATCGCTAACGGGTCTACAACAGTTTGTTTGATTAGTTCTGCCATCACCGTCAGTCGTACTCTTACAGTTTTAAGCAGCAGATCAATGTAATGCATCGCTGTTTTTCACTGCATATGCGCTGAAAGAAAGCTTTTACTTGTAAAATTAACGTTTTTCAGTGATTTAATTTGATAATTTAGTTTTTTCAGAATTATGCTTTAAACAGTGCATTTAGTTACTATTGCCGATATTTATACCACGTTTTGGAAAACCTGTGTTGAGACAGATACAGTTTCAGCTATAAACAGCAGCTTGGTACAGCAGCAGTGGTTAGAATACTAATTATATAGAATGTAGAATACTTAAGCAAAATAGATCTACTTTGGCTTGCAATACTTTTCTGTTATTTATAGCAATTTTGAAAATCTACCGCAGTTTGCATTAAGTCATTTATTTTTTAATGCCAAACCCTTGTTCTGTTGTTTTTTGTAAATCTGGTTATAAAAAGAAGAAAGTCAAAAAGTAGAGCATTCCAGAAAACAACCCTGTATTTTCCTTTTCTTTTAAGAAACCAAATTTGCTTAGCCGTTGGACAAAATTTATTAACCGCAAGGATTGGGTGCCAGGCAAAAACGGTGGAATTTGTTCGAAGCATTTCGAGGATAAGTTTTTAAAAACTGGAAAGCGAACTACGCTTCGGTGGGATCTAAACCCTGTTCCCACCATCTATCCTGATTCTGGTAACTTTCCTCCATCTCGTTTGCCTTCAGTACCCCCCAAAGAGAAAGTCACCTACAAGAAGACAGTTTCCTGATCAAATTAGCGAGTTCAAACAAAAGATGAAATTAAATATTTTTCACAGATTAATGAGAGAGTGTGCGCACCCGGTTATCAGCTGAAGCTTCAAAAAAATAAGGCGATTTTTTACAAAACAGAAAATTGTCCAGTCAATGACATTCCGCTTGTCACCGAAACAATTGTTGTAACAGATTCTTTAAACGTAAAATTATTTTGGAAAGCTATTCCAGTACCTCTTCCGAGTGGTTTAGGAAGGGTAGCAACTGTCGTTTGAAAAGCAAGTCAATGCTTGACAATTTTCCTTCTTATTTACGAAGTATTGCTGAACAAGAACCACACAAACTGCAGGATGAGCTTCAGTACATTAAATACAAAAAGCCAGAAAATAGACCAAAATACTCTTCAACTTTTGCAATTTTCGCTGCTGTTGAGATACACTTCTTTGCCTGCTTATAAACTCTTAAAAGAACATTTTCCTTTGCCATCATTAATTAAGCTTGTTAAGCAAGCTTAGCAAGGGCGGTATATAAGTAAGTACTTTAAGCACGCAATAAGAATGACATGATCAAGGTGAGAAAATTAAATTTTTATATATTTTGTGCAGTATTGCAAGGTACATTTGAATATCGTTTGCATGATTGACTTTATATAAATCTATCGTACAAGAGATTAATCTTAGAGATGTTATTCAAAATTGCGTCTGCTGATAAAATCTATGTTCTTTTTTCATCGCTATCTTGATTATTATTTTACAGTTAAACATTAATTTACAATATAATTCAAATTGAAAAAGAAGTTATTTTGCGTAATTGGCAACGGTAAAATGCATAGCCCAATGTAAAACACCAAGCAATTATTTACAGACAGCCGCATCACGAGACGAGATAAGCGAAAAGTGACCCTTGTAATTTTCTATCGACAAGGCAAACTGTACGGCCGTGTTAATTAAGTAGGCCATGGTAATACGATTAGTGATATCAATGTTTTTTTGCCTTTTCCTGCCTTGAAACAAAATTGTTTTTTTGGAATATCTTGTTGTAAGCGGAAATACGGATTGGGCTTTGCTATTTGATGGCTTCTCATTATAATTCAATGGCTTTTAATCTTCAAATCCCTAGCTTCGTTGTAGCATTTTAAGGGTTCGTCGGTGGATTGTGCATTATGCTTCCATGCAGTTTAGGCACCTACTGCATAAGCAGTAGCGCACCCAGGAGGGCTGGGGGCTGCAACACCCCTTAGCCAAGTCACTTAAAATTTTAAACCAAAAATACAAAAGTTTAAATCTGTTTTGAGTTGGACCTGAAAGTAAGAGGGCTGGAAAATTCTTAACTTTGCCATCCGAAAAAGCAGCTCAATAACAAGACATGCTGTGGTACATTTGCTACAATCAACGATTGTGAGTAATTCCTTTTATTGCACGGAATCTATTCACCATTCTTTGTTATACTTTCCACAATCACAACTTTTGACTTTAGGTTGCTAATCAACTTTGAGCAGATCAACTTCGGGACATGGTTGATTGCAAAACTCTTCTACTCAGTTCATAAAATGTTGCAGACTTGCGGTTGTGGGCTTCAAGAATTACGAAGTTGCGGACTTGCGGTAGCGGACTAAGTTTTTAAACGTCCAATTGCGGACTTGCGGTTGCGAATTAAGAAAATCGAAATTCGGTTGCGGATTTGTGGACTGCAGGCTTAAAAAAACACTTGCAGTACCCAGCACTGCTAATTATACTGGTTTGATCTGCCTTGTGTGTGTTTTCAATCAGTTTTTCTGCACAGTGTTTGGACAATCAAAAACAATCTACCAGTCTACCTGATGATTCCATGCAACTACTGTACTGTACTAATCCTGAACCAGTAGAACAAATAGGCCTGCGAATATCACGTGCTCTACATGCTGCAACAAGCTATTGCACTCAGTCGGGATTAACCTTAGCATACTTTGATCTCGTAGTATAATGCGAGAATCTTAGTAAATTACAATCTTAGGGCCAGTTTACTCTGTGCTTACAAAATTACAAAATTTTTTCCGCACCTGAGTCGAAGGTGTCTACACTACTGTACAAAACGGCGCTTACGAGCGTAACGGCTTAACAGCTTAATGTGTGGGTGGCCAGGGTATGGTGTTAAATTTGATGACGGAAATCACAGATTTACCAGAATTCTTTGTTTTATCGGTTAAATTTGGGTCAGTTTATGCATCACGAGAAGCAGCAGTCTTTTTGATGATTTAAACGTGAATTTTTTTCAATCTTCCTCATAGAAAAACATTACGTATGGCCAATCATGAGTGTTGTGGTGCCTATTGGGCAGCGAAGTTTTTGTTGAAGAAAAAAAAAATTGCACCGATCAGTGGTTGAGCCTCTGTTACTGAAACGCTAGATCTGGGTTCAATTCCTTGCTTGGCGTTCAGCAATAACAAGGGACAATGTGAAGACTTCACAGTGTCTGGTAGACAGGTGGACAAGACGTGGCAGCGTAACTCGAAGACCGAAAGATTCCTTCTCGGCCAAAGCAACTTGGTGAATACAACAAAATTAAAAAAATTAAAGGCCACTTATGGGCACTAGAGGCTGGTTTTAAAGGTCCGGTTCTTCCTCTTAGCGGAGGGTGACTCAGTGAAAAGATCTGGTCACAATTTTTTGCAGGGTACATTTTGTTTTCAGCTTTCAACTATTTTTAAGTTCTTCATTCAATTGTCACACTCCGCTGAAGCCAAATTTTGAGCTTTTTTTGCCTTTTTCCAATATCAACTTTTATATAAACTTTATCCTGTCCACCCCTGGAAGCAGGGGCGTCGCCAGCTTCGCGAGATCGGGGGGCAAAGATTTTCGCCGAAATGCAAAGGTTTTTTCAGGCCGAAATCACAAATTGTCCGACCAAAAGCAGGTGATCTGCAAAAAAAAAAAAAAAAGGTCTTCACCGAAATCCGGAGGCTTTTTCTGGCCGAAATCACAAATTTTCCGACCAAAAGCAGTGATCTCCAAAAAAAGGTCTTCGCCGAAATCCGGGTTTTTTTTCTGGCCGAAATCGCAAATTTTAACGTTTTTTCCGCCCAAAACACCAACTTTTTCCTCCCAAAATAATACCGTGGGGGCAAGAAAAAAAATCGGGGGGGCAAAAACGAAAATCGGGGGGGCATAGCCCCCTTGCCCCCCCGCTGGCGACGCGCCTGCCTGGAAGCACAATAGATGGTGCATGATGCGTAGCGTGCAGGTATATGTTGCCTTCTCGAATTGTCAAACCAATGACATAAAACTAGATGATCCAAAACTGCACGAATGCGCTCATTTTATTCTCTGCTTGGTCATGCTTGGCTGCAGGCCTCACTCTTCTGCTTTTCTCTGGCACTGGCGATTGGTGCGCAGTTAAAAAAAGGTCCGTTGAAGCGCTAATAATGTGCTTGCAAAGTAATTAACGGTGGTTTGAAGGCAACTAATCTGTATTCATGTTCATGTCATTCGAGTGAAAGCAATATCTTGAAAATTGGAGCTGATTCTACAGGTCTTTGGTTGCCTATTCCGAGTAGGATCGTGTCCGTTCTTAGTCGTTTAAAGAGTGTGAACGAAATAGTCGAAGTCTTACTCATCCGCACCAACATTTTTCATAGGTCATGAACTTTTGCTGTAGTCACTCGATCGATCATTCGTATGAACCAGGCACTTTGCGTCTGTCTTACAACATCAACGTCTAGCACAGGCGTAGCCAAAGAGAGGGGGTCAGGACAAATTGAATTGCCACCAATGATAAAAATAACAACAAAGCCGTTTTTCAGCTTAAAGGCGGTGAATCATCCAACCAATTCCAGTGGTTTACAATAGCTAAAATTGAACCATAATTTTTGATATTTTTTGTTTTAATTTTGGGACTGCGGTTGCAAAGATATTCAACAAATACGAAAAGATGTCCCCCCGAAAAAGTTTTTGGAAACTCTGAGTTTTGTTCTCGCCAAAACCACAGTAGGCCTAATGGTTTAGAGAACTGTGGTAGGCCTCATAGTTTAGAGATAGTTTATTTCTAAATAGCTAAGGCCTAATAGTTTAATAAGATTACAGTAGGACTAATAGTTTAGAGAACTGTGGTTTTGGCGGGAAGAACAAAACTCAGAGTTTCCAAAAACTTTTTCGGGGGGACATCTTTTTGTATTTGTTGAATATCTTTGCAACCGCAGCCCCAAAATCAAAACAAAAAATATCAAAAATTATAGTTCAATTTTAGCTATTGTAAACCACCGGAATTGGCTGGATGATTCACCGCCTTTAAGTTAATTTTAGCACTTTTGCATTCAACACTACTATATTAATATCCAACCAATGTAAGTGTATTATTCGAAAGAAACTCAGGTTTTTGTTCTAAAAGTTGCAACCTCAGTCCCTCATCTAACCTTTTTGTCAACATAATGCAATAACATGACTCGTAACCATCTATTGTACCAACTTTGAATAACAATCCACCTCCATCTCAGCAGTTTTACCACGACAAAATACTTTTGAAAAAAAAAGCTTGGGAAAATGCTTATTGAACAAATTATTGAATTTTAATTGAGCGAGCCTGGGTCCTGGTCGTTTATGTACTCAAAAAACTGGTTATTTTTATGATAATACAAAAATCTCCGAGGCAAGTCTTTGAGTGAATTATTATTTACTAGCCGCTAAAAATATTGCAGGAGGCATTGCATCTTGCTTTACTCTACCTGGATCAAGCAAGTTGCAAAATTTAACCTAAAAATGCAAGATTTTAAACGTGTTTTGGACTTGACCTGCTAGTAAATGGAAGATTGAACAGTTTAATTTTTTCAGAGTTTTGATCGTATGCTGTAGCTGATGATTTATTTTTGCTTTATCCTGCTGTAACGAAACAATGGTGGCGCTGTATATTAGACAAAACCGCATCTGCTTTGGAGTTTCTCTGCGATTAATTTCAAGACATTTCGTGATTTTTCACTAAAATATTTTGATGAACTCAAACTTTTTTCACTAACACGTCTCAAAATCGACGGTTTTCTTAATGAAAAAAGCAAAAATTTCTTGAGCGGCGACCCTCCAAAACAAAATTTGCAGCCAAAATTTCACGCAACAATATTAGAAAATCAATCTTGTTTGTAAAAAAAGCAAGATTTTTCAGTGGCAAAGTCTCCGCATTCCAAAGTAGAAGTTAATGATTTTTATAAAGATACTTCACCACTGGAAAAAAATATCTTAAAAAAAGAAATCAAAAACGCACAAACTAACCAATCATATACACTCTTTTCTAAAACAATTTTATAAGAACACTAGGCTCATTTTTGATCAAAATGTAAGAACAAATTAAGAAAAATTCCAGCCTCAGCAGCAAAAATAAATTAAGAACAAATGAAAAAGAAAAAACTTCAAATTAATAAAAGAAACTAAATCCTGTACTGATTAAAAACGACAAAATTTTAGTGGTTTTCTAGTATTTGCGAGCAAAATTGCAACTATTACAAGAATAAAGAATCTGTTGCGCTGTATGCGAGTAACTGAGAAAGTTTTTGGCTGTCGTTCAAGTCAAAAAAGAGCAATTTTGCGTTGCGGCAAAAGCAGAAAAAAACGTTCACTCAAGCACACAAAGGTTAGGGACTGAACAACTTAAACAGTTTAACAAATATGGTCGCTAAAATTGACATCTTAAACAGTTGTACTAATGACATAAAACTAGATGATACGCAACTCTTTTTCCCACTCTTTTTCCTCTTCTTTCTTTATTGTGCGGATTTTTGCTCTGTCTTTGCCCGCGCTGATCTGCTGACAGTGACTGTAGTGTATAGCCTTTGCCTTGCTCAACTAATAATAGGTAGCAATTATAAGAAATATCGTTGTCTCTGGAAGTTGCGGGTTTGCGTAATTTACGTAAAGTTCTGTCAACTGCACTAAATTACCTGTAAATATGATAAGTGTTATTTTTTGTTTATTGGTGTGGTTTCTCATTTCTTCTGCTTTTTTGAGTCAAAATATGTTAAATGTTTCACACTGAATTGATTGAACTAGTCTAAATATGTAAGTGTCAGTTTTATATTTCATTTTGTGTGTTGTTACGGTAGCATTGAACTTTAAAGAGTTAAGAGCGTATGTTAATTTTCGTTGCTTCCATGCCAAAAATGGCAAAAGTAAACTGAATTGAATAATGTCAAAAAAACTTGCCGTAGTTTTGTACGGCATATAGTATACTTTTCTTTTCATAAGAACCAATAAATATTAAAGGGGGCCTTCATTTAAAATAGGCTATTATTTAAATAATCCGGAATATTTTTCTGAACACGTTATCGAAAGTTCCGTCCAGAAATTCCTCACCGTTCTTGAGATATCCTCTAAAATCCGCTAATACTCTGCTAATCCGTGACGTCACTTGCCCGAGTTTGGCTGAGTTTCTATGGGCTGTGTAAGGTATAGAGTAGGTAGGCAACATGTTTATCCTTGTCTAAATTAAGTGAATTATACCCTATTTTATTCAAAACTGTTGCCTACCTACTCTATACCTTACACAGCCCATAGAAACTCAGCCAAACTCGGGCAAGTGACGTCACGGATTAGCGGAGTATTAGCGGATTTTAGAGGATATCTCAAGAACGGTGAGGAATTTCTGGACGAAACTTTCGATAACGTGTTCAGAAAAATATTCCGGATTATTTAAATAATAGCCTATTTTAAATGAAGGCCCCTTTTAAGTTAAGGCTGGCTGTTTGTAGTTTTTTGCCGAATTTTAGCCTCAATTGTTCTTCCATTTTGAAAACACGAATGTTAATTTTAGCGTCCACATTTGTACAACTGTTTAACGTGTTTAGTCCCAAAGCTTTGTGTGCTTGAGTGAACGTTTTTTACTGCTTTTGCTGCAACGCAAAATTGCTCTTTTTTTGACTTGAACGATTGCCAAAAATTTTCTCAGTTACTCGCATACAGCGCAACGGCATTCTTTAATCTTGTAATAGTTGCAATTTTGCTCGCAAATACTAGAAAACCACTAAAATTTTGTCGTTTTTAATCAGTACAGGATTTAGTTTATTTTATGAATTTGGATTTTTTTTCTTTTTCGTTTGTTCTTAATTTATTTTTGCTGCTGAGGCTGGAATTTTTCTTAATTTGTTCCTAAATTTTGATCAAAAATGAGCCTAGTGTTCTTATAAAATTGTTCTAGAAAAGAGTGTATATGATTAGTTAGTTTGTGCGTTTTTGTTTTCTTTTTTTTAAGATATGTTATCCTGTGGTGAAGTATCTTTATAAGAAAACATTAACTTCTACTTTGGAATGCGGAGACTTTGCCGCTGAAAAATCTTGCTTTTTTTACAAACAAGATTGATTTTAAAATATTGTTGCGTGAAATTTCGGCTACAAATTTTGTTTTGGAGGGTCGCCGCTCAAGAAATTTTTGCTTTTTTCATTAAGAAAACCGTCGATTTTGAGACGTGTTAGTGAAAAAAAATTGAAATTATCAAAATAATTTAGTGAAAAATCACGGGTATGTTTTGAAATCGATTGCAGAAAAGCTCCAAAGCAGATGCGGTTTTGTCTAGTATACAGCGCCACCATTGTTTTGTGACAGCAGGATAAAGCAAAAATAAATCATCAGCTGCAGCATACGATCAAAACTCTAAATGTCGTCTGATGTCTCACTTAAACCCCTCTACCTATGAAAATTCATGTATTTTATCAACTTCTTGCGAAAAAGTGTCAACGTACCTTTTTTCAAAATTAGTAACTGCAATACGTCCTTGTGTCCTTGAAAAGACACTTGACGCATATTTCCCATTAGGGCCAAGCAGTCTACCCGCAGTAGAGGCCCAGCCAGAGGAAAGACTCGCAAACCGAACCCAAAAAATGCTCGGCGTCATAGGCGTGGCTAGGATTTTTGATTAGTGGAGCCCAAACCGCAAAGCAATGATGTCATCAGAACTTTTCAAAAGAAATTTTTAATAAAACAAAGATACCATAAAATGGAGGATCAGAAGCAGAAGCCTGGGTTACCATGTAACCAGGATTTTGCTAAAGGGGCTCAGGACTTAAACCAAAACCTGAAATTTTCAAAAAATTGTAAATTGGGAGAGATGGTGAGTAAACTAGTGTAACTTGAATGTTTCACAGACTAGGGTTTGGGGGCAAAGCCCCCCGCCGCTGTGCGATTTTTTGTAATGTTTTAGAAAAAATTGCAATTGCAAGGCCATTTGGATTACATTTCGCACGTGTGTAGATCCACTTAAAATCACTAAATTTTTAAGATTTGAAAGCCAACTGAAAAAATTAAATTGCTCAATCTTCCATTTATTTGCAGGTCAAGTCCAAAACACGTTTAAAATCTTGCATTTTTAGGTTAAATTTTGCAACTTGCTTGATCCAGGTAGAGTAAAGCAAGATGCAATGCCTCCTGCAATATTTTTAGCGGCTAGTAAATAATAATTCACTCAAAGACTTGCCTCGGAGATTTTTGTATTATCATAAAAATAACCAGTTTTTTGAGTACATAAACGACCAGGACCCAGGCTCGCTCAATTAAAATTCAATAATTTGTTCAATAAGCATTTTCCCAAGCTTTTTTTTTCAAAAGTATTTTGTCGTGGTAAAACTGCTGAGATGGAGGTGGATTGTTATTCAAAGTTGGTACAATAGATGGTTACGAGTCATGTTATTGCATTATGTTGACAAAAAGGTTAGATGAGGGACTGAGGTTGCAACTTTTAGAACAAAAAGCCTGACTTTTTTCCAGATAATACATTTACTTTGGTTGGATATTAATATTGTGCTGTTGAACGTAAAAGTGCTAAAATAAACTTAAGCTGAAAAACGGCTTTGTTGTCGTTATTTTTATCATTGGTGGCAATTCAATTTGTCCCCCCTTGGCTACGCTTGTGCTAGGCGTTGATGTGGTAAGACAGACGCAAAGTGCCTGGTTCATACGAATGATCGATCGAGTGACTACAGCAAAAGTTTATGACCTATGAAAAATGTTGGTGCGGATGAGTAAGACTTCGACTATTTCGTTCACACTCTTTAAACGACTAAGAACGGACACGATCCTACTCGGAATAGGCAACCAAAGACCTGTAGAATCAGCTCCAATTTTCAAGATATTGCTTTCACTCGAATGACATGAACATGAATACAGATTAGTTGCCTTCAAACCACCGTTAATTACTTTGCAAGCACATTATTAGCGCTTCAACGGACCTTTTTTTAACTGCGCACCAATCGCCAGTGCCAGAGAAAAGCAGAAGAGTGAGGCCTGCAGCCAAGCATGACCAAGCAGAGAATAAAATGAGCGCATTCGTGCAGTTTCGGATCATCTAGTTTTATGTCATTGTTGTACAAATGTGGTCGCTAAAATTAACATCCGTGTTTTCAAAATGGAAGTACAATTGAGGCTAAAATTTGGTAAAAAACTACAAACAGCCAGCCTTAACTTGATATTTATTGGTTCTTATGAAAAGTATACTATATGCCGTACAAAACTACGGCAAGTTTTTTTAACATTATTCAATTCAGTTTACTTTTGACAATTTCTGGCATGGAAGCAACGAAAATTAACATACGCTCTTGACTCTTTAAAGTTCAATGCTATCGTAACAACAACACAAAATGAAATATAAAACTGACACTTACATATTTAGACTAGTTCAATCAATTCAGTGTGAAACATTTAACATATTTTGACTCAAAAAAGCAGAAGAAATGAGAAACCACACCAATAAACAAAAAATAACTTATCATATTTACATTTCAGTGATGTCGTAACATTAAGTTATGATAACACGTTGATATTTATGTATTTTATGCAAAACCTACTCGAAAATTGGATTTTGGGAGGTAATCTGGTAGTTGACAGAACTTTACGTAAATTACGCAAATCCACAACTTCCAGAGACAACGATATTTCTTATAATTGCTACCTATTATTAGTTGAGCAAGGCAAAGGCTGCACAATACAGTCACTGTCAGCAGATCAGCGCGGGCAAAGACAGAGCAAAAATCCGCACAATAAAGAAACAAGAGGAAAAAGAGTGGGAAAAAGAGTTGCGTATCATCTAGTTTTATGTCATTGGTCAAACGGTTTGACTGCGTATAATGCGTAAATAAGTGATGCAACATCATATTACGCTACAATCTTTTCCGCATCCAATCCCTTCAGCAAAAACAACACGCATTTTATCATTATTGAGTTGACTTCTCCCCCAAGAAGTTTGTGTTAACTCCTGGTAATCAATCAGTTTCAATTGCATTATAACTCCTGACTTCATAATTAAAATTTTTGTTGTATGCTTGTGGCAGTAATTTTTTTTTCACACAAAAGCTTCTACTAATTGCTTTTTTTTCCTACCACTATGGTAGTTTTGTATCACGATAACGCACAAAAATTTGATAATGAAAGTTTTGATTCAGTCCCTCACCCTCTAAATCTAAACTTATTTGGAGAACTGCTTATCCTATCTTTAGCTGAAGATTGAGAAAAATCTCACAAATGCCCAGCTAATAGCTTTTTCATAAACAGACGTGGAGTCGAAAACACAAGGCTCGAGACCAAAGCCAAGGCCAAGGTCAGAAAAAAAATCTGAGGCCAAGGCCAAAGACAACCCTAGTAGTAGTTGTAGTAGTTTATTCTTTCAGCATGCACAAAAAGAGGTACACAATGACATCTGTAAAAGCTGAACAATGAGAAACCACAGTCAATGCATACTGTGGATGAAGCGAAGGAGCAGTGCTCATCAAGTCAGCTTCACCCACACTACCAATTCATACTTCAATTCTAAAGCAAATGGCGATAAGAAAAGCGTAAGCAAAAACAAGCCCAAAAAAACAAACAAGGCACCATGTAATAAACTTAGTAGTCAACTGCTGCAAAAAAAAGCACCATATACAAGTTCAAAAAAGGCATTGAATACATTGTTACATGAAGTAAGTCATAACTATGTAATAGTCAGCCTACTAATAATTCAACAGTAATCATACTTTCCTTTTATGGCAACAAACTTAAAACATAATTCAAGTCATACAGAGTATTAAATTTAATTCAGCGAGCACACCCACAAACTTTAAAAGGAACAGACTTAATTTACTGATAACTTTCCATCCAAATTTTCTCACTAACAAAAAAATAAATAAATAAACAAAAAAATCTCCTCTGCGCTACCAGAGCATCCGACCCACTATGTAATAAGTTATACAGTCCGCGACATTCGACCACTCAATCTCAACAATGCATTAAAGATCAAGAAGTCAAAACCGAGAACAACATCCCACCAAAAATTTAAAATCCCTTAACAAGACTCTTCAAAAGCAAACACAAGAAATATCTTTTCACCAAATTATAGTGAAAAATTTACATTTCATATGATTGCACTATTGTGTTTTTGATTTAATAAATGAGAGGTAATCTTAATAAATTAAGTTTTTTTGTGGATGAACATGGGGGCTGCTGAATCAGAGACCGAAAAATCAATTCATTGCCTCCCTCCTGTCAAGAATTATTGTAGTAAATGTCTCAATAGAATTGTCATCTTGTTGTTTTTGACAGTGTAAATAAATTATTGATTGAATAAATTAAAAAAAAATTAATTAATCAAGGTAGCACACCCACACGTATCCTTTTTCGAAATTAAAGTAAATGGCAATATGAAATGCAAGCAAAAATTACAAGGCACCATGTAATAAAATTAAGGTAGCAGCCAATTGTTGCAAAAAAAGTAGCACTATAAACAAGTTTACTGAGCAATATATACAAGTTCAAAACGACAATGCAATACTCTTTCTTGTAGAAAGTCATAACTGTGAAATAGTCAGCCTTCTGATAATTAAGCAGTTTCAACTTTCCTTTTATAGCAACAAACTCAAATTTAATCTAGAGAGCACAAAGCAATTGGTTTAATTTTTTTATTTACCTATACTGTTCACACAATAACTTCTTGTATTCTTTTTTGAAGCGAAAAAACGAGTATGATTTTAATTTTGAAGGTATATTATTCCAAAGTTAAACCCCTTTAAATTTAAGTAAATTTTTTCCAAAATTAGTTCTCACAAAATCTAGAAAATAATTTTTGTTAGATTTACTTCTGGTGTTGTAATTGCGGGCTAAATCAAGGGATAAAAAGTAGCTTTCAAAAATCTGAGGCAATGCTTTTATATCATTGAGATACATAAACTTTCCAACTTCATAGTTATAAATATCGTCAATTTTCAAAAATTTATATTTGTAATACAATGTGTTGTTCATTATTTTGTCTTTCCAGGAAGTTTTGCTGATAATTCTTAATACTTTGTTCTGAAGGATTTGAATTGGTCTTTTCCTAGTTTGAGATGCACAACCCCAGCCAAGAATACCATACAGTATTTGAGAATAAAAGAAGACGTAATACAAATTAATCAGATTTTTCTGGTTAAGGTAATGGCGCATTTTTGCAATAATATCAACTGCTTGAGACAATTTTTTCCCTAAAAATTGAATATGAGGCTCCCAATTCAAGTTTTCATCTAATATTATTCCTAGATATTTGGCTGACTGGCATTTTTCTAGTTCAATGCCTTTTATTGTAACAGCAAATTTGGAGAATTGAGAAGTTTTAGTCTTGGGCGTTATAAACAAATACTTTGTTTTGAATAGTTCAAGGATAACTTGTTGGCATTTAACCATGCTTCTATGTTAAGTAGTTCATAATTTACATGTTTGTTCAGGGTTTTTAAATCATCATTAGATAGGAACAGCCCTGTATCATCAGCAAACAGTCGCGTTTCAAATTTTGAAGCATTTGGTAGATCATTAATATGTATTGAAAACAATAATGGTCCTAAGGTAGAACCTTGTGGAACTCCACATACTATGCTTTGCTGGTCTGAATAGGTGTTATTAACATGAACAACTTGTTTTCTGTTTGGTAAATAGTCATTAATTAATTTTAAAGAGTTTCCTCTCACTCCATATTTTTCAAGTTTGCTTAACAAGATTTTATGATTCACGGTATCAAATGCTTTCGATAAATCTAACAAGATTAGAAAAGTAAATTTTTTGTTATCACAAGAGCTTTGCAATTTGTTTGTAACATCACAAATTACATGACTAGTTGAATGCTTAACTTTGAAACCAAATTGCTCATTTGTTAAAATATTGTGGTTACTAAAATAGTTGTTCAGTCTATTGTAAATAATTTTTTTAAATATTTTGGAGAAGGGTGATAAAACTGAGATGGGACGATAGTTTGAGGCTGTGTATCTGCACCCGTTCTTAAAAATTGGGATTACTTTAGCAATTTTTAATTTTGAGGAAATACACCATCTTGCATACATTTATTATACATGTCAGCTAAAACAGATGAAGTATATTCAGCTGACATTTTGATAAACTTGATGGGAATATTTTCGATTCCAACTGATTTTTTTCGATTTAAATGCATCATTTCTCGAAAGACTTCACCTTCTGTGCAAGGCTCACAGAAAAAGGAATTTGGTGATGATGAAATAGTGTTAGGTGTTTCAGTTTCAGGTATTTTGGAAGCCATTTTCGGGCCAATGTTTATGAAATAGGAGTTTTAATTATTACAAATTTTTACATTACTGGTTAGACTTTCATTTTTTTCATTTATTAATTTAGTTATTGATGCCTTGTGTTTGTTGTTTCTTTCTAAAATTTGATTTATTAATCGCCATTGTTTTGAAAGATCATTTTTATTTAACTGTATCATGTGAGCATAATAGTTTTGTTTAGCTATTCTTTTGATGGAGGTTAATTTGTTGGAATATTTTTTGTAGTTTTCTATCAAAACTGGATCATTTTTTTTATAACATTTTTTAAATAATGCATTTTTGGTTTGAATAGATTTTAGTACTCCGTTACTGAGCCAAGGCTTTGCCTTTAGTTTAATTTCTTTTCTTGTTTGAGGTCGTAGAGGTGCATGCTGATTTACTATTTTAGAAAATCCTTCTAAGAATTGAGTCATGGCCTTATTTGAACAGTAGTCTTTGTTACCTAAAATCAGCGCATTAGTTTTGAGTGATAAGTTGCTTATGTCATCTAGAAAGTTATCGTTATTAAACTTTTTTAGATCTCTTATCATAATTTTGTCAGGAGCACAATATAAAGGCCTTTTGGTTAAAATAAAAAATGTTGGTAAATGATCTGAGATTTCACACGTCAGAATTCCCCTGTTGGTTATGCTGTTAGTTGTGTTAGTATACATGTGATCAAGCAGCGTTGCACTCGATTCCGTTATGCGGGTAGGTTTATTTATGACATTGTTGCATCCTTCAGAATATAATGCATTAAGGTAATTACCTATATTTTTTTTACTCTCATGTTTTAAAATATCGATATTGAAATCATTGTAAAGAAAATAGTCATACTTTTCATGATCCATTTTATTCAGTATTTGCAATAACAGATCCTGAAATTCATTAAAAGTATTAGTTGGATGCCAGTATATCACACCAACAATAATTTTTTTGTTAGTAGTTAAATTTAATTCAATGAAAACAGTTTCACTATCAGCTGATTGAAATTCTAAATCATGCCTTCTTGAATATTTTAAGTTGTTTAATATGTAAATTGCTACTCCTCCTGCATTAGTAGTGGAGTTAGAGAAAACAAACTTATAGTTTTGAATTGAAGCATGATTGATGTTGTTTTCATTGAGCTTAGTCTCAGATATAGTTGTTATGTCAGGAAAATTATCTAATTCATGAATAAGTTCTTCTAATATGTGTTTATTTTTGACAATAGATCTAACATTGAAATGTATTAGGGACAGGCTATTTTGATTTTTTGAGTTAGTTAAAGACTTTTTGTACCATTCAACATCCCGATATTTGCAATTAGGTTTTATTAGATAATCTAGGTTTGGTTCATTATTAAGAGTGCTGGTAATTTGCTTAAAAATATTCTGATAAAACATTTCTTTAAATTCAACATCACAAACTTGTTGAAAAGGTAAAATATCAATTAGACATTTTGAGCAGATGTAGGATGTGTTTGAGTTAAGGTAAAGCGAAGTATGCATTGTTGTAAGCTTTGTACATCTAGTATGTTGCCACTTTAAACAACTGCTGCACTTCACAGCAGGCCGACTGCCACATGTTTTGTTACAAATGTTGCACTCCGAACTATTTGCTTTCATAAATGGAACTTGATCAACTAAGCACAGTAAGTATGCTGTATTAGCACTTATTCTTATTGTAAGAACAGAAAAGTAGTATAGTCACTTACAACATTGTGGATATCTGAGTTTAATCACCAAGTTCAGTCACCAAATTGTAGAGGGCTTCTTGAGAGACTATTTTTTCATGTTTAATTGATGTTGGTAAACACTGCACCCTTATAACGTTTTTGTCACCAAGCAATGATTTAGCTTCATTTAGCAGTGAGAGCCTTCTTTTTGTCAGTGACTCTGTCACTGCCAGTCCAGTCCTTGAAAATAAACGTTTCCTTTTAAAAACTTGATTTCTGGTTGATCTTCTTAAAAATTTTATTATAATAGGAGTATTACCATTTCTAGCTGTTGGTAGAGGGTGGGCTATGTCCATACAATTAATGTCTAAACTCAGATTTAGATGAAGATTCAAAGTGGTAATTACATTGAGCAAAAATTCGTCATAATTGCTGTGAGCATTGGGAAAATTTTGTAATCCATGAAAAATCAGACAATTATTACGTCCATATTGTTCAAGTTCATCAATGGAGAATTCCAGTTTTTCTATAGCAGCTAGGATTAAGTTGAACTTGATGTACAGTTCCTCTATGTGTTGACTCAGTTTTGCAATTTTTAATCCCAAGTCCATTTTATTTATTTCTGTTTCATACAAGCTGGGCTCAATGTTTTCTGGTTGTAAGTTTTGTGTAGCTTGATTGCTGGTTGATGAAGAGTAGTTTTTGTGGTCATCCTTGTTTGACTCAGAGATACCATCAGGAGCATTAGGCCTAATCATTACTGGCTTTAGTAGTAAGCTACTAGCATTTTCAGAACTGGCAGCCGATGGGTTATCCTTTAGTGCATTATGTCGCAAAATAATTTTCTTTTGATTGTTTTTAACATCTTTTAATTCAGAATCCATTGATACCAAGGTTTTCATCAAATTTTCCATATTTTTATTTATCCACAAATTCAAAATAATAAATTATTGTAAAAGTAATATAATATTATTATTAGGCTAATTTAGCAAATGAAGAACCTAGTTGAAGAGCATTTTCTTATTCAAATAGAATCTATTTGAATAAGAAAGAGGACAGACCCTCTCGAGGCCAAGGACAGGAATTCTCGAGGCCAAGGACCAAGGACACAAGCGCAATAAGTGCTCTCCAAAAAACAAAAAAAGTTTTTAGAAAAAAATTTCACGCGATCCACAAAATTTTAACTACTCAAAAAATAGTGCTGTTCTCGAGCCTAGAACAAGGCAATTTTCGAGGAGTTGAGGCTTTGAGGCAAAGGCCAAGAACTTCAAAATGTGTCCTCGAGGCCAAGAACGTCCTCAAGGACTCCACCTCTGTTCATAAAGTATAAAACGAAAATAGGGCAAACTATGCTAGCTAAAAAATTTCAATTACCCTATACTGCAATAATATTATTACCACTGAAATTGCAGAAAATTGATTGTGCGACTAGAACGTTCAATAAGTTTGTTGTACTTTGAGGAGGAACTTTTGTATTCTCTTAATAAGACAGATATCGCAACTTCTGTAATACAGCTGTATTTAACATTTTCAAAAGCTCTACAAAGTAAATTCGTTGCAAGCAAAAGTATAAAATTCTAAGCACAAAGCAGTTAATATGTGAGAAAGTAACAAATCGGGCATCTCTTACGATTGCAATGCTTTGGAGGTAGTGGAGGAGCCCTCATCTGTTTGTCGCTTCACGTAGATATCAGCTGATGTTAGACAAGAACATATTAGGGCCGGTCTACTCTGTGCGTACAAAATTACAAAAGTTTTTACGCTTGTACGTCGAAGGTGTCTACACTGTCCAAAACTGCGCTTACGAGCGTAACGGCTTAGCAGCGTATTCTGTGGGTGGCCATAATATTGTGCTGAATTGGATAACGGAAATCACAGATTTATAACAATTCTTTGTTGTTTCGGTTAAATTTGGGTCAGATTATGCATGATGAGAAGTAGTATTGTCTTTTTGATAATTTAAACGTGAATTTTTTTCAACCTTCCTCACAAAAAAACATAACGTATGGCCAATCAAGAGTGTTGTGGTGGCTATCAGGTAGCGAAGTTTTTGTTGGATGAAGAAAAAAAAAAAAATTGCACCAATCAGTGATCGAGGGTCTGTTACTGATATGCTAGATTTGGGTTCGATTCCTTGCTTAGCGTTTAGCAATAAAAAGGGACAGCGTGAAGATTCCACACCCAGTGGGCACAAAACGTCTAAAAGACGTCTAAAACGAAAATTGGTCTAAATATTGTCTATTTTGCAAAATGTGCAAAGTTGAATAGACGTCTTTACAAAGACGTCAAAAATAGGCAAAATTAAACAACGTGTCAAGGTCTATGACTTAGGTATATTGGGCGTCTTTGTAAAGACGTCTTTTCAGCTACATGCATTTTTGCAAAATAGACAACATTTAGGCAAAAATTAAACCATCTAAATTACGTCTGCTGCGTTAATCTAGACCACGTTTAAACGTCTACTTGACTAATTTTGTGCCCACGGGGCAGTGTGTGGTAGACAAAACGTGGCAGCTTAACTCGAAGACCAAAAGATTCCTTTGTTGTCTCCTGGCCAAAGCAACTTGGTGAATACAACAAAGTTACAAAAATTATCTTATAGGCCAATGATGCCGGCCCGGTCACAGGATAGCGTGACGGGGGGGCAGAAATGAATTTTGGGGGGCACGAGAAGTTTATTAATGTGAATTCGAAAGTGTGGATCAAACGAAAAAAGTGAAGACCAAAAAAAAAGGTCTTCAGTTCAAAAATTTCCACCAACTCTGGTTTTCATCTCAAAATTCTTGCAATTTTCCACAAAGCCTTAAGTGAAGACCAAAAAAAAGAAGGTCTTCAGTTCAAAAATGTCCACAAATTTTTGTAGTCATCTTGCGATTTTCCACAAATTCTAAAGCGAGGACCAAAAAAAAAGGTCTTCTTCCGCAACGTTTCATGAAATCCGGTGTGAATCCACAAAAACTACGGAAAAACAGTTCTTGCTCGCGAATTCTAGGACGATAAGCACTAGTTTGGGAGTCTTAATTAGGCCTCGATTTGCACTCCAGTAGCCCCAAGCGTGTTAATTTCTTCGACGCACAGTCCTTGCTTGGGGGGGGGGGCATGGCCCCGGAATGCCTCCCCGTGGCACCGGGCCGCACTGATGGGCTTTAGAAGCTGGTTTCAAAGGTCCGGTTCTTCCTCTTTTGAACTCCTCTTAGCGGAGGGTGACTTGGTGGAAAGATCTGATCGCAATATTTTGCAGGGTGCATTTTGTTTTCACCTTTCAACCGCTTTTCCGTTCTACTGTTACATTCCGTTTACAGAGGTAGAGTCCTCAAGGACACATTTTGAAGTCTTTGGCCTCGAAGCTTCAAGTTCTCGAGAATTGCCGTCCTCGGCTTGAGGACAGCAGTATTTTTGGAATCCTTAAAATTTTGTAGATCGTTTTTCGTAGAAAAATTCGCTTTTTTGATTTTGATTTTTGAGATCACCTGAAAAAATTTTAGAAGACCTTTTTTTTTAAAACGCATGAAAAAAAATTTTGAAGACCTTGTTATTACTATCTTTTTTTGGAGAACACTTGTGCTTGTGTCCTTGCCCTATAAAGGGTATGTCCTCGAAAGGGCTGTCTTTGGCCTCGGATATTTTTTTGTGTCCTTGGCCTGGAGCCTTGTGCTCTCGACTACACCTCTGTCCCGTGTCCGTTTAAGCCAAATTTTGAGCGTCTTTCGTCTCTCTCCCATTTCAACTTTTATGTAAACGTTATCCAGTCCACCCCAGGAAACACAATAGACGGTGCATGATGCGCAGCGTGCAGGTATAGGTTATCCTCTCGAACTGTCAAACGGTTTGACTGCGCGAATAATGCGTAATTAAGTGATGCAATATCACATTTATCTACAATCTTTTCCGCATTTAATCCCTTCTGCAAAAACAACACAAATTTTATTAAGCCTATTATTGTTTTGACTCCTCCCCCAAGCGGTTTGCGTTAACTCCTTTTAATCAATCAGATTCAATAGCATTATAACTCCTAATTTCATAACTAAAATTTTTGTTGACATGCTTGTTGCAGTATTCATCTTTTCTTCTTTTACACAAACGCTTCCACTGAACGCTTTTTTTTTACTACCACTCTGGTAGTTTTGTACCACAGTAACGCATAAGAATTTGATAATAAAAGTTTGGGATTTAATCCCTCACCCGCCAAACCTAAACTTATTCGGAGAAATGCTTACCCGAGCATTAGCCGAAGATTGAGAGAAAGCTCACAGATGCCCAGCCACTTGCACTTTCATTAAACATAAAACGAAATAGGGCGAACTATAATAGCTAAAACATTTCAATTACCCTACACTGCAATAATATTATTACCACTGAAATTGCAAGAAAATTGATTGTGCGATTAGAGCATTCAATAAGTTTACAGTACTCAGAGGAGGAACTTTTGTATTCTCTCAATAAGAAAGATATTGCAACTTTTGTAATACAACTGTATTCAATATTTTCAAAAACTCAATAAACTAAATTTGTTGCAAGCAAAAGTAGAAAATTTTAAGCGCAAAGCAGTTAATATTTCAGAAAGTAACAAATCAGGCATCTCTTACGATTGTAATGCTTCGGAGGGAGTGAGGAACCCTCCATCTGCTTGTCGCTTCACGTAGATATCAGCGCAGATTGGACAAGTACAAATTACTATTAATGTATAAATAAGTGCAAAGCAAAAGCTACCTTTGGATTTATTCGAAGATTGTAGGAAAGTTCATTAACAGAGTTTTGCTTAAAGCAAAAGCTGTCTCATAGGCTTAATCAAAACTTGTTGGAAAAAATAACCAGAGGATTGAAAATGATGTCAATGTCCAATCAGTGTCAGAAAGCAGATATTTTATTATACATCATCAACACTTCGATTACAAAACTTGAAATTGAGTAATGCCTGGATCCTGGAAAAGTCAAGCAGCAACTCTATGAAGCATTAATAATCATCTACGGCTTGATTGATTTCATGATGGGAAAAGAAGAAAATGTCACAAGTTCAGCCAACAGCACTGAACCCAAGCCATTAGCAATTTTCATTATAGTGTGTTGACCATGATCATGTTGAAGAAATACAGAACAAACATTAATGAAATTTGATGGCTTTACTTCTGCTTTTCACTCTTATCACTAAAGGAAAAAATGTCATATTGTTAGTCAACAGCGCTTAACCCAAACCATGATCAATTTCAAGTAGGTTGTGATGACCATGAAGCATGTTGTAGAACTACACAACAAACATTAATCAAATCTGATGGCTTTACTTCTGGTTTTCAATCTTTCAATCATGCAGTTCCAACAATTTTCCAATTATCGTCTACTCGTTGGAGGACCTAGAGTAAAACAAATAATAATTACTCCTACCACAAAAAGTTCAAAATTCTGCAAAGTGTCCAAAACCATCATTAGCAGTAGACATATCAAAAAACGTACCAATTATGCATAAAACAGTTGCACTCAGAGAAGAGTCCAAAATTTTTAGAGGCATCCAGTTGACACAAGACGATTAACTTGGCCAACTTTAATTTTAGTTCGAACCAGACCCAAAAGATGTTTGACACAAAACCCCAACAACATTGTTGCAGCATCAAATCTTCTTGCATCAAACCGGTCACATTAAATTGCATAAAAGTACCGGTACTACGTTACAGAACAAAGCTATCAAATCAAGTAAGCAAAATTAAAGCAAAAAAAAACAACTTTTTTTAACACTAAAAAAAGAATGCTTTATTCCATCAAAATTAATTCTAGCGAAGATATCCCTACAGCATTCTTTAGACCATAAGGCGCAGCAAACTGCAACATATAGCTGTTAATTGGCGCGCTGTCGTAGTATCGATAAATGGCTTCTATAATTATTATCTTCTAGCATAAAGCGCACCAAATGGCTTCAATAGATTTTGTTTTTAGGCACAAAGTGCACCAAACTATAAGATGCACTACATTACATAAGATTTATTAAAGTCCAAAAGCATTATCACTTGATCATTGAAAAGCATTACCACTTGATCAACTGGCCGTAAGAGCATAACCAGAAGTACAGATTAAATGCATCAGAGTATAAGGCACAAGTTGGATATCTTAAAAATTTTAATTATCATTGGTGCACCTTATGGTTTGAAAAACATGACACTTTAAAATCTTAGTTGCACCAAAGAAAAATAAGCAATGCTACTCATATGTTACAAGAAACGTGAAGTTGTGTAGTTAAGTTGCAGTGATGTGAATACTGTCTTGTCACACCATCACATTAAAAAAAAACTTCAAAAGTGACAAATTTTCTTTGGCTCACTGCTAATTTTAAATGATTATTTTAAATAAAAGCAAATGGTTTAACTAAAACTTCCAAGTCTATTTTTTTATTTTCACTATGAAAACGCCTAAAGGTTTTTTTTTTTTAAATAAAAGCTCAAATGGCTGGTAAAGATTGTAATCTAGGAATGCACATAACTAACCTTGAAAACCTGACAATGCCATTGTTAGATTGGTCATCATTCTTGCAATCTTTGAGCATTAAAGATCAACGCTGTTTCATAATTTCATCAATAAGTCTCTTTGAGTCTGGACCAAAGGACCATATCATTGATAAATTTGTTAAATTTCAAGTACTCACAGTTACTATATTTTGTTTGCAATAAAAACTTGCAAGTAGAGTCTTAATTTACAATTCTGAAAAGTAATTGTACTATATAAAAACTTTTGATTTCACAATCTTATTGACATGACAGTAGAACAAACCTATTGGCTTGGCAGTGTCTGCAATTCAACTCAACTATTTGTAAAAGTCTAAAACCTGATAGTTGCTGAATAACAAGTGTGTGCATCTTGAAATAGAATAATTTTACATGCCTATATTGATGGATTGCAGCTACGTCATAGCTTTTTCCCGCCAAAACGATTGGACGTCAAAACGCCATTACAAAGCATTGGTCGTTACCGCAAATCAATGTATAATTCTTTCAGTGGGAATGTTTAAAGAATTTGATTGTAAAGTAAAACTTTTATAGATAGCCTGGCCTTAATTGACACTTACCAGGAGCGACTTATGCAGTTTACATAGCTCAGCGGGTCTTGAAAGTTATGCCTTTTGTGAATTCTCATCGTCCATTGCGTGATATTGTCCACTTTTACCGGCGTTTAGCTTTGGTTCACATTCATAAATTTGGCCATATTCTAAAATACTCAAAATTCTACGTCGCAGCTGTAACGCATGGCAGATTAATGTTTAGTTTAAGCACTATTTATGAATAATCAGAGGTGGAGTCGAGGACACAAGGCTCGAGGCCAAGGCCAAGGCCAAGGACACAAAAAAAATCCGAGGCCAAGGCCAAGGACAGCCTTTCCGAGGACAGACACTCTCGAGGCCAAGGACAGGAATGCTCGAGGCCAAGGCCAAGGACCAAGGACACAAAGCGCAAGTGCTCTCCAAAAAAAAAAAAAAAAAAAGGTCTTCACAAAAATTTTTCAAGCGGTCTTCGCTAAAAAACGTTTTCCAAAAAATTTTTCAAGCGCTCCACAAAATTTTATCATTCCAAAAAATCGTGCTGTCCTCGAGCCGAGGACAGGCCAATTTTCGAGGACTTGAGGCCTCGAGGCCAAGGCCAAGGCCAAGGACTTCAAAATGTGTCCTCGAGGACGTCCTCGAGGACTCCACCTCTGTGAATAATATTTAACATCACGAGCGCAAGTCGAAATACGTGCAAATTACGGCTCCGTCAAAGTTACATTGAGCCCAGTTAAATATAACTAGTTTAAAATTTAAATGACATCTCTACGAAATAATTCAATGAAAACAACTGCTTTTGTGTTTTAATTCCTTGCAATCAACAGTGGTGGGCAGTAACTAGTTACAATTGTAACTAGTTACTGTAACTAGTTACTTTTTTAGTAACTGTAACTGTAACTTCGTTACTTTTTTTCAGATGTAACGATATTTGTAACTAGTTACCAGTTCAGAGCCCTAAAAAAAGTTACAGTTACAGTTACTTTTTGTACTGCATGCTTTGAAGCAAATTACAGATTTTTTATGAATTCCATTCAAAATAATGGTATTACACTGGCAACACAGGACGCACAGTCGCATGTCTGATCTGCCATAATCTTTTATCCATATTTTTTTCACCGTGTTCACTGGACTATACATGAGATTGCTGGTTAAAGTGAAGACAGTAATAGTTTTCCAACTTCACTTTCTGGTGATTGAAACCGTTTGGGGATTCAGAGCTGAGTGTGCCAACTGCACAGCTGTACGTGTACTAGCAATCAGTGTTAGTTTGCAATTTTAATATAATACTACCCTACCATCTAGTGCAGCAGTGGAGAGACTATTTAGTTTGGGTAAAGATATCTTAAAACCAAAACGCTGTGGGCTCAGTGACGAACACTTTGAAATATTAGCCTTTTTGAAAGGCAATTAACTGATTTCTGTTTTCAAAATTTTTGTAACTATTAGTGCATATTTTTAGATCTAGCTAGTCCTTTTTCTTTTGCATTCTTGCACAAATGCGACTTTGGAAGTTGATGTATGAAATTTAACGCTTTGACAAAACTAAATTTTTTGACAAAGAAACATCCTTGGTTTGGTCTTAATATACTTTTGAGACAAACAGACGTAATCTGGCAAGTGCCGACAGGCCTGTTTTTAGTCCAAATTTTTAATCACTAAAAGTAACTGTAACTTGTAACTGTAACTGTAACTAGTTACTTTTTCAAATTTGTAACTGTAACTGTAACTTAGTTACTTTTTTTGCCAAGTAACTGTAACTTGTAACTAGTTACTTTTAGAAAGTAACTTGCCCACCACTGGCAATCAATAACCATAGCGGTAAGTTCGCTAACGACTACACGAAATGCAAAAATCACCCAGATACTGCAAAATATAGTAATGAAATTACAAAAGTTTGAAAGTAAGCTAATTTTGTCACAAATAAAGAGATACAACAGTTTAAAAGTACGCTGACTTTGTCACAAATAAGTCAATAGTAAGCCTCGATTTTTACAGTTTAACCGAAACTATTGCTACTACCATTTATATTTCGTGATTCTAATGGGCTTCTTAACAGCAAACCGGATTTAGGTAACTAAAAAAAAGCATACAAAAACCAAATTCTTACTAATTAAGATCTTTTTCAGTTTTTACAGCTTTTATCTAGCATTTAACTTTAATGTTACAAAGAATCAACTCATTTAGAGCCTGAAAATAGGCTCTATAATCTTCAATATCAGTGTTTTTGCATGCATTTACATAGCACCGATCCGCGATTTTGACGTCCAGCGGTTTTGCTAGCAGCGCGATGACGTCACGTGCAATCCATCAATAGCTGCAACTGCACAGCCCATCATATCAATAGGCTAGTACGAGGGTACGCTTAGATTATTGTATTTTAATTCTGCTTTTATTACTGTAGCCTAACTAATACTGTAGGCTTTAATAGTTTTGAGTAAAGCTCGATCGATATATCGGTCCGCCGATATATATCGGCTGATGTCAGGGTCAAGCCGATTGTGGGGAATCAAGTCTGTTCTATTTACCACAAAAAAACTCAAATACACATGTTCATGTACCACATTTTTTAACGCTTGCGACAGCATGCGAAACGAAAAAGAGAGCCACGTGCAATAGAATTCGCATTATATACTAGCGCAAAAACAAGGAAAAAAAATTACAGTCTAGAGGGCGGAGTGAGAAAGAGAGAGGAGACGGAAGGAAAAGAGTGTTGGAAAAAAAGGAAGAACAGGAGGATGGATGTGGGGCACCACACGATATATCGTATCGGCTATCTACCACCGATAAATTTTCAGCTTAGCACAATTACCTTGAACTGTTCATTTTTGAGAGCAAGTACGATCGTTCTTGACTGTTAATTGGCAAATCGCTGTATTTTCGATTTGCTTTTTCATTGAATAATACTGGAGTGTGACTTGTGTTTGCAATAGCCTAGTCTTTCTTTGGAGGGGAATTAGTGAAGCTTTTAGTGTCACGTTAATTGAAAAATAGTGACAAAATTTCATATTTATAAGTAGTAGCGTCAGCTCCAACGTAGCCACAAGTAAAAGTGAAACTGGATATATGAATTAATAAGTCAACCCGGAGAGTAGCTCGATAGGTTGTTCAACCGAGCCGGTCGACCGCATTGGGACGCGTCCTTTTGACACGTATGTTACAAAGTTAATATATCAGTTATCGATATCGGTATTGGACCAAAAATTTCCATAATATCGATATCGGTATCGACCGCAAAAACTCAAATCGATCGAGCTCTAGTTTTGAGTTTCATTGATATAAAAAATCAGAGCCTAGATTTTATCGGCAGACTAATTTTTTAACTTTGCATATTTTCTGACAGTAGCTTAGGCTATTAAGTTGCTTGCTCACCAGTATCTCTTACACAGCATCACTGCATCTGCAAAGTGCACCAGTAGGTTAAACCTTTTGAAGTAAACTAGCCTACAGCAGCTATCAAGCTAGGATTTCCAGTTTACTTTCACAATGTGGTATAATAGTTAATACACGCTAGGTACGACGAGTACCACCAAGACGTAGACCTACCTTAAAACGACTATACTTCGGACACCAGTTCTAACTTCGGACAGCGCCCCTCGTGGCTGGTTTTAAGTATTTCAATCTTTTTTCTTTTATGAAAGGGTTCAGCTTGTTTCCAACAATTCCTTCAAAAAAACATAAATACTAAAACTCAAAACCAACCACTAGGGAAGCTGTCCGAATTTAGACAGTGTTGTCTAAAGTTTAGTCGTTTTACGCTACCGTACCAAACTGGTAGGCCGATCGGTAGGCCTACTGGTTTTGGCCTAATCAAGTCCCCCTGGTCAGAACTGTGATCTGCATTGCCATACCACATATCAGTTTTATTTTTCAAATTTCTTTACTTAGAATTGGCGAACCAAATGTTACATAACAACAAACGATTCATAATTCATCATAAATTACTTTTGGGCCTATTGACCTAAGCCTCTTTTTTTCAAGTTTTTCCTCATAGAGCCGCAAATTGACCATTTTCATGCTAAATTAGGCTACTTCAAACCAACATGCATACTTTCTCTTTTGAAAATTAACTTTTTTTCAACAAAACTTATGAACCTAATTTTAGCCTACCTCGAGACCTGGCAAACCCACTTTTTAAAATTTCACGCAAATTGTGAGCTTACGAGCGTACCAGCGAAACAAATTTTGCTCTTTTAGCAAATTTTTTTCGCTGGCAATTTTACTCTTGTAAGGTGCTATGCCCGTAAAGTGGTACGCCTGGGCTTACGGAATTTTCCTTTAAAATAACTAAGGTTACGCTCGTAAGCTGAGAATTTTACGCACAGTGTAAACTGGCCCTTATTATTGATGTATAAATAAGTGTAAAGCAAAAGCTGTCTCATAGGTTCAATCAAAACTTACAGGAAAGTTTATCATAAGAGTTTTGCTAACAATGAAAACGGTAAAAATAGCTTGCAACTCACCATGGTATTAAGTTATGATAAATACAAACAATTCATATCCTCTTTGAACTAACACCGACAAATGTTGATAAATCTGACTCGTGGCCAATAGCAACATGCGAAACAAAACAGCTTTACAAAAATAAACTCAATACACAGTGACACACAACAGACAAATACAGACTACAATAATAAGCTTCAAATTTAGGAATCAAACAGTGGCAACATCCCCAAAAGCTAAATTAAAATAATAAGTTTATGCTCTCATACATTTCTAAAAAAGAGACAAACTTTTAATTTCATATTTCATACGAGATATTGGCAACGCATTCTATACTTTAAGTGATACATTTGAACACACGGTTGTAGTACTAGTAGATCTACTAGCAAATCTAAAGCTAGTTATATTTTAAACCCAACTATTATCAGCATAGACAAGGAAGCTATATTTAGCACTTGCTAAATCAAAGCTAGAACTGATTCAAGTTTTCAAACACGTAGGAGCAAAACAATTTGTAAGTAAGCAAAGCAATTTTGAATTGAATACAAATTTTAATTGCCGAAAAGTTCACATGTTATGCTAAAAGCTATTACTCATAATGTGTTATAAAAGCGATGCTAGACAAATTTGCTTTAAAGTTTAATAAATGTGCCTTAAACATTGAAAACGACATTAAAATAAGAAAAAAATAACCAAACGATTAAAAATGATTTCAAATCAATTTCAGAAAGCAGGTATTTTTTTATACATCACCAACATTTCGATTATAAATTTGGAAAAGAAGAAAATGTCAAAAGTTTAGACAATAGCACTTAACTTAAACCATGATCAATTTTCATTACGGCGAGTTGACTATGAGGCATGTTGAAGAAATACACAACAAACAGCAATTGAACTTGATGGCTTTACTTCTGCTTTTCACTCTTTTCACCAAAGGAGAAAATGTCATATGTTTAGTCAACAGCACTTAACCTAAACCATGATCAATTTCAAGTAGGTTGTGATGACCATGAAGCATGATGAAGAAATACGCAACAAACATTAATGGAACTTGATGGCTTCACTTCTGCTTTTCAATCTTATAGTTCCAATAATTTTCCAATTATCTTCTACACAGTGGAGAACCTAGAGTGAAACAAATAATAATTACTCCTACCACAAAAAGTTCAAAATTCTGCAAAGTGTCCACAACCGCAATTAGCAATAGACATATCAAAAAACGTACCAATGATGCATAGAACACAAACACTCAGAGAAGAGTCCAAAATTTTTAGAGGCAACCAGTTGACACAAGACAATTAACGTGGTCATTTTTAATCTTAGTTCGAACCGGACTCGAAAGATGTTTGACGCAAAACTCTAACCATATCGTTGCTGAGTCAAATCTTCTTGCACCAAACTAGTAACATTAAAATCTCAGGAAAGTACCGATATTACATTACATGAAGGCAATCAAATCAAATTTTTCATTATACATGCCGTGATACATCGAAGGGCATGAAGATTTGGCCTGGCCCATCATAGTATCATTGCGCCCAAGCAACATAGTCGCCTTCAAAAAATGTTACAGCGAAAGAAGCCGCTGGCAAACCTGTGTTCGATTTGACCAGGCCAATTTCAATCTCAAACCTCCCAATCCAGAGACAAATGCAATACCGTTTGATCAACTGGCCGTAAGAGAGCATAAGCAGAAGTACAGACTAAATCCATCAGAGTATAAGGCACAAGTTGGATTTCTTAAAAACTTTAAGTATTATAGATGCACCTTATGGTTTGAAAAATATGACACTTAAAATCTTAATAGCACCGAAAAAAAAAGCAATGCCATTCTTATGTTACAAGAAACTTGAAATTGTGTTTTTAACACTAAAATTACGGAGGTGTAGTTTTCGACTCCAAAGTTTTTTGATTTGGTTGTATCTCCAGATATTTGCTTTACAGGGCATAAATTTTTTTCGACTTTTTCTAAAATCTATTATTACAAACCATCCATAACCTTTTATTACAAAACATTTGTTTTTATTAATTATTAGTTTACTTAGCACGCTTTCATAAAAATGCCCTATTTTTTGTTTCTTCGTTACGTTCTGCAGGAGGAACTTATGCTTTGAATTATTTAATACTCAATAAGTAATAAGTGTTTATTGATGTTTTGATTTTTATAAAAATGTACTGAAATAAACTAATACTTCTCTGATTTTTCATTTGGCACTGTACTGGAGACTGAAGATGTCAGGCTCAGCAAATGCACATGGGATACTGACAGCAAAGCTTTACTGTTTATTGAACTAATAAAATAGACAAGTTTTAGTTTATCCGTTTTTACGGCATAATGATTTGTAAGGCTGTTTTAGCCGAAATAATTGTTTTAAAGATTTATTTATTTTTTGTTTGATTCTTATTTTAGTGACGAGTTAGAGACATATTACTGTACATTGTTGCAATTGGTCAAAGATATTATGAATCATCAACTGTAAACTGCAGCAGAAGCTGCCGATTTGATTACTGACTGGTTCACTGATGATGATTTATCAGATGAAGAAAAAGATCAACAAAAAGAGGAAAATCTATCAGTTGTTGATGATGCTAGACAAAGACAAGATAGGGTCTGCTTAGCAGCAGCTCGGACAGCTATGAAAGTATCGAATTCAGCAATTTGGACTCAGATATTTAATCCTTTTGTTGGATCAAATGCCATTTGTGCTTCAACTCATTTAGGAAAGGACAAGACGGTATGGAAAAATAGTCCAACTTTAGTCGTTGGAAGAACTCCTGCCCACTATGTATATACAGGTGCGAGTGGTGTCCCCAGACAAGTTTTGCAGTCTATTCCGCACCTTATGATGCATGAAAGCACTTCATTCCTAAAGTTATTCTTCGCTCTATAGTGAAATACAAACTAAAGAGGCTCACAGAAAAGGAGATTTAAATTTTTTCCTGACACTAAGTGAATTGGAAGCTTTTATTGCCCTTCAGTACGGTAGAGGTCTGTATGGAAAAAATCATCCCGCATGGTTTCTCTACACCAAAGAAAATGGAATTTCTGTTTTTTCAAAAACAATGCTACGGGACTGGTTTCTAAAAATTCTCAAATGTTTGAGATTTGATGATAAGCGAAACAGACAGAGGACTGGGCCTAGAGCAGATAGATTCGCGCCAATTTGTGAAGTATTTGAAACGTTTTCATCTATGTGCCAAACAAAATACAACTGCTAATTTTCCCGTACTGTAGATGAGCAACTAATGCCTGTAAAATCTCGCTGCTTCTTTATCACGTTTTTGCCAAAGAAGCTGCACAAATACGGGATTAAATTCTGAGTATTGCAGACGTTGAAACGAAATATGTTGCTAAGATTACAGTATACCACAATTGATGGCTTAAAACGAGAAGAGCGAGGAGGAATCCCTTTGGCGGAATCTGTGATGTTAAAGCTTACGGATAAAACAAAAGGAGAAGGTTACAACGTCACTTGTGATAACTTTTTTAGTTCATTACCAGTGGCTGAGAAACTTGTACGGAACAAAATATCGATTGTAGGAACAATAAGAAAAAATCGCCGTGAGTTGTCATCTCAAATGACGTAACCACTTCCAGACAAAATCTATCATAGTCGCTTTATGCGGCATGATTGAAGCAACGCTTTGTTTGTCAATTACCAATTAAAACACAAGAAGTTTGTTTGTCTCCTTTTAACCATGCATTCCTCGCCAGATGTGGACACTGATTCTCATAAACAAAAGCCAAAAGCCATAAACTCCAAAGAGATGGAGTCGAGGACACAAGGTTCGAGGCCAAGGTTAAGAACACAAAAAAAATCAGAGGCCAAGGCCGAGGCCAAGGACAGCCTTTCCAAGGACAGACCCTCTCGAAGCCAAGGCCAAGGACCAAGAACACAGCCGCAAGTATTCTTCAAAAAAAAGGTCTTAAAAAAAGTTTTTCAGGCGATCTCTAATTCATAGGCGTAGCCAGAATTTTTGATTCAGGAAGGCCCAAACCCCAAATAGACACAAACTGATCCATTTTTTGTGACAATCTGAATAATAATATCACGCTTTCGGTAATCCTCTCTCAGTAATTTTTTTTTGCACTTTTTAGTTTAATAATGATTGCCAGTATCACTGTGACTTTTCGTTATAAAGTCTATTAGTATTAAGTTATTAAAAGTTTATAAAAAAAGACGCCAGAAAGACTTATTTCGAAGATTCTAATTGCTTTCTACGTATTTATCTACTTGAAAAGTTGATTAGAGGTACAGAACTTGAAAATTGCTTTGATTAAAATTTGAAGATATGAAGATTTTAATCAAAGCAATATTTGTCCATTTTTTGTTGCAGTTTTGTTTAAATTGTATTGCACAAAAAATGTTTTCCAATTTTTTGTTGTAAGATAGTTGACTAGTTGCAACGACAAGAATTTTACTTATTGCCGCGAAAATGGAACAATATAGGCTATTGCTATTTCGTAACAAACTTAATTTTTTCGCACGAGTTTGGAATGCGACACTATGCAGTCATAGAATTGATAAATGCTAGCTCGAAGTACTCCAGGAACAGGCCGGCACAACTCGCTGCAGTACAAGTGTCACAACAACGCAGACCTACTTATCTCGGCCGTGTGCTATTGCTGTTGTCACTACCGTCGTTACGACGCAACATCTTGTGATCGAGAAAAAGTAAAAAACAACCGTTACCTGTTTACCTGCATGCTAAAACATCTAATTGTTGTATTTTGGTAGCAGTAGCTGCACGAAGGTTTAAAATAGTTTTGTTCGGAGCGAATATTCGTACCTAAACTTTATGCTTAAAGCCTCTTTTCATTAGCATCTAATTCAGCGAGATTTGGATGTTGGGTTTTAAAATGGCGTCTAAGATTAATTTTATTTTGGAATTGAAACCACGTTTCCGCGAACTATACACAGTACTTTTGAGTTAACAACTATAAGCAAGTATTTGTTTGCAGTATCGCCGCCAAAAAAAAGCATTGGGGGCGAAATGACGTCATATCTATGACCTAATTAGAGAGAGCGACAAACATCCGCTGAAGACATACGACATAAATTGTACTAGTTTTCATAATTTGTAATGGAAAGTGGTCAACGTGATTTAATGAGTTAAAGGAGTCAACAAAACTAATACTGTAGTATGTCCATGATACAATCGAAAAAGTTATACCACACAAACATCTTTTGATCGATCCAAAAGACCGAAACGACGTTCAAACATTTTAAGTGATGACGTCACCACCGTACGCCCTAGCAAAAAACTCTGCGGTTCTAGGCGAAAAGGAAAATAGGCCAAAATTGCATTGGGGGAAGGGATGAGCGACTTGCCACTTTTGCCCTCCCGTGGCGGCTTCCGTGTTTGTTTGTCTATTTTGAGTTAAACTATCTGCCCTCTCTTTCAATGTATCTTTTCTTGTTTTCAGTCATTGTGGTATGTTACACAAGTAACACAACTAAATGCTTGCTGACAAATAGACTGTAAGTAAAAACGCTGGTCAGAAAAGCACACGCAGTAGATTTCAGTTTTACGCCCATACACACAATTGCATCAGCTATCACATCTCAACACGAAAAATAAAAGTGCAAAGAGATTATGCTTGAGATAACATGAAATCATTGCAAGGACCGCTATAATGGCTTCGCTAGGCGGTGTATTGAGCAGGCCTGCTCTAGACAGTCTAGATTATTGAAATCGTCAGATCGATACCCGTTATTAGCATGATTGACCTTTTTTTTTTATCTGCGCTACGGTACGTTCAACAGCACCTAATCTGTCAGTATTAAACAAAAAAAAAAAGAAACTTTCGTAAATAAAACCAGTGAACTTTACTTATTTATATTACACTTAAGCAAACCGACTACAAAATATAACTGCGGAACTGTAAAACTTGACTACAAAATATAACTGCGGAACTGTAAAATAGTGGTTCCATTTCTTCTGTACAGTATCCTTACCAGTATATTCCTAATCCTACGCAGTAAACTACAGTAGCCTACTGGTATTACAGAAGGATAAAATATTTTTAAATAATTATAAGTCAGATCAATTCAACTTTTATTCAGAATGGTTCCACGCTTACACCACAACACATTTTAAATAGAACTAAGCATGCACAACAAGGATAAAAGGTGTGAAAGCACAAAATCCAAACCAGGAGACAGCAAAAAAGACAACACGGTCTTCGAGTCAGTTGCCCCCTCGAAGCTGATATAAAACAAAAGCAAACAGTACAAACAACGCCCATGATGATATACACAAAGTTGAGGCAAGTCGAAGAATTAAATTGCCCAGTCCCTTCAGCGAAAAATTTTACCTGGAGTTAAGATTTTTTTGGTCAAATTTTTCGCAAAATGTCACCATTAATGTAGGAAAATTTTTACAGAGAATGTGTGTAGAATCAAAATAGCGTTTTAGTGCCGAAGAACGATAGGAAAAAAAAATACAGTATCATACTACGTTGACCAATGACCATAACATGATTCTAAGCATTGCAAGTTCATTTCATTTTATTGTAACTAAAAGGCTTTGTTAATTATTAGATATCGGTTTCATTTAAATATTTTGACAGCATGTGATTTTTTAATTTCTCGGCAAATAAGTTGGTTGAAGCTTGTTTTAATTCAAATGGTACTTGGGCCCAGATTTTTGGTCCAAGCGTAGACTCTTTATTAGTAGACTAGAAACTGACGAGCGAAGAAAAAACGAAGAAAATTGAGGAGAAAAAGGCTACTCTCGTGGCCAAGTTTTTTTGGCCACGCGTGAATTATTCGACACGATAAGGTTTTTTGATGTAAGTTTAAATACACAGTACAAGCAGTAGCATAAGAAAACTTAGGCAATTTGTAGCTTACAACTGAAGCCATGAAACTAGATCATCCGACTAAAAAATTCAAAAGAAGTGTCCAGTTGAATTAATACATCAGCACAAAAAAAGATAGATACAAAGGTGGTCAAAGTGGCCGAAAACAATAGTATTGGTATTGCTACTTACTCTGAAATCCACTTCGAGTGAAAATAGAAGTACGGCGAACTATATTCACTTGCGTGAAGTAGTCCCAATTAATTCTCTGTAATGAAAGAAGTTTCAAAGTATAATACTGACTCAACTGCTAATGCTTGTACCCACCAAAAACAACAAATTTTTGAAATAACTCGCCATATCTCAAGATTTTACCTACAGTACATATTTCACGTTCGAGACCTATACGAACATATTTTCAATGAGCAGTTTTGCCCGATAGAATGAGAATAACTTTTTTTGTCGTCAGGTCGTAGTAAAATCATGGTAAAATCACTAAATGAAACAACTTCGTTACTGACTACCTCTGGATATATGTTCTATGAAAGAACCTCTTTTACAAGGTAACTGGAAAATCGAAATCCAAGTGAGTTTCAAATTCGGCAAAACATGTATTTTTTTTTCTGTTTTCAACGATATCAAAATGTGTAAGAGTATGCTTATAAGGACTTGCTGATAGCGCGGTAAAAAAAAATTGACTCTGAGCGATGGCCAGACGGGGCAAGGCAGAGATCAGCCCGTCTGGAAATTTTTACTTGTCATATATGCATAGTGGCGTAGGCTTAAGCATAATTTTCCAAAGGGGTGTGCATGAGTCAAACTTAAAATTGGCATCATAAGTTTGGAATCTGGGTCAAAGTCCCCAGCCGCCGGAGATAAGGGGGTCTGGGGGCGAAACCCCCAGCGCTCAGAGATTTTTGCGTTGTTTTACAAAAATAACTCAGAGTTAAGATCTTTTTTAATTAGATTAAATTTCGGATTAAAAGGTATGCTTTAAACAGTGCAAAACATGCACAAAATAAGTATAAAAACAACTGAAGGGGACAAGCTAAATAATATTCTTAGCCATCCTTTTCCACCAGTATTATACATAAGGCCTAGAAAGAAAGTAAAAATTTTGTAGCTATTGGTCACAGATTTTTTTGAAACATGCCAAGCATTAAACGCTAACTTATTGACATTGGCCGCAAAACATCTGAAATATAACGTGCCTCCACCCGCTGGTAGAAATTCTACTTTTTAACAAGCCATTGTCTAGTTCGATCATTAGATAAAGAGAAACAGAGAGCTATGCCTTTTTTGTTGCAGTTTAGAGTGTGGTGAACTTGAGTAGAGTAAAGTCGACAGCAAGCCGAGATGGTAATAAAGCAGTCGTTTTTACGATGACTCTGATCGTGTGATCTGGGTTCAACCTAAACCCAGGTCACGTTGTTGTGCCTTTGGATAAGACACTATACGATGATTATCTCTGCTGGTGGCTTCAAACAAGGAGTAAATTCATTAGAAAAGAATTCGAAAAAATTCACAGAAATATTTGATCACTGGAAATTCCTAAGCAGGTGCGGATTCCCCCAACCACGAAGTAGTCATTGCAATGAAAAGTGCGCGGATCGTCCAATATTTTGCGTCAAACGCTATCAGGTGATAGGAGGATAAATATGCGCTCCCAAAAAAAAAAAAACCAAAAAACTTTCGAAGCAGAAATACATTGGCATGAGCAAAAAATTGAAATCTGCGCACTCTTACTTTCGAGCTGATTAAAATAATGCTAAAATGCCAGTAATAGCGTAAGCCTTTCCCACGTGCAATGCGCGCATGCTTTAAGGTAATGTAATTACGCGATTTTAACTTTTTTCACACATGTTTCGAATTGTGCCATGGCTCAAAAAGGGGGGCCATGGCACAATATCCCCTCTATCTGTGCTACTTACTGTACATGCACTTGCGAAATTTTGCGACCGCATAAACTCGGAACTTGATCATAGCAAGTTAGAGTATAATCAGGGCCGCAGCCAGACGGGTTATTTAGCGGGGCTCAACGTATTCGTAATTGCCATTTACCGAAGAACAGTAATATGAAAACAATTACACTAGGGCGTTCCCATTTCAGAAAGATTTATTCAGTTTTAGAAAAAGTACAGGCTCTGTAATTCTCTTATAAATGGAGTTGAATCTTATGCAACGAAAACTAGAGGGGGCAAAATTGGATGGGTATTTTTTTACCGTAAGTTACGGATCTGTTTAAAACATTTACAAAACACCAAAGATTTACGTAGTAGACTATAATAGGCTTCCCCTTTCTTGTATAAGGTCTGTAGAATGTTAGTAGAGGTTCCGAGATTCTAAACTCGAAGCTTTTCAGGGGTCATCATAGCCTGTTTTTAGAATATAGACGTTTTAGCCGTGACGCAGGAACCTAACTCAAGTTTCATTGATGTGGATCGTGCGTTTCAAAGCTTTGCTGTGATTTACAGCACCTTACGTCTTTTTGAAATCTAAGGGTTTTTATTCTTTTGTTTTTTTGTTGTTTTAAGATTTCTATCTCTTGCTTGCATGGAGCTGCTATTGTTGAAAAAGGATAACACTAAATCGCTAGCATCACGCTTCTCGCGTTCGATCTGCTCTAACACTATTTGCATCAAATTTGACGAAAAATCGCCCAAAATATATGAAATTGCCCAAAATTTTGGGCAAAATTTTGGGCAATTTCATATTTTTTTGGCAAAATTGCGTCAAAATTTTGGGTGATGTCATGTCGTTTGGGCAAGTTTGCTTTGGAAAATATTCCGAATGCTGGATAGAAAAACCGTCTTAAGGTGAGTGACGACTTTTTTTTTTTTTTTGGAGGTCACCACAATCTGGACAGAAAAAGCGGCCCAATTTTTTGAGTGAAGCTTTTTTTTTTTTTTGGAGGTCACCGCAATTTGGACAGAAAAAAAAGATCGATTTGTCAGGCAACTTTCAAGTCATTTTTCGGGCAAAACTTTGGTGCCCCCCCCAAATCATTTTGAGCTCCTACGCCCATGCTATAGTCTATAAACATTTTGCTACTTAGGATAGCCTATGACTGATTGTAAAGAGTCTGTGGTGCAACCAAAGCAGACAGAAAACTGAGACTGTGATAGCAATATCGAGTCAGTGAACCGTGAAGAAAAAAAGACAAGTCTGTTAGTTTCCAGTCTACTAATAAAGAGTCTATGGTCCAAGTATGTGCATGGTCCGTCTACCTATGTTTAATTTGGTGGGATTTGTGGGATAATTTGATTTGGAGCTGTATTTTGTGTTATGGTCATGAAGTAATGAGACTTGTGAATACAAAGACTGCTGGGAAAACTTATTTTGGTTTGATGACTGGAAATGCATGTATTTTGCAACTTCAACGAAAAATGTGTCTTCCAAGTTTAATAGTGGTAATTGGAGAAAAAGTGGTTTTGAGTGAGCCCGATAATCAGCACCACTGATAATGCAAATAATACGTTTTTGTAATGATACCAAAAGGGTCAAATTAGTGCGGGAACAAGAGCATCATGTAGTGAAGCAATATTGCAAATAAGGGAAATATCATGCTATAATATACTGTTAGACGTGTTTCTTGTTTAACATATCTTTTTAATCTCGTCAGAGCCCACGATCCCCAAGCAATTTTGGTGCTAATAGCTGCTATGAGTGGTTTCCAGGTTAAAATTTTGCCTATAAGCACACCAAAATATTTGACAAATTCAGCTTCTGTCGCAAGCATATATTGCTAATTTGGATTTCAAACTTATGCTTTAATTTTTTATTTGTTACAAACATATATTCAGATTTTGTGTAATTGATAGCCAACTTGTTTGCTTCTATCCATTTTTCAATATGTTTGATAGCAGAATTTACACTTTCTTGCAATTTGACTGAATTATTGTGTTTCATAATTAATACAGTGTCATCAGCATATAATTTAACAGAAAAAGTAGTATGTTCTGGTAAATCTTTTATTTATAATAAGAATAATAGTGGGCCCAGTGTGGAGCCCTGGTTAACACCTCGTGTAACTAAGCGCACATCAGAATAGATTCCATTTACAACCGTGCACTGCTTTTGATTAGTTAAAAAGCTTTGATTGAGCTGAAATGAGACACCTTTTATGCCATAGCAGTTGAGTTTTTGCAATAGTATTTTATCATTAACAGTGTCAAATGCCTTGGCAAGGGCAAAAAAATGCAACAGACGTTTAATTTTTTGTCTAGTCCAGAAAGAATTTCGTTGTACCGATCAGAAATTGCATGAGATGTTGATACCATATTGAGAATCGGTAATTAGTTGATAGTCCATTAAATATGAGTATAAACGAGTACGAACACATTTTTCAAAAATCTTGCTAAAAGTTGATAATATTGAAATTGAACGAGAATTGCTACATTAGCTTTTGCTGCCTTTTTTATACACAGGTGTTATGTGTGCTGTTTTTAGTATATTAGTACATATGCCTTCCAATAAGCATTTATTATAAAAAGAAGTTAAAATAGGTGTGATAATACCTGCAGCAAGCTTAATGAATTTTATTGGAATGCCATTGATTGGTGTACTTTTGTTTTGATTTAAAGCACCTATTTGTATCAATATTTTTTGCTCAGTGATTGGTTTTAAAAACAAAGAATATTTGCAGTTTTATGCAAGGAAGCCAATTTTGAACCTATATCAGCAAAATAGTTATTAAATGCATTACCACTATTATGGGCATCAGTATAAATAACATTTTGATCATCAGTTACATATTCAAAAATTGTATGATTTTGCTTTTGTCTGAAGTTTACAAGGTCGTTAATGATTTGCTCAACTTTTTTTGCAATTATGTTGACTTTCTGCTATTAAAGTATTATAATGCATCAATTTCGACCTTTCAATTATATGTGTTAATTGGTTTCGGTAGTTTTTATAAAATAAGCTCAATTCGGTGTCATTGGGGTGCTGTTTTGATTCTACAAACAATTTGTTTTAGTTGAAATAAGAATCGCTTTTGTTAACCAGGGTTTTTTTCGGCAATCTTTTAATCTTTCTAGTAGCTTTTTGTAAAGGAGAATGTTTGTCAATAGTTGTGTCAAAAATGTTTACGAATTCATTAAAAGCAATTTCCGGCAATGCATTACTTACGGTAAAACTTTTCAATTATTCATCAATTCAATCTGCAATAAACTCATTGGCCACAAACCGGGACATATTTCTAAACATATGGTAAGTATTTTCTTGATTTTGAGTTACACAACTTATGTCGAACAATAACGAAAAATGTTCAGACGTGTTATGCAGCAAGATAGAGCATTTAAAATTGCTTTGGATATCATTTGTATAAACATGATCAATTACAGTAGCACTAGAGCAAGTAACACGAGTTGGATTTTGCACAACTGACATGCAACCTAGACTACATATGTTATCAAAGTATGATTTTATTGCAGAGTTTGATGAAGCTTTTAAAAAATCTATGTTCATGTCGCCGCAGATGTAATATTTCTTTTTTGTTTTCTTAAGTAATTCAATACACTTCATTAGTTTTTCTTAAAAGTGAGAAACATAAGTTTTGGGGTGTTTTTAAAGAACACCAAAAATGCATTGCTTATTTTTTTCCAGGGCTATTTCTATCCTAATATTTTCACATCCAGTCAGTTTCAGCTTATATTTGTCACATTGCACAACATTTAGCGATTTCTTTACATATACCCCAACATTACCGACTAAGCCAATGCCATCAGACTTTGCATATGGCGAGTTCACATGTAAAAAGTTATAATCTGTTAGTTATGTACAATTTGCTGTATTTGAATCTAGCCATGTTTCTGTTCCTGCAATGATTTCAGCTATAGGTGATAGGTAATTCATTAAATAGTTCCTCAAATTTAAAAAGATTTTAGACAAGGCTACGAATATTTACATGTATTACAGATATTGACTTTTTCCAAATAAATTTTTGTCGATGTTTGCAGCTTAAATATAATTAGTTGAGAATGAATATCAAACGAGTTAATGGTACGCTGTATTTGTTTAGGTAAAATATGTGACCGATGTAGTTCATCAAATTCGTGATCATTTAGATTTTGAAATGGAAGAATGTTTTGCGAACAGGTATTGCAGATATAGTCAACTTTTGATGCACCGAGAGAAGTAAATTATTTTTTTGTTAGAGAGGTGCATTTTTAATGCAACCATCTACTGCAGCAGTCACAATAAATGGCATTCTGATTTTTCTTGTGATGTCTGAAATATTTTTTTACACTACGATAGCCTACCGGTATTGGGTACGGATATGCCAGATAGAATACGAAAATTTTTGAACAGTTGGAATTTTAAATGATAGAGTCATTACTGGTTATAAAACTTCTGTTCAACACTGGTAGTAAAAGCTGATTGCTACGGGTAAATTCACTTTTGAACTTACAGTAGCAATGAAACTACTTTGAGTTAATTACGCCTTTTTTTCGCAACATGGTTTGGCTAGCAAGCTGCTATCTCATGCCTTTCCAAAATCACCTATCTTCTGCAATGATAAACTAGTCAAAGGCACCAAACTCCTAGGTCTGATGACGTCATGTCATTTTTTGAAAACGCAAAAGGTAATAGTGAGTAAATAATGGCTATTCATTTTCTTAAAACTGAGAACGTGTATCCAAACCGGGTTTTCAACGTTCGTTTAGCAATATTTTTTGTTACATTTTAAGAGCGTTGCTGTGCGGACATTAGGTGGCCTTTAAAAGTGTTGTTCGAGCGACAATCGAACATCGACAATCTATTGGTCGAGCAACAACAGGTTCAGATCTGGAGTGAGAGGACTGAGGTTCAAATAAAATCAGACACACGGTCAAGAATGGCTCGTTACCGATGCAACATTGCTTCGAAAGGAGCTGTGTTATATGCAGATACAATCACGCGAGTATGGACCCCGCGAACTAAATCCACGCTTCGAAGAAATACAGTGAGCATAATTAAAAATTTATTTTGATTTGAAATATTGTTGCAATTAGTCACGTGATCTACTTTGTTGCAAGTCAACGTCACGTGATGAAATTAGTTTCCGACTTGCCGGTAACTGCAATCATCTTTTGTATTTTTTCCCCTTGGGTTTGCTTGCTTTTCACATTCGAAATCATCAGATCGAACAATTAGTTAGTGCAAGCGCTATAAGCACAATGTCAGTTTGTTTACTAATGTTTGCATGAGCATTATGCTTTTTTAGCATAAATATTTATGTTTGTATATTTTCAGAGAAAGTCTTCTGAAACCTTCAAGTATATACATACATTTATAAACGTGGTATATAAACGCGATAAGTTTTTCATTTATCAAAATTGAGTTGATGTACTTTTCTCGATTGATTTTCTTCTAGGATTGCTATGATTTTCGATATCTTTCTGCCATAACTTGATTGAAGAATTTGAATGGAATAAATCCTATAATCCAAAACTGAAATACATAAAAGCTGTTTAAATTTTTTCACCGTTAAAAGAATGTCGAGTAATGAAAAGCATGATTTAGTTTTCTTTTTCATCAACTATCACCTTTAGATGGTAGAAAAACTGACATGCCTACGCGACATAACGTAGAGAATATTGTGGGGCCACTCAAAGTATTCCGCTAAACTTACTCGAGAAGATTTTAAACCCCGATTGGCTATTTCCGTCGATATTAGTAAGCAATAAGCAGTTCTTGAAGGAAAACTTTAATATAAAACCTTTGCACAGTTAGACTAACGCAATCGCAAATTTGTCAGATTAACAGCGAACAAGAACTACGGGGTAAAAGTATTTTTTAATATATCAAATGAAAATAATTGTGAATTAAAAATTAAGTAGCTTTATTTCCATTTTTGTGAACAATTCGTTCAATGGACATTTTCAGGTACGTAGCAAAAATAATAGTAAAAAGTAAAAATCATACCAGGCTGCTACAGCAATATATTTTGTGAGTAGGCTATCATGACATACTAGTGGTATAACTCACAGCGTGGTTAATTTATACTTGGGCTTCTTTCCTCAGTAAAAGCAGTTTGATTTGCTTTTGCTCAGTACAGATAGTTTCAAAAAAAGTAACCGCTTTGATCGAAAATGTTGTTTTACCTATCGGTACTTAAGATATTTTCTTTATACGTTCAGAACTTGTTGTAAACGAATTAGTTGTAATTAGGGCAAGTTTTTTTTGTACTAAAAAATTAAAAAAATTGCATTTGTTTTTAACGAAAGTTGCATTTATGCACAAACATTTTAACGACAGTGATTTACTACTGCGATTTATTTGCATCTAATGCCAATATATAGAAACATTATTTGGGGAGAAACGGAGATTTTTTGCCAACATTTTGCCCTACGTATTAAAACTTCTTTCCACAATGCACGAAGTTGTAAGCCAACTGTTGCGTCCTAGATAACATTAAGACGCACATAATCCATCAAATAGCTCTTTTTTTACAAATCAAAGACAATAGAACTGTACTGATCAGAGGTGGAGTCGAGGACACAAGGCTCGAGGCCAAGGCCAAGGACACAAAAAAAATCCGAGGCTAAGGCCAAGGACAGCCTTTCCGAGGACAGACACTCTCGAGGCCAAGGACAGGAATGCTCGAGGCCAAGGCCAAGGACCAAGGACACAAGCGCAAGTGCTCACCAAAAAAAAAAAAAAAAGGTCTTCACAAAAATTTTTCAAGCGATCTCCAAAAAAAAAAAAAAAATTTGCAGCCGAGTTTTCACTTCTACGTGCCAAACTAATGAACTATCTTCAACGTTCGTTGTTGTAAGCCTCATAATTAAGATAAAAATTGTATCTTTATCAAGAACAATGCACTGGAAAATTAATGATAAGCTGTAAACAGTATCCAGAGTCTTGTAGGCACACCCAAACCTACAATTATTGATTATAAAATTTTTATATTATGTTATGATCTGATTAATTAGCGATTCATTGCCTATCGGGTTAGATTGTTCAATGTTCATACCAGTAGTAGTCCTAGCTATACTGACGAGGAATAAAGACCAAAGTTGATTCCAAAACAGTATGATCTAAGCTGTTAATCCTAGGTTTAATTGTGCCTCTAAGACTGTGGCTACTGTCTACAGTTTAATACTTTTATGATGTTTCTTCCAATTAGCCTTCAACAAGTTTCGAAAGCATGCAGAAAATACGTGATGCTCGTGAAAAGATATTCACAATCAAAGCGATTACGTTTTTAAACACCCTATATAACCTACTAGATGATGCATACTAGACAAAATGAATTATTCCAAAGTTAAATAGCAGATTTTCGACATAAATTTTCTACAACTGTGAGGTAGCACTTCCGTCACTTATCTGTTTTCCGATTAGGCTAGGGTTTCATCAGCATCTGAATTGCCTATACTGGTAGCCCACGCGAACCTTTAAACCAGAGACTTGGGCAATTTTTGCACTTGCCATCGTACACTCTTCTCAGATCACTCTAATCAAAATCTGACAAGGTCACCAGAAAGAGGATTCTTGACCAGTATCACACTGGCACTGCGCTTAGTTCAACCGCATTGCCCTAGCTTCACTAATCATGGGCAGTTGGGCACCATACATGACATCTCGAAAGCAGTTTACAACAATAGTACGCTATTTGCATATTTCAAACTTGTTTGTTATCCTCAGGCGTAAGTAACTGTGCAAACGCCTACTACAATTTTTGAACTGAATTATTATGGTAATTTTTAACCAAATAAAAAACTAATTATGCTAATGAAAACAAAGCAACCTGATTTTATTTTCACTGCTTTGATTTTGGCATAAAAGCGGCGCTTAATTCACTCTACCCTGGTTGACTGGTGTTCATTGAAACGATCAGTCTTGGTCGAATGGATAAACCGTCTGCTACTGAAACGGTAAACTTGTTTACGATCGATTCCCGGTCTGATCAAACTAAACACTATAAAAGTCAGTATTTACAGCTTTCCTGCTTGACGTTCATCAATATTAACAACAGTCTGAAGCTTTCATCGTATGTGGTGGACAAAAGGGTGGCAACTTGACTCGAAGACCGAAAGCCTCCTTCGCTGTCTCCTGGACAAGGCAGCTTGGCGAATAAATAAACTGTAGTTGTTACAATTTCGGAGTTGATTTTTGAAGAAAACACAAAACCTAAATTTCATATACATTTATTTGCATTTTAGTTGCAACTCATGCGACCACCATCCGTATGTGGTTCTTTGTTTTCCCACAATTGAAAGCAACGACTCCGCATAATCTTCAGGAGTCGGAACAAAGATACCAACATCAACATTATTTGCCATTTTAGTGCTAACAAAACCAGGCAGGCAACTCTGCATAGTAAAGCAAAATCAAACAATTGAAAAGAGAACCAAATTTTCATTTACAGTGATCTCCCTAGTTTTAAAAGATCGAGAAAATCAAAGATCAAAAATATAAATAAAATCGGTCAGTTGGTCGAGCGGTGACGTGTTCGTTTCTGGAGTAGAAAGGCTGAGGTTCGAATCACGGCCGGCTGAATCGGACTCAGTGTTGCCAACGTCTCGCCACGGCTAAGACATTTCTTCGAAAGGAGCGGTGTTGCTCGGGCGTAATGACGAGCTATGAGGTTCAAATTTCGGACCGATCAAGTCAGACCAGAGTTGCCAATGGCTCGTCACCGCTGCAACACTTCTTCGAAATAATAAATCGGGTAGCCCTGGAGCAATGACGCGGAAATGGGCCCCGCAAACTCGTTACAAGCTTTGGCGTAATATAGTGAGTATACCGATAATAAAAGATTTGATTTGACTTTGATTCGAGAAAAACAACATAAAGTTCCCGATGCATTTAAAATTTAAACTACAGTTTTAGAGCTTTTTGATTTCGATTTAGTATTTCGTTGCACTTTTAAATTATTCAGAATCAATTTAAACATTACAAGAAAATTGAAAGTCAAAGTTAAAATCTGATGACTGTTTTGCGGTGGCATGTATTATTATTATTATTTTTTTTTCGTAAAGTACCATTTAATTGCAGCGATTACAACTCTAATCTTGTCTTGACTTTTTCACATGCTTAGAATTCTAATTACAAAAAATTGTGTGTATAACGAATCTTTCATCTACAGTATAACCATAGGCTCTATATTAAGTAGACCAGAAACAGACCCGAGGAGAAAAAAGAAGAGGATCGAAGAAAAAAAAAGTTTGCTCTTGTTACGAAAGTTTTTACGATCACGCGTATTCGACGGATTTGGTTAGACATATTCGGAGAACGAGTGAACGGACAAATTCGGAGAACAAGATAACCGTGAAGGAAAAAAGTCACGTTGATTGGACGAATTGGCATATTCTAGAACAAATGAACCGTGAAGAAAATAAGACAAAATTGTCAGTTTTCAGTCTGCGAATAAAGAGTCTATGGTATCACACTTGATGGGAGCTAAAGTGATTTTCCTATTGACTAATCTAAGGAAACAGAATATGATTGTGAGTTGGAAAAAATAACACCTAATAATGTAATTCTGAAGATATTCTAGGCAATATCTAATCTGTAAACAAAAAGAATATTCAACCAAAAGTTTTTACTGAATTGAATTGTGATTCCTCTGTTTTCATATTCATAGCTGAGTGCTCTTGAGAAATAATTTGCAGACGATTTCGATGCACCATATAACGCTATCATAGCCGTAGGCTTGTCAATAGCTGATGATGAGACATTGATAATAAGACCACGTTTTCTTTTGTTCATGCCGGGAAAAATAATTTGCGTCATCTATAAAAAACAAATGTTTAAAAAATGTCGCCTATATGCTTTTCAGCAGCGTTTGATAACAGCAGAAATGTCATCTTGTTTATTTTTACATACTTTTAAATTGATTTCAGTGTTGAACTTTTTAGCATCCAAACAGTGAAGCTCATCCCAAAATCGACTACTACGAGTAGATAATTTCTCAAGAGTTTTTAACAAAAGGCTTCGACTCTGCAGCGTGCTGCAATCCGCTTTTAGAATTTTATGAATCTTTGTCCAAGCTGATTGATAAAGGGTTGCTTATCGAGATTGGCTTTATTGAAGAAGAAAAAACTACTTGAGGTTAACGACCTAATAATGAGATGCTTCAAATCTTGTTCCATTAGTACTCTCTTTATCCGCTCAAATAGATTTAATCCGTTTAATTCCGTATCATTGGCAACGCTGCGTTTCGAAATTTCGTGGCATCAAGAAAGGATGACTTTGCCTATGGGACGCAATGTTCGATATTCTCCAAAAACTTTCGCTAAGTCATCATTTTCTGATGTCACAAAATTTCAAAACAAAGGGTTGCCAATGGTACGGAGTCAAACGGATATAATCTATTTTCCCGAATAAGGGAAATAGTGGAACAAGATTTGGGGCACCTTTTTATTACATCTCATACTTTTCATTTCTTCAATAAAACCGATTCTGAGCAGTATCTTGTCAATCGCAGAAATGGTGCGTGCTGTTTGATCAAATCAAATCAATACTTACTGTATTACGCCGAAGCGTGTAGCAAGTTTACGGAACCCATCTCCGCGTCATCGTGCCTGGGCAATGCAGCTGCTTTCGAAGAAATGTCGCAGCGGTGGGGAGCCGTAGGTAACATTGTGTCCGACTTGACTGGTCCGAGATTTGAACCTCAGACCTGCCGCTCCATGCAGAGACGTACGCGTTACCGCTAGACTAACTGGCTGGTTTGCCTGTTTGATTGGGGATCAAATTGCAAAGCCACGGTTTTAAGGTCGTTTAATGAGCGACACGCGCATTAAGGTGAATTTACACAGTATCCGTTTTTCGTACGTTTTCGTCCGTTTTTTTACGTTTTTGCTTCTCCTTGACAAAGTATGCGCTTTTTCATCCGCATTTTTATAAGTACATATCCGCACTACGTAGACTGTTATATATAGATAAAAATTTTGTTCAAAAATTTTGGGTATGAACGATAAGAGCGATATTTCGAAATAAGGCTGTACCCCTTTACAAAAAAATTTTTTCGGAAAACTTTTGTCCAGTATGTGACTGTCTGGTTAGTGCGGATATGGACACATAAAAATGCGGATGAAAAAGCGCATACTTTGTCAAGGAGAAGCAAAAACGTAAAAAAACGGACGAAAACGTACGAAAAACGGATACTGTGTAAATTCACCTTTAGATAAACTGGCTCAAAAATTTGCTTTATGGTTCAAATAAACTTCAATCAGTTTTACGTGTGAAAAAATGAAACCAGACTCAACCAGATAAATACTATGATCAACACTGTCTTAATATATAGTTTTAATACCCCAGTGTACGGAAGTACCTAACTACATACAGTAGGTTGTATTTACTTGAAAAATGCCATTCTTATGTGTCTTTTCTATTTATCAATCGGGAAACCGACTGGTAAAATATACAGTTGATGCGATGGCTTTGCTGTTTAATGAAGTTAGTGGAAGACCGAGACTGAGGTGGAGTCGAGGACATAAGGCTCGAGGCCAAGGTCAAGAACACAAAAAAATCAGAGGCCAAGGACAGCCATTCGGAGAACAGATCTTCTCGAGGCCAAGGACAGAAATCAGTGGCGGATTTAGGGGGGGGGATGGGGGGGATGCATCCCCCCCACCAGCCTAAAAGTAACGATTTTGGCCGAAAAATCAGCCTCTGTTTCGAATAATTCGGCTCCATTTCGGGATGCATCCCCCCCACCGACCTAAACGTAACTAATCCGGCGAAAAATCAGTCTCAATTTTGGTGAAGACCTTTTTTTTTTTTTTTTTTTTTGGAGACCACCTGAATATGGGCGAAAAAAACGTTTGAATTTCCGATTTCGGCCGAAAAATCAGTCTCAATTTTGGTGAAGACCTTTTTTTTTTTTTTTGGAGACCACCTGAATTTGGGCGAAACAAACGTTAGAATTCCCGATTTCGGCCGAAAAATCAGTCTCAATTTTGGTGAAGAACTTTTTTTTTTTTGGAGACCACCTGAATTTGGGCGAAAAAAACGTTAGAATTTCCGATTTCGGCCGAAAAATCACTCTCAATTTTGGTGAAGACATCCGAATTTTTGAGGTTTTGTGCTTCAAATCCCCCCCACCAAAATTTTCTGGATCCGCCACTGACAGAAATGCTCGAGGTTAAGGCCAAGGCCCAAGGACACAGGCGCGAGTGTTCTCTAATAAAAAAAGGTTTTCAGAAAAAAGTTTCAGGCGATCAACAAAATTTTAACAATCCAAAGAATAGTGCTGTCCTTGAGCCGAGGACATGACAATTTTCGAGGACTTGAGGCTTCGAGGCCAAGGCCAAGGATTTCAAAATGTGTTCTCGAGGACTCCACCTCTGGACCGAGATGTGAATGCTGTGGCAGTTCAATCTTAAGCTACTGCCAAACAATCCACATTGAAGAACAGAGAATGATCAAAACGATTCAGCCGAAAATCATCAACAAGATTATGGTTTGGTTAATTTGCATTAGTTTTCTTTTTTACGCTCAAGTTCAAATTGTTCATACCTGTTGTCCCAACTAGTAGCTACAGTACACTGATACGAAATAGAAGATGAAAGTCAAATCCGAAACAGTTTGTCGTAGATTGTTAATCATAATTTTGATTGAACCGTTAAAGAGATACTGCTCGAAATCGGTTTTATTGAAGAAATGAGCACTACTTGAGGTAATAAACAGGTGCCCCAAATATTTCTCTCCACATCCCCTTATTCGCAAAAATACTACCGTGTTTCCCCGAAAATAAGGCAGGGCTTATATTAATTTTTACTCCAAAATATGTCACTAGGGCTTATTTTCGGGGGATGTATTATTTTGATATATCAAAAAATGAAGTTACAAAGTAAAAATCACGAAATTTTAAATAAACAGAAATTACGAAAAAAGATCTACATTTACTTGCCATTAACATGTTTTTTATTCAGAAACTCATTAACAACAATTTATTCAAGATTCAAGAATTTATTCAAAAAGATTTTTTGAAAAGGATGGCATACACCGCATTAAAGCAGTTTGAATAAATACAAAAAAAAGAATGTTTGACTCTTTCGTCTTTCTGCCGCTCTCAACTAGGGCTTATTTTAAGTGTAGGGCTTGCATTAAAATCATCCTCAAAAATCATGCTAGGTCTTATTTTGCGGGTAGGTCTTATTATCGGGGAAACACGGTATTACTATTTTCTCCGTTTGACTCCGTACCAATTTGTGACATCACACCAGGCATGAGATGCAAAAATTTTTCGCTGATTGAAGAACGCAATGTTTGATGAGGAAAGTAAAAGAATTGTGCTTTAAACAGCGATTCTAATTCAAACTAAATTCATCGATCGCATTATACGAGTGATACAATCTTTAGAATTAAAGTTAAACGAGCTTTAGTGATGTTTTTAGCCTATGAATGTTATAAAATCTGAAGCAAAAAACGATTATAATGTAGAGCAGTACTGGTAGCCTAGGTCTGTTGGAAGTCCATATTAAATAAGCCTACTGTGGGCAATTGCCAACTATAACAACCCTAAAACAACACCAACCTGGTCTCTAGTGCTATTCTCGCCAACTCTTTTTCATTAAGCTAAGATAAGTTCCGCTGCGAGTATTGTACAACCAGCAACTAGCAATTTTATAAAATAACAGAATAGGTACCGGTGTATGTATACACTCAGCGTAGGCTAATCTCAGATCTGTAATCAGAAACTAGCGCAATAAAACAGTGGGCCTAACCTAATACCCACAACTTACTAACCAGTTGCAGTAATTAGCCTAACCAAATCTGAAAACTTGGCTACAGCTATTGTTACCTGCAGACCTAGGCTATCAAAACTGATCTAGAGTATGATCGTTTTTGGCTACGTTTTATATCATTCATTGGCCACAAACTTCACTAAAGATAGCCTAACTTTGATACAACAAATTATATCACTCGTATGGTGCCACTGATGAATTTAGTTTGAAATAGGATCGCTGTCTAAAGCAGAATTCTTTTTCCTTCCTCATCAAACATCGCGTTCCTTAGTCAGCAAAAAATTTTTGTAACCTCATGCGTATTGTGATGTCACAAATCAGTACGGAGTCAAAGCAATTAAATTGTATTTTCGAGAATGAAGGAAATTGGGGAGAAATATTTGGGGCACCTCAAGTAGTTCTTATTTCTTCAATAAAACCGATTTCGAGGATTACCTCTTTAGGACTATGGATACTGTTTCTTATGATTAAAATTAAAAAATCTTATGATTAAAAAAAAAATCAAAGGAAGCATACCTTTGCTAACGGCATAATGTTGATTCGTATTGTTTCTTTTATTTTAGCAGATATATCTGAATATTCGGTGAAATGTTAGGGAATACCACTATTTGAACCGACGTTTACTAACACTCCAATATCCATGTCTTTTAAAGTTTCTTCAACTTTGCCATAAATTTTTTCGTTTTCACCAAAATCAACTTGAATGGTTTTCACTTCAACTTCATTTTTGGAAACTGCAGGATTATGGGATAAAAACTATCAAAAAAATTTGAAATTGTTTTCAACGAACATCCATAAAAACCTAACTCACAAACATAGGCGTAGCCAGGATTTTTGATTGGGTGGGGCCCAAACCACAAATCACATGCGATGACGTCATCAAAAGTTTTCGAAAGAGGAGCTTGTTATTGGACAAAGATATCGTAAAACGGAAGATCGGAAGCCGTGTTCTAGTTTTTCACGAACCCAAAGTTAAAACGTCTGAATCGGAAGACGTGTGGAGTAAAGCAGTGCTACCGAAACGTATCACAGACAAGGGTATGGGGGCGAAGTCCCCTGCCGCTGGGCGATTTTTTGTAATTTTTGAAAAAAATAGCTATTTCAATGTCATTACACCATATTTTGCACGTTTTTAGAGCAATTTGAAAGAACTAGATTTTAGATATTTGAAAGTTAATTAAAAAAATTAAATTGTTCAATTTTTTTGTACATACAATGCTTAATTCTCCTTTTACTTACAACTTCTACTTACAATTAATCATATCTTAAATTGTAAGTAGAAGAAGAATCAAACAATTTAATTTTTTTCGATTAACTTTCAAATGCTAAAAATCTAGTTCTTTCAAATTGCTCCAAAAACGTGCAAAATATGATTCAATGGCAATAAAATAGCTATTTTTTTCAAAAATGCAAAAAATCGCCCCTCGTCTGTAATATGTTTTGGCTACACTACTCTACTCAACACGTTCAAAATCATGCATTTTGGGATTAAAGTGTGTGATTTGGCCCAGGTGGGAGGAAGCAAGGTACATCTCCTCGTGCAATATTTCAGCAGTTAGTAATAATTCACTCTAAGATTTGCCTCAAAAGATTTTTGTCTTGTCATTAAAATAACCAGTTATTGGAGCACATGCACGGCTATGGGGCCCAAGCCCTCTTCATTCAAATTCAATAATTTGTTCAAAGAGCATTTTCACTCGCTAATTTTTTTTCAAAAGTGTTTTGTTGCGTAAAACCGACGAGTTGGAGGCAAGTTGTTATCGAAAAATGATACAATAGATGGTTATGCTTACTAACTATGTTATTGCTCGGGCCGGATTTACATTGCGCGGACCGGGGCGTCTGGCACTGTGTAGGGATTTTTGCAACATCTTCCTGCCAAATACAGGTGAAGATCAAAAAAAAGTCCTACTATCTGAGCACGGGGTCCCTGAGATTGTGCCGTACGGTATCTCCGATCCTGGTTATTGGATTGCGATCATAAAAAGGTTAGATGAGGGCCTGTAGCAACTTTTAGGACAAAAACTCGTAATTTAACCCGGGCAATACATTTAAATTGGTTGGAAAAATTAAGTTGGGGGGAGGGTTCCCTGATCGTCAATATTATTGTTTGTAACTGTTATACACGAAAATGGCAAAAGAAACTGAAACTGAAGAAACAATAAGCTTTTTTGCCAAATTTTTGTCATTGGTAACATTTCAATTGCGGCGGAGGGGAGGGGGGGCCGGGCTCTCTGGGTCCCCCTTCTGGCTACGTCTACGCTCACAAAAGCCCCATTAAGCTGTACTAATTTTAACAGAATAGTTCTTAGAGGTCATCAAAATTGACATCTTCGCTATTTTATAAATAGAATATCAAGCAAAAAATAAATTGAAGTGCACAACCAAAAAGTATAAAACAACAAAAAACAATCACTGGTTAAATTACTTTGTTCTTTTTTTTGAACGTTGATTTAATGTCAAAACGAAGTAAAATACTAATCTTTGCACACGTCAACGTTTCAAGCAACGCTGCAAAGCCGCTCTGCATAATGACACCATTGCTTTATCAAATATTTAAAACAAAATGCTTGCAATTTTACCTGAAAAAGTTTGAAAAATTTAAAACTAATTTTTAATCTTTTATATCTTTTTGCTAATTTTAAATGTGGAAAATATCACATCAGTTCAAAAACTAACCGATTTGCGATTTCACTGCGTCTAGCTTTTCATAATTCCTTGCAACCAAAACAATGTCCAGACCCCTGGAAGCAAGCTGAAATTAAAGAAGTAATCAATTTTACAGCGTTGTGGAAATTTACGTAAAACTAGAATGCAATATGATAATTTCATAATGTTTTAACAACACTGCGGTAAAATGCTTAACAAAAACAATTCTTCATTAAAAAAACAAAAACTTGATCAACATGTTTCAAAACCGCAAGAGTACGAAAGTATAGAGTATGATTTTACTGCGGATGATGCTACGAGTGATGTCTCAAAACGTTTTATAAAAACTTTTTGACAACTCAAAGTTTGGCGCCTCATGCATATTTTTATTGAGATGACTTAAACCTTTCTATTGTTGTTTGTGTCTCAAAAATTGCAAAAAATTCTTATCAGTAGCAGCAGCAATTATACATTAAACTGAAAAATTAATGTTTTGAAAAGTAAACTTTAACTTCCATAAGTTTCCTTAGAGTACACATTACTTACTTGAAATGCTAAAGCTTTTCCTCTTCCATCAGTTGAATCCGTAATCGCTGCAGCAATATGGGGTGCGGTAAAAATAAAAGCTTTTTCATTGAAATTAAAATGCTAAAATGCATGAAGTAAGATAGGCATGTGTAGGATAAAAAAGTTGCTGGCCCATGGTTAGGTATGGCACTGGAATCCATGGATTCCGAAAATAAGCTTAAGGTAGCTAACTGATCAGGCGATAAACTAAAACAGCACATCTCCAAAATCATTCTAAAAGCGGATGAAAAACAATAATTTAATTTTGCTTAAAACAGTCCAATGACGTCACTTGTCTATAAAAGTAAATTTGGTTGCAACTTTTCAACACCAGATCAAATCTTGTTGGAAAACTTTGATCAGAGTCAATAACATTTTACCGGCAGGTAGATAGCACGGCATAGATCAATTGTCTTGTCACAAACATACAGAATGCACAAATTTAGAAACATGAATTTAGGCTGGAATTAACTGATTCAAAACAATTGTTACCTGCCCATTTTCCATATTTTGTAAAATCAGGATAATTTCTGATAACGTAAACATGTAGAAATTAATGTAGGCCGCGCAGTATCTTAAAAGATATATACAGGAGGGCCAAAATTACTACCTTACTCAGTGTATCATTCAAATTAATTATTATATTTTATTTGACAATAAGTATTTAAATTGTGATTGTAGACAGCACTAAAAACGTCGAAACACGGGCTATGCAAACTTTCGAGAGATCAATGATATTATGTCAAATTATCTCTTGATATATTTGCTGTAACTAAACGATTTAATTGATAATTGTCCAGATTGATATATACAAAATTTACGCTGATATTGTGTGTTTCAAAAAAAAACGACCTTCTGAGATCTGTTGTTGTTGTTGTTGTAGCGCATATTTCTCCTCCTGTTACCGGACAGCGTCAAACGCTAACTTATAGGACGATCCGCACACTGTTCATTACAACAGCTACTTCGTGATTGGAGGAATCCGCACCTGCTTAGGAGTTTCCGATGATCCAATGTTTCTGTGGATTTCTTCGAATTCTTGTCTACTGAATTTGCTGCTTGTTCAAAGCCACCAAGCAGAGTCAATGATCGTAAAGCGTCTTATCCAAGGACGCAACAACGTGGTCCAAATTTAAAATTTAGATACAACTTGGTCCAAATTTGCATTATTGTGAAAAAGTTAGTAGACGAATAAAATGTATCGAAGTCCGATATTATGAAATCATACATTCTGCTTTGAATGAGTTTTCAATCAGTCCTCTGGATTGAGTACTTTTCGAAAAATGCCATTTTGGTCTTCGATTAAAATTTTCAATATTATGACGTCACATTTAGGTGTCAAACGACGTTGATTTTTGATTTCAAAAATGTTTTTACACGCTGCTTAATTTTCCACGTAATTGTGAATTTGGACCAAGTTGTTGCAAAACCCTAGAAAAACAGTTTGCGTTTGCGCCATTATTTACAGACCTATATTCTTACATGCAAATAACGAAGTTTTTAAGCTTGCCAATTTTTTTGACTAATCAAACTAAACTTATAATAATTTACCATAAAACATTCACTAAAAAAAGTACAGAAGCTGAAACTGTTCTTTTGATAGCTCCAATTGTTTTTAAAAACTCGAGCTCAAGCTGCTATAGCCAAAGGCAAGCAAATTGATACGGCGGTACAAACATGTCGAGCAATATAATTGCTAGTACATTAGTCGCATCAGAGGAAATCAAAGCATGAAAATATGATGGTCGTAGTTTTTTAGCAGACAGCTAATCAGGACCTGATTTAGGGGGGCTCAAGAGGGCCGGACTCTGGGGCCCCTACCAAAGTTGAAACGAGCTGATTAGAACAGTCCCGAACTCGAAAACATAGGTCCGAATCTGTAAAGTGATTTGAAGCCAAAATCAGACCTGACAATGCCCGAAAATTAAGTTATGACAAAAAATGTGTACAGTTATTGCTTGTTTGCGGTAACTGCTGATCAATTGTGACTTAATAATTATAATAATTGTGTAATAATTATCGTATTGGTGCTTAAACAAAGCTGTTATTTAGTGTTTCAAGGTTATTTTAATTACGCTTTATAGCACCTAAAAGTCTAAAACACAAGGCAAGTACGTATACCAAGCCCAAATTAACCCCGATATTTTGTCAATCATAAACTTGATCCCGGCCCGAACCCAATCCGAAAAGCTTGGCCTGACTTAAAACTCTGGTCCCCACAATATAGAGCCCACACCATCCACCACTACTAGCCTGTACATTTGCGCGGTGTTGCGCAAAATGGAAATATTTGGAATATATTTGTCTTGTAGCAAACTAGTTTTGTCAGCTTACCCACTTTCCTTGTCCAATGTCCATTATGCATCATCAAAACGATATAATGCAAGCAAAATATAACAGATCTATCGGCGGCATCTGTATCCTCCTGTCACGAAAAGCAACGCTGAAGCTTCGCTTTGGATGAATTCGCACCCTTAATTAGAAGTTGTTAACTTGCTAGTGGACTTTGCTGGACTATGGTAGACATGGTAAGTTTCCAGTTGGCATTGGACTTCTTTCCATGTAAATTTGCTGCTTGTTCGAAGCAACCAAGCAATGATAATCATTGTAAAGCATCCTATCCAATGATGCGACAACGTGACTAGAGTGCGGAATGAACCCAGATGATGCGGCCAGAGTCGTCGTAAAAACGACGCTTATAATAATACTACTGCAATAGCAAACAACAGGTATTACTGTACTGCAAAAAAATAAGAAAAATACACGTTTATCTTTTCTCTTTATAGGGTTGTCGACAGACAACAAGACCGTAAAATGGAGATAAACCTAAATAGTAAATAGTTTAAAAAGAAACTCCTAGACTATGACCGAAAGACACTAATTCTCAACATTTAGATATTTCAGCAATTGTGCTTTATGCTACAGCACCTTAAACATGTAACGTTACGAAAGAGTATATTGCGCCAAAAATATGTAGTTCACGTTTAACTAAAATCAAGCAAAAATCGTATTATTCTCAAAAATCTTGAAACATGATATAGGCCTAGCACTAGCTAAAAATATGAAAATTACAATTTACACTTTATCCAAAAATACAGCACAAATAGAACAAAGGTTAAAAAAATACCGACACTTCTAGCAACCGTATCAAGAATTACACATATGTTTTTTCTGACTCGGTTATTTATTGCAGTTTTGATTTCAAAATATTTGTAAACAAGAGCTGTGCCAAAAGTGGACGTGTTGGTTTAAAAAAAGTATTATATTCCATAATAGTGTTTATTTTTTCAAAAAGTTTTGTTTGGTTTGAAGTCGAAAAGTTCATGAGCCACCCATTTGCTACATCTCATGCAGCTTGTCATGATGGCCAACCCACAGAAATAATTTAACAGCCTAATCCAACTTTAGAGTCCCACATTTTTTTTGCTCAAGTTTACACTACCGAATTTTCATCACTTTATGATGTGTGTAGTATAGAAATCTCTTAAATATGTTGTTCTTGAAAAATATGCTGCATATGATCTTTAGTGAACTTTATTGCAGAAGGGTTCCGTTAGGAAACGTTTTAGCACCGAAAGAATGCATCCAAATAATTTTTCCTGGTAGTTGCCATCACCCCAACTTGTAGCATTTAGTTCAATAATAATTCAAAATTGCATTAGATTAGTTACTAGGGGTTCATGATAACTGACCGCTGCAAACTGGCCGCGAACAAACTGACCGCGAATCAACTACCCCTAACCCTAATGGTGGCGGTCAGTTTGTTCGTGGTCAGTTTGATCGTGGTCAGTTGACTCAGTTCGGACATGGGGTCAGTTGACTCAATTCTTTTTGGTACGTAAAAACCACCAATAAAATTTAATTGAACGAAATAACAATCAAATCGAACTATAAAGAAAAGTTGGATACCCCACTATAAATCAAGTGCAAAATTAGTTTAAACATTCAAAGTAATGCAAATACTAAAACAGGTAATTATTGTACAACAAAGAGTTAGTTTGGAAGCCAAACTTCGTTTTAAGGTATCTTACTGAGCAGTATCTCCTCTAAAAATCTAAATATTTCACTGCACTCCGTATTTGCGTGATTGTGCAATAACTTTATTTTGTAGCACCAATTGTAATTGCAAATATTCCAATATTTCTTAACTTTTATGTTCTGTTTTTTAAAAATAATTTTAATATTAAATTCTGACCAACCAGTTGGCCGAGCGGCAATGCGCCTGTCTCTGGAGCGGGAGCTAGGAGATTCAAATCTGAGACCGGTCAAGTCAGACCAGAGTTGTCAATGGCTCGTCACTGCTGCAACATTTTTTCGAAATAAGGAGCTGTGTAGCCCGGGCGCAATGACGCGGAGATGGTCTCACAAAATCGTTGCACGTTTCGGCGTAATACAGCTTGCATAATGAAAGATTTGATATTTCGTCCTGCATTCAAGATTTTTCTTGTGATTTTATTGATTTTTCTGTTCAGATTTTTGTGTTCTTCTTATTATGTAACTGTTCAAGGTTTTTGCAGGAAACGATTTGAAAATTGCTATCTGAAAATAAAAATAAATGATATAAAACTACAGTTCAATCTTGCTATTTCAGTTTATGCTACTGCAGTTTCTTAGAAGAAATTGCTTCCGGAAAACTACTGGAAAACTGTTGATAAAAACTACAAATTCAATGAACGAAGATGTAAAATAGTGCTTGTCAAAAGTGAACAACTACCGTGTTTCCCCGAAAATAAGACAGGGTCCTATTTTATGTTTCTTTCGAAAAATAACACCAGAGCTTATTTTATGGGGATATCATTTATTTTCATTTATCAAAAACAAAATTGTCTAGTAGAAAATTACGAGATTTTCGAATACACAAAATATGAAAACCGATATCCATTTACTTATAAATAACACATTTCTATTTAAAAACAGCTGTTCATAGATTGAATAGTGGCGTGATCTTCATGTTATCTCAGGTCATTGAACTTTTTCCTCTACCACACCTTTTTATTAATGATGGGAATATGATCATTATTTAGCTAATCTATTCATTAACTAGCGCTACTTTTTATCCTAAATTCCCACAACAACTTTTCAAGCAGTAAAAACACAATCGAGGACTAAAAAAGTTCGCCCTATCGCCTTGGTCTTATTTTTACGGAAAGGCTTATATTAAAATCATTTTTTAATCTCGGGCTAGGTTTTGTTTTTGGGTTAGGTCTTATTTTCGGGAAAACACGGTAGCTGTACAGAATCCTCAATCCTTTACACCATCGATCATTTTAAAACGGTCGTCAAGAAGTCTTGTTAACATAAAGCAAAATCAATCATTACCTTCCGAATAAGCCGAAAAGATGTATCTCGTAATTATGTTTGGATAGCCATTATGACTCGAACAATTTGATTTATTTACCTATTTAGCAATAACCGAAAACTTTTTAAAAGTTGAACGTACAAAACCAACAATCACATAATCTATGCTTATTTCCAAAAACTATCTCTTATATACTGTCTATTAGTGGTGTATGTTTCAAAAAATATATTGCTGAGACTATAGCAAGTTCAAGTTGATTTCGGTAGGAATTTAGGATCATCTCATTAAGTAATCAATTATTAAAGCTAAACAGATAGCGGCTGAAGCAGGAGAAAACAATTATAATTATCAGTGAAAGAGTTTTTCATTGAGCAAGTAAACATCCAGTGGTGCAATTCAAATTTTGCAGGAACCGGACATGTAACCGGTTTTCTAAATTTAGTAACCGGTTCGTTCCTAAAGTGCAGGATTTCTATGCAGGCAATTTTTAACAACCGGTTCTCTAAATTTAGGAACGGATTCGCGCGAGACGACTGAGTAGGACCACTGCAAACACTCATCATCACCGTACAGTGCTCGTATAATGTTGTTCGATTGTATTCAGTTGCCGAGAATCAGAATAACGATTATCCTGCCTTAAATTTTTTCACTCTTTCTCATTAGAACATGTTACAAACTACCAGAAAAAAAAAGAAACGGTGCTGACCCATTACTTACCCGAAGTACGTGGCGCCACCACCCAAACGTAACCCTCTCCTTATCGACAGTTGCAAGTGCAGACCTTGCATAAACTTCTGGAGTAGTTGAGAAGAAGCTTTGATGGTCATAACTGTTTGCAAGTTTAGTGTTCACTAAACCAGGAAGGCAACTCTGAAATGAAATTTCGACCAAACAATCATTAACAATGTTCGATGCATCATCATTTTTACGTATTCTTGATTTATGATTACAACGAAAACAATTTCTTCTTTTGTAGTGATTAATGAAGACTGCTTTTTTGAAGAGTTTTGAAATATTAAAGGCCCATTTTAAATGCAATGAAACTGACAGTTATTGCATGTTCAATTGTTCAAACGCACATTAAAGTACTGCACATTATGGCATTGGTACTACAAGACAAGCATTTGCTACTACTTGTACTTAATGTTGTTTCAAAAATACTTATTTATACATACAGCATGAACAACTGAATATACGTGCAATCAACTGCAATCAGTAGCGTAGCTAGGGGGGGGGGGGGCTATAGACCCCCCATTGGCATGTTGACCAAAATGCACAATGGTAAAAAAAACACGTTTTTAGCACTTTTGAGACTGTTTTATGCTCTGGAGTGGACTAAATAGTGATTTAAAACATCTTTTGAAACATATGCTCAGGGGGGGGGGCTAATTTGTCAAAAATAAAACTAACAAATAAATGAAAACTTCGAAAAATGGTAAGAAATAAGCAATCAAATTTGATCACAAGTGTAAAAATGCTAAACATAGGTGTCATCAACAAACATACAATAAACTGAGGAATAGGGGGGGGGGGGGGGGCTATTCAGTATTAGTTAATTTCCGATCATTCTCTCAAATCTCTTTTCATTAGCCCCCTCCCCCCAATTATTTTTCTCTATAAACTGTATACGAAATAGATTACTCCGTGTGAGTTTTATTGAACTATTCGATTTTGTAATTTACCAGCATCGAAACAAGAAGACTAACATTTTACCATTAGCCACCTCCCAAATAGCCCATTTATGCAACCAGTTTAATCATGTTTGCACTGCCAATTTCTAAGCCACGTTTTTAAAAGCATTATTTTTTTATGAAAATAGCCCTAAAATGAAGTTATTTTGCAAAAAAACGCAAAATTTTCGAGCGCTGGGGGCTCCGCCCCCAGACCCCCGTGCCTCCGGCGGCTGGGGGCTTTGCCCCCAAACCCCCAAAACAGTCCCCCCCATTGCGAATTTCTGGCTACGCGCCTAACTGCAATTATTAAATATTTTGCCCATTTTGCCGACAGCATGGTCAAGAAGGTGAAGTGTTGTTTTTACGACGACCTTGATTGCATGATCTTGGTTCAACCTGCACCCTGGTGACGCTGTTGCGTCGTTGGACAAAACACTTTACGTTGATTTTCTATGCTTGGTGGCTTTGCATAAACAGCAAATTTACTGGGGAAAAAGTCAAACTTGGACCGGAAAACTTGGAAAATGGTCAGCTCCAAAGCGGGTGCGGATTCGTTCAAAGGATAGCGTAAAGCACTGAGCAGGATTGTAAGACGTGATGTTTCTATGAACTGTTAAATTGGTTCTGCCTCTTTCACTTCCGGAACAATAAAACACGTAGAGTTGTATGCACGAAAGTGGATTAACTTTAATTTACGGATTATCGGTTTTCTATCTTCTAAATTAAAATAAACGAAGTTCGCTAGCTCAGAGAAGCTGTTTTTGAGTTACTTTATTTTTATAGCAATTTGCTTGGCCGTTTGTCCAATTTTTTCCCCTAAAGGGTTATTAATCCTAATCCACGTTGGTGCGAACGATCGAAAGTAATTCAAACTTACTTGTATTGTAATTCCTTTATCCTCGTACTCGTAACTGAGTGCCGTGGAAAAGTAATCTACAAAAGATTTTGAGGCTCCGTAACTTGCAAGCGTTGCAGCTGGAAGCTTCGCTATCGCTGACGAGACGTTGACAATGAGGCCTCTTCTCCTACGCACCATCCCTGGAAGCACTATTTGATTCATCTGATAAGAAACAGCATCATCATTTTTTCCTTGGATGATGATATTGTAGTTAAACTAAATCAGCACAGCCATAGCGTACAATATTAGTCACGTTTAGGTGCAGTGGTGCTATTCAAATATTGCAGGAACTACGTGGTCTATAACCAGTTCTCAAACTTTAGGAACAGGTTTGTTCTAGCCAAAAATGAAGGATTTTCTTAAAAGTAATTTTTACCAACCGGTTCTCTAAATTAAGTGGTCAATTTGTGCGAATCTGTTGAATAGCACCGTTGTTTAACTCGGTTTAAATTTCTGCTTAATTCTATTATGGCAATCGTTTTTGTTCTTAAATTAGTAACTGCTTGAAAAAAATTGTGGGTAAGTAGGTAAGTAGCTTCCGGTAAGTAGGTAAGTAGCTTCCGAAATCATTTGTGGAAAGAATTTAATGTATTTTTTACATGATTTTATCAAAATTGGTAAATGAAGAAATGTAATGCTAACCAGTAACCAGTCTTGGCCTGTCCTACAGTGGATAAATGTCTGCAGCTGAATTGCAAACTTGCTTTTGGTTATGAAATGAATTAAACCAAATGTGTTACATTAGTATTTAGTAGTTTCCCTGCTCAAAGTCATGATTGAAAGAGAGGGGTATAAACCTTTTGTAGATAAAGATAGATGGCAGCTTAATCAAAAAATTCCTTTGATCAGATAGCATAAAACAGTAATTGTGTAAAAGTACACTCGCGCTATTTGTGTGTTACAACTTTGATCTTACTTTAAGCACTGACGTGATATTGATTCTTGTGATTTTTGCTAAAGTGCTGGATAAATTGGGAATATCAAGAAAAAATGCTGGTTTGTGTCCAGTTGTTCCAACGTTGTTTATCAACACACCAATATCCAAATCTTCCAAAAACTCTTTTATTTGCGGATAAATTTTTTCATTCTCACCAAAGTCGATTTGTAAATATTTTGTTTCGACGTTAAACTTTGATTCTGGAAACAATTTTATTCACAATATTAAGAACAAGATTAAGTAGCAAGCTCTAACAATAAAGAGAACGTTAAAGTGCACTGTAATTTGAGCTTCAAAAAAAAAGGGGGAAGGAAAAAACTTGTGAGCAAGTTCATTTTTGGTCAATATACAGCTTTTGGCTTCAACATAATTGTATCTGGCATCAAAATTCTTTGGCCGAGCAGACTATTTCAACTCGGCGAAAAGATGCTTCACACCATTGAGTGTCCTATGTCCAAACCAGAGTTATATACAGTAAGTCGGACCGGGCTTTTCAGGTCAGGCTCGAGTTCGGGTCGGATTCGAGCTTTAGGCTGACAAAATTTCGGGCTTCATTCGGGCCTGATACGTGTCTTTTGTTTTAACTTTTAAACGCTTTAAAACAAATGAGTTTTCGGGCTTGGACCATATTTGGGCTTTTATTTTTGTGCTAGGGCCTATTCTAGCCGTCCCGTTTACAACTCTGATCCAAGTCATACCATAGCTATTATTTAAGCCAAGGGCGTCCAACCCGCGGCCCGCGGGCCAGAAGTGGCCCGCCAAAGGTTTTAAAATGGCCCACGAAAGGTTTTTGCGTTGGTTGGTTGATTGATGCCTCCGCGCTGACGTTGTGAGTTGCAGAAAAAAACCACAAAATCTTTTTTTAAGACCTTTTTTTTGGTCTTCACCTGCTTTTTGGCTGAAAACACTGATCAAATCTGAGCGAAGACCTTTTTTTTTTTTTGGTCTTCACCTATGAATTTTGGCCCGCCAAACTTTTGGAACAGCAAATTTGGCCCGCGGCTGAAAAAGGTTGGACGCCCCAGATTTAAGCTCTTAGCAATATCCAAAACATACAATAAAAATTTTGCAGTACAAGAGCTTACACCATGACCAGTTGGCCATTGCAAAAAAATGAGTAAGGCTGATAACGGTAAGTTAATTCAACGAATTAATTTTTTTGTCAAATTAATGTGCTTCATGATTTTTTTGTGCTCTAATCGCTTCTCTTCTTGTTTTCGTTACAGGATCTGAAGAGGTTGAGGTAAACTTGAAGAAACTCAATAAATAAACCCCAGCACAATAAAACAAGAATTTTTCGCAATGTTCGACTTCAAACTGCTGCGCAAAAACTCCGTCGAGACTTTTTGGTTAAGACAAACACTAAGAAATAAAATGCTGCAGGAATAGGCTACAGAAAAATTTGTAGAGTCTTTTACAGTCAGTAGGCTAGTGCTCAAAAAAGATCGAACTTGTAGCAGCAATAAATTACAATAAATATAATTTTTTGTGCTTAGGGGTTGTTACTCTTGACTTTTCGGTCTATACAATAGATTTCCTGATTCCTTACCTATTTCCGACGAAACTGAAACCAACTTTTCTTCGTTTCTAGATATCAATACAATTTTCTGCCCTCTAGCAGCAAGCTAAAAATAGTAAAGCATGTAAAATTTTGTGCAAACACATTTGGTTATTACAACTTTAATTGATTGTGTTGCACATTTCAAAATGATTTTTTTTTTGAAAGCTTGTCCGTTTACTTTCTCAATAGTGCAGCACGTATAATATATTTCTTTAATACCCGGCCAGCACAAGTCAGGTTGATGATTCTCCAAGGTAAAAAATCAAAACTTCTATTTATCGCTTGGGCATTTTAACGTGCAGTAGCGTTTTCTGTACGGAGTAGGCCAGGGTAAGCTTGCTGCTTAAACATGCAATGATGTTGCTCCCCACACAGGTGATATATATGGTTCACGTACGGAATGCTGCTGTTATACCAAAACACACTCTGACATTTTTTGAAACCTCTTGTACTCTTCTTAGTAGCCTGTTAAATGTTAGTAGAATTAAATAAGAATTAATAAGAATTAAATAAGAATTAAAATAGAATTAAATAAGCCTCAGAATTAATAAAAAAGCTTTCAAATATTGACTAGCAAACGTTAGGTATAGTAAGTTACAGTTAGGTATAGTAAGTTACAGTACAAGTACATGGAAATCATCTGAACTTCGAAAACAACTATATAATACAGTAGATTGTAACAGCAATTTGAGTATTTACTTAACTTAACTTCCAAACATACCTCCAAAGCGATTGCTTTACCGATCCCATCCGTAGCTCCAGTAATAACTGGAAATAGAAGAAAAAGTTACATTATGCGAGATGCAACTTGATTTTAAATAAAATTCTTAACCACACGTTAAAACAAAAGAAATTACAATCAAAACGCTGCATTTACATGGCCGCAACCAGGGACGTCTCCTTCTCTGGAGCATTTTCGCCCCCCTTTCCCTCTAGCAGATTTCTAACAATTTATATGTCAGGCAGATACAAACTTAATTGAAATCTGTTCAAAAATGGTTACCGTACGTTCAATAAAATTTTGCAAAAGTTTTTCAAAGCGTCGTGGCTCCAAATCAGTTTCTACCTAAATGCCAAATGCGGTATAGGTTGCATGTCAAGTTTTCTGTACACAATTTACACGTTTTCTTCTTTAAAAAGGTAAATGATTATAGCCCAAAGCAAAACAATACGTTGCGCACCTTAGTCTTCGTTTTGTTTACTTGGCACCATTTTATCTTGGTTGTATTGTTACTGTGAGTCACCTGCTCATGGTAATACACTGCTGTTGTCCTACGCGTATATCGAAAGTAATAATGATTGTTTGTCTTAACCATTTTAACTACGGTCTGGAGTTTAAAGCTTTACTTGGTCACCAGGAGAGACGGCAAAGGTTTTAAAATTTTCCTATTTCTTGTGTTGTGCTTGTTCATTGCACAATCTTTATTTCAATGTACTTTTTTGACTGACCGATGTTTTTTTCTTTCAGAAGCAGCACAAACCAAAGCGGATTTCTGGGATCTCGCAAAAATTGTCTGGTTTTGGCATTATGATTGAGGCTTGCACGCTTTTTCGGCCTTCTCTTTATATTGATGGCAATTCTTGATAAAAGCTTGCTTCGCATTGTTTTCGTCGACCAAAACGCTGCAATTCTGAAGCTTGGAGCTTACAGCGCTTTTCCAAACCCTTTAAAACTGATTTTCTGGGGTTGATAAAACAATATATTTTAATATGTCACCAATGTTATTGTTGTTGTAGTGCATATTTATCCTTCTGTCACCGGACAGCTTCAGACGCTACCAATTGGAAGATCCGCATACTTTTCTTTGTAATGACTACTTCGTGCTTGGAGAAATTCGCACCTGCTTCGGAATCTTCAGCACTGATTCACTGTTGCTGTAGTTTTCCAAAAAATGGTTTTCCGTATACCCTATTTGTTTCCACTAGTTTTGTTTGCAACTCATTCACATGAGTGTATTACTTAATTAGCACACATATTAAAATAGTTTGAAGCACTTATGTCACAGTTGAGTGAAGCACTTATGTCACCAAAGGCGTACCCAAGGGGGAGGGGGGGGTTGGAGGTTCAAATCCCCCCATTGGTCTGTCGACTAAAATGCACAATAAAGAAAATATCACGTTTTTAGCACTTCGGATCCTGTTTTTTTGCAATGACATGGACTCCAACTTGATTTAAAGCAACTTTTGAAGCATTTAAAGTTTCTTTGTGGGGTTAATTTGTCAAAGATATAACTTATAAATCAGTAACAACTTCAAAAAATTGCCAAAATTAGCAAATCTAACCGCTAAAAATGCTTAACCTTGTTTCATCAAAAATATGGGATGGGGTTTCAGTATTAGTTAATTATTCAGTACTAGTTAATTATTAATGCACTCAAATCTCATTCCATTAGCCCCCCATCCCCATCTGTCTCACTCTATAAACTGCAGAATATAAATGCTAGTGAGTTTTTTCAAATTATGAATTTGTGATTTACCGGCTTGTAAATAAGAGGACTGAAATGTTACCATTAGCCACCGTCCACATAGCTCACTTATGGGAAAAAGGCGTACACAGGGGGTTGGAGGTTTAAACCATCCTCCCTATTGATCCGACGTATATCATTCGAAATATCGTTTTATTGCGCAAAACAAACAAGCTCCTTTTTTACTCTCATATTAATACAAAATATTTAATTATAATAAATAATTTTTTTGTTATTTAATGCAACATTTTAAGTGACTAAGTGTAATACTGAAAACTTGGAATGTCGTGTTACGAGTCATAGTAACTTTCAGTAGCGTAGGCGGGGGTTTAAAGCCTCCCCCCATTGGCTTGTCAACCAAAATGCAGAATAAGAAAAATAACACTTTTTAGCACTTCTGAGATTGGTTTTTGCTCTGGAATGGACTAAAAGTGATTTAAAACATCTTTTGAAGCATAAATTTAGGGAGGGGGCTAGTTTGTCAAAAATAAAGCCCACAAATCAATGAAACTTTGAAAAATGGCCAAAATCAAGCAATCAAAGTTGATCGCTAGTGTAAAAATGCTAAACATAGATTTCATCAACAAACATATTATAAACTTAGGAATAGGGGTGGGGTGGGGGGGGCTACTTAGTATTAGTTAATTACCAATCACTTGTCTTAAAAATTTTTCCATTAGCCCCCCCCCCCCCGCTTCCCCCCTCTCCATTTATTTTTCTCCATAAAATATAGACGAAATAGATTACTTTGTGTGAGTTTTCTTGAATTGTACGATTTTATGATTTACCAGCATGTAAACAAGAGAGCTACAATTTTACCATTAGCCACCTTCCACATAGCCTATTTATGCAAACAGTTTAATCAGGTTTGCACTATTAATTACTATGCCACGTTTTAAAAGCATTATTTTTTTATCAATATAGCCCTAAAATTAAGTTATTTTTGAAAAAAAATGCAAAATTTTCAAGCGCTGGGGGCTCCGCTCCCAGACCCCCAATAGCCTCCGGCGGCTAGGGGCTCCGCCCCCAAACCCCCAAACAGAGCCCCCCATTGCGAATTTCTGGCTACGCGCCTGCCACACTTTGCACTGTTTATAGTTATAAGAGTTTTCGTAGCTTTTGCTTTGAACATTTTTTTCTTGATCGTTCAGTTGCAAACCGTATGATGTTAACTATAAATATATGCTTAATGCTCGATTCCTTTTTGTTTGAAAAGTTTTATTTGCATTAAGCACTGTGTGACTTTGATTCCATCTTGTTACATTGCACTAAGTTATTTATTCGCCAAAATATAGATAGCGAACGAATTTTTGATGTCACTTTTGAAAACCCCCCCATTGAAAAATCCTGCGTGCGCCACTGTCTGTCACAGCTGAATGAAATATATTGTAAAAAATCTTGAATGCCATAACAAAGTCTTTGATTTTTTATACCCGCCCTAAAAAAAGTGTTATACCTCGTAAAGCAACTCTTTCAGTTGCTGCGCCGATCATTTGACTCATTTAGCATTTAACATCCTCCATCTGAACTCACAACAAAACAGCACTTGACTTACCTGACCACTCGCCATATTTCCAAAAATTTGGATACGTGCGGAATCCAAAAACATTTAAATTGTGAAAGAGAATGTGAAGAAGCTTTAGGCTAAACCAAACTACAACCAGAAAACCAGCCCAGAAGCAAAGTGTTTCGACATGGCCGGTCAGCATCATAACATCTACTATATGCACTAAAAAGAACTGCACATGTAAATGATTGATATTAGCGACCGGCAAGTTAGTCAAGCCTCTGTAAAACGGGAGATCTGAAGTTCAAATCTCGGGCTGGTTAGATTGTAAACATTGCCAACAGCTTGCTGACGCCGAAACATATATTTCTTTTGAAAAGACCTGTCTTGTCCGCAAGCGTAATAACACGGAGAAGGGCCAAACCCGCAGTTAACCGATAATGCTTCGGTATAAAATGCTGGTTGTGCACACAGAGGATGATAATAAATTTCATTTCATTTGATATTAGCGTATAGGAAAATTGATATTAATAAAATTGTAAGCTGAAATGACTAACGGACCAAGGATCTCAATAGCAATGCTGCTGCAAAATAAGCAATCGTAACCCAAATTTACCGGCCAGTTGGTCGAGCGGTAACGTGTTGATCACTGGAGCGTTAGGTCTGAGGCTCAAATCTCCGGCCGGTCAAAATCGAACACAGTGTTGCCAACGGCTCGCAACCGCTGAGACATTTCTTGAAAAAATCTTTGTTGCTCGGGCGCAATATGTCGCGGAGATGACCCCGCCAACACATTACACACTTCGGCATAATACGGCGAATGTAATAAAAGATTTGATTTGTAACCCAAAGTTGTTCATTTGAAGTAACTGAAGTACGTTGCCGCAGCCTGAAATCTAAACTTCAATTTTTCCATTGCAACATTTCGTAAAGAAGAGGGATGTAAGAGGAAATTTTAAATTTCAATTGCAGCATCTCTAATATGGGACAACCAGAAAACATTTGCAAAAAGTATTTTTGAGATACATTAAATCTTTTAAATCTTTGGTCAACGAACGAAAGCTATATCTGTTTGTCGTTTTAAGTTTTACTTAGCCGTACGTTGTTAGTTCAATAACGCGTTTGTGGCAGCGCTCAATGACGACAAGGACAGGGCAGAGTGTAACCGCCAGACCAAGTCGGTATTGTTGCTTTTGTTACTTAGATCGATGGAATGAACGAAAATGCCTATGCAAAAGAAAAAACAGTAATAGTTTTCAGACGATAATTTTTAAGAACAATTTTATATGAATACAACGAGGCTCATTGTGGCTTAAAAAAAATATTTAGAACATTTCCAGCGTCAAATCAAACATTAGTTGACAACACTGGCCAAATAAAAGTCAATTTCTGTTATATTGTAGTAGCCTATTGTATCTTTTTTGCTTTTTTTTTCACTTTCTAGTTTAAAAAAAAAGCACTTGTTTAGAACAATTTCATAAACAAAAAAAAATGAAGCTGAAAATTAACAAAAACTTAAGAACAGCCAGCCTCAACCCAAAATTAGAGCTATTTTGATTGTTAATCGTCTAAAATCTGCTTTAAGGTGAATTTACACAGTATTCGTTTTTCATCCGTTTTCGTCCGTTTTTGCTTCTCCTTGAAAAAGTGTGCGCTTTTTCATCCGCATTTTAATAAGTCCATATCCGCGCTAAGTAAACTGTTATATATAGATAAAAATTTTGTTCAAAAATTTTGTGTATGAACGAACGATAAGAGCGATATTTCAAAATAGAGCCGTATCCCTTTACAAAAAATTTTTTTCGGAACATTTTTGTCCAGCATGTAACTGTTTGGTTGGTGCGGATATGGACATATAAAAATGCTGATGAAAAATCGTATACTATTTCACGGAGAAGCAAAAACAGAAAAAAAAACGGACAAAAACGAGCGAAAAACGGATACTGTGCAAATCCACCTTTACTTAAGCTATCGCTAAAGAAAGACAAAATGCAAAAACTATCAACGTCGTGGACTGATATGCAAAATAATTTTGCATCATTATCATTTGTCTTAAGTTTATGAATTTTGTTTACTTTGCATCTTGCTCTTGTTGCTGCAAGTAAATCAAACCAAGCTTTTCAAAACTATTGCAAACGCAGCTGCAGACTATAAAACAGCTTTCCTTTTCCTAAACCTATTTTCCTCTGTTGTATTTCTTGTCTATCCTACCAGCTTTTGAACTGTTTTCCAGTTTTATGTTAGACGCATATTATTTCTAATTTAGCATTTGCATAGTTATCTACACCGGAATGTGTAATAATTTACTTTATGGTTGCCAACTGCAAAAGCATACTGCAATGTTTATTCGACTATAACTTTTCTACTGGTTTTTATTCCGCATCGTTGCGGTTCAAAAATAAAAACCAAAGCCTTTATATCTGATATAGGTTACCTTACAAAGAGGTCACTTATATACTAGCTAATCTAGCTGTTTACATGGTAAATAGGTGACAATTTGATAGCTTAAGCCGTTGCGCTGAAGAACAATCTTTTGACCAGAATAAGCCTTTCGTGGAACAACAGTTCTCTACTTCTCTCTAACAGCAACGTTTTTTGGCATTTAAAAACCGTTAGATGTCACAAAAGAATTAAAAGATTTAAATTCTGCAAGTTCGCAAAATACCTGTGTTGAAAAAATTGGCTTAATGTTTTTTGGTAATTTGTGTTTGTCCTGTTTAAAAAAAAAGAAAAGAAAAAGAGAGGAAGTTAAAATTGAGATCTTTTGAATCGTACCAAAATTCAAATCAAGCATTCGGTTGCAATTAATATTGCAGGATGTATCATGGTCAGTGCTGGGCACCGCAAATTTACACCCTATTTCGCAACCGCAAATTCCGCAAAGTAGCAATAGGTGGTCTTGTACATTTGTGATATTTTTTTGCACTTCCGCTACCGCAAATAACTTTTTACTTCGGCAAACTTGAACTGCAAACTTTGCTGTTATTTTGTCTTGGTGTGATAAATAGAGGAGATGTATGGAAGTAACAATGCTTCATATTTCTTATGAAGACTATATTAGACCTGTAATAAACTCCAGTAAGTTTTCTAGATTTATTTAATACCCTGTTTTCGCGAGTTATAATATACATGTTAGCAGCATGGCCTAGAGCAAATGCAAGCAGGTTTGTTGTTAAAACAAAACTGCAACCGTAGTTGGATTACGGCTGCGACTCTAGTGTCTGGAGTGGTGACTTGAAAGAGTGCGACCTCGCCTGCCAGTCAATTTTGTCGCTGGTTCTAACTTCTAATTACAATATGTTAGCTGAGTTAAAAATCCTTGGTTGATTTACGTACTTATACTTGTCATATAGGGTAAACAGAGATGCACAAATCTTTATTCAGTCGCGGTACACAAAAACTCTAGTCGCACAAACTTGCGTTTTTGCGTTCTTGAAAATGATTCTTTACAGGCCTATAAATAGGCTACTATTTACTGCTTGAGTGACGGAATGGGGAGGGGGAGGAGTGGATCATTGTCGATGTTCCTTCCTACTTCTTCATCACGAATGGCAATTTGCAGATCACAATTAAAATAACTGAGTTCAAACGTGATAATTGCAGTTAATGTTTTTCTGTTTTTTTTTGTTTGCTACAACTGTGCTGGTGCAACAATATTTTAAATGGTTTTGAAAGGCGTTCATCGAGGCAAACTTTTGCTAAAACGAAAATGTGCCAGATGTAAGAAGAACAAGCCAAAAGTTCGACTTCTTTGTATATTTTATTTCAGTTGAAATACAGTCCTGATTAATGGTCACATTAAATTCTAATGCGTAAACTTCTAGTCGTTGATTAGAAACTCGCTCTTATTTTAAATTTTTTGTGTCAGTTTCGCGCTGAGCAGTCAGCACCTAAGGGTAATTGCAAAATTTGAGTTTTAAGTCTTGGTTGTCGGTATGTAACGCAAGTACAATCAATGATCCCTGTTAAATTAGAAATTTGTTTCGACAGTGGCTAGTTTGCTGATGGTTCCTGGTTCCAAAAATGTACAAAATCAATGTACTATAGTAATAATACGTGCCAAAAAGTTTGTCAATATCACTAACTTAGCTCGTGAATTTTTGAAAAATTTTGGAGAAACGCCGCCAACTGCTCAGAAATTTATGACATTTTTTGAATAAAAAATAGGCTAAGCATTTTAACGCATCATTTGCATAATACACAAACTTTGGAAAATCAAAAATGCATATTTGTATTGTGTATGCATTATTAAATATCACAAGACTATCCAAGATACAAAAATTTTTTCCGAAATTCCATATAAGAATTTTTTCCAGGATTCCAATTTTTTTTTGTTTAGTGTTGTTGCAAAGAAGCATCTCATATTTTTCTAAAGAAACATCCTAGCGTTGCTTTGCGGATTGCAGTAGATTTCAATTTTTTTACCACAAATCCGCATCTGTTTGCAGTAAGAAATTGGTTCGCAAATCTGCAAATCAAAACCTTAAGTCCGCAATTTGCGGATTTGCTGACTTGATTTGCGAAAGTGCCTAGGACCTATGAGGGTATTGTATTCGTTCTGTTGATCTAGAATCTTTCATTTATTGCAATATTCAAATTAAATCTCGATCGAAATAATTTGTGTTCAAATTCTAAAGAAAGGTGGAAGCTTTTTTTTTATGTGTTGGTTTTAGCCTATAGGCTTACGGATGCTAGAAGCAAAAATGAAACAAAAGCTATTGGTGCTTTTCGATGAAAGCGAAAAAAGACAACAATTTTGGCTAAATTTTTTTATTTTATTAATTTCAGATATACGTCAATTATTCCAAATATTTAGTCTGAGCAATTGATTGAAGGATATATCAAACTGACCGGCCAGTTGGTCGCGCGGTAACGCGTTCGTCTGTTTTTTAAATGTTATTATTGTATGTGAATATGACTTCAAACTAATAATGACTGACTTGCCTTCTTTAAAACTAAACAAACGCCGGAGATCAATGGGGTCTGGGGGTGGAGCCTCCGGCGCTCGAAAATTTTGCATTTTTTTGCAAAAATAACTTCATTTTAGGGCTATTTTGATTAAAAAATAATGCTTTTAAAACGTGGCTTAGAAATTGGCATTGCAAACAAGATTAAACTGGTGGCATAAATGGGCTATTTGGGAGGTGGCTAATGGTACAATGTAAGTTCTCTTGTTTAGATGCTGATAAATTATAAAATCGAATAGTTCAATAAAACTCACACGGAGAAATCTATTTCGTATACAGTTTATAGAGAAAAATAATTGGGGGGGGATGATGAAAAGATATTTGAGAGAAATAATTGGTAATTAACTAATACTGAATAGCCCCCCCACCTTCAGGCCTATTCTTTAGTTTATAGTATATTTGTTGATGACACTTATGTTCGCAGTTTAGCATTTGTACATTTGCGATCAAATTTGATTGCTTATTTCTTACCTTTTTTCAAAGTTTTCATTTATTTGTTGGTTTTATTTTTGACAAATTAGCCCCACCCTGAACGAATGTTTCAAAAGATGTTTTAAATCACTATTAAGTCCACTCCAGTGCATAAAACAGTCTCAAAAGTGCTAAAAACGTAGTGTTTTTCCCATTCTGCATTTAGGTCGACATGCCAATGGGGGGGGGGTATAGCCCTCCCCCCGCCCCCCCCTGGCTACGCTACCGTATTTAGTGCAAAGCTGGCAACATTGTTAGTGTTATTTTGACTGACTGACCTTTTGAGTTTTTTTTTTTTGTTCAATGACAAGCTTAAGTTGATACCTGGAACTGTTAGGTATTGCTAAAAGGTGCAGTGACCTAAATGACCGCATGGTCTTACCGCTGTTTCCAGCCTGCGTACTTTCAAGCGCTTAGTGAAATAAACTAGACTTCACTTGGAGCGGGGGTCTGAGGTTTACATCTTAGGCCGGTCTAATCGATCACAGTTTTGCCAACGACTTGTCACGGCAGCAACATTTCTTCGAAAAGAGCAATGCTGCCGGCAGGAGCAGTGTCGCGAAGATGGGGGCCCGCAGACTCGTTATACGCTTCAGCGTAATACAGCGAGCATGATGAAAAAATTGATTTGATTATAAATCAAAATGGAAGTCAACATCCACAACTAAAATGCTAAGAGGGCTGCCAAGTAAAAACCGTATTCTGAAGTAACAATAGTTTATATGTAATCATAATATCTCAAAACTAATGCTATTGGTTTTTGGCAATTAGGAGCGCAAACAGAATTTTGTTAAGGAGGAGAGCTGCCCGACAAAGTCCAACCTCAAACCTCCACGTGGTGTCGGGTGGAAACAGTGGAAACACTGGCTAACTGAGGCAATGGCAACCGGCTGATGAAGATGGGCGAGGTTAAGAAGTGCAGGAATTAGCAACCAGGCAATAGCGCAAGCGAAGGCCTGACACTGTGACGTTCTGCCTTCTAATTTTCTGACCCCTGATTCAAAGGCCAACAGGAGGTTGGGGGCTAATATGGAAACTGGTAGTGATCGGCCAATATTGTGGTGGAATGTCAATGCGAGTATAGGGTACAGCGGATAAAACGCGTTGTTGTGTCGCGGCCACAGGATAGAAAGGATGCTGGTCCTAGTCTAGCCAACATAGGACTTCGTGTCCATCAGCTTGTGAAAATCCCCGTGCACCTGTAGTTCCAGATGGCACCTGGGTAGGGGTCTGCAGCTGTATTGGGGGGGCTCCGCCGAGGCCAGTGCTCCAGAGATAAGTCTGTCGTTTGCAGTGTTGGTGTGTCGTTATCGGTAGAAATGGCAGTCCGTAGCCTTCTGTCTGTCTGAATAATCTGGTCTTTGGGACTTTTCCCAGTTTAAAGAAAACCAACTTAATGAATGAATTATGTCAGTAAACAGAAAAAAGAAAGTAACACGGATTACATCCCTAAATTCAGAAGAAGTGGCACTGTCACAAACAAGAATCAATGAGTTCTCGAGGGACAATGCCAACAAAGATAAAACTCGGTCATCTGCGCCTTCTAGCCCGGATGCCGAAAAAACATCAAACATGAGCCCTCAAGTTGAGAAGGTTCCTTTGCTAAAGAAATCGGACTCAACAGCAACAGAGAGTACAGCAAAAGGGGTTTGGTCGGTTGTGAAACCGAACACCTCCTCAACTCCCCCTGTGGAGCCTCAGAATCCAAGTAACTCCTCGGATGTTGCATGCAGGTCTGAGGTGAAACGGGGAAAAAATTATGAAAAAAACCGAAAAAGAAGAGAAAAGAAGCGAATGATGGTTGGTCTGGCTGGCATGACACTTGCTGACCATGACCTCGATTCGTCTGCTCACTCCTCCAATCAAACTAAACGAGGCAGGGAATCTTCGGACTCTTTGTCCTCTTCAACAAACCTCCCGCAGAAGCGTGGGCGGCATGATGTCGCTCACGGTAAGCAAGGAGGCAAAGAGCTGCTGGCACGAGCACTCCAACTAGCTATGCTGGGGCGGTGAAGGCCAGCAATCAAAAACTAACAATTACACGAAAAGAGTCTGAAGGAGACGGTGATATGGACAACATGGATCTTCGTGAAGTTCAAAGCGCCATCACCAAAATGATTCTTCGTGCCGATCCGGGTTTTCTTGTCCATATCGAACGCACTTTTATCTTTGAAGGTAAAGTGCTGATGATATGCAAGGATGAGAAGACCTTGGAGTGGGCAAAACATGTTGTAGAGGCCATTGTACCGTCCTTGGTAGCTCACCAAGGTTACGATGCAAAAGGCCCAAAAGACTTGCCTCCAGCGAAAACCTTCGGAATCTGGCTGCCAGAGGATGAAGGCTTAAGCATTTCAGATACCCTTACGCTGGTTTCCCGATGTAATGCGAAAATCTGTCGTAGGGATCTGGAAGCAAAGCATGAAGCGAAGGGAAACGGAGGGGTGCTACATGTAGTATCCGTCCGGGAACCTTCGCTAACCACGCTGAAGGAATTGCACTTCAACCCATATGCTGGTTATCGTCGGGTGCAGTTCCAGAAGAAGAAAAGTGCCAAGCAGTTTCAGAACCCGGAGACGTCATCACGATCGCCAAAGGACGATGAAACTCGCGAGGCAGTAATGGATACAGCTGAGCCTGGCACTTCGGCAGATACAGAGAAGCCGGCGACCTCTAGTGCATAGAGGTCAGAGCTTTTCTCTGCAGTAATGAAGTAGCCATATCAGCTGTTCTAATAATAAAGCGCTCTGCTTGAGTACATCTATCAAATAGATAAGAATGGCTCAGGATTACAGCGGACAACTCGATAAATCAAATAAAGCCATTACGGCACATAAGTTATGCTCTCATAATTTAGAGTGTTGGCAAATTAACCTACACAGATGTAAAGCAGCAAGCTACAACATGTGTGAAGTAATGAAAAATGTACGTTCCGGGTTAGTGTTAGCTCAAGAACCATGGACGTATGCCACCAAAATCAGGAGTAAGCTACGGGGATGGAACCTCTTTCAAGGTATTGAAAAGGGTAATCGTCCTCGGGCATGCATTTACGCTACTCCTGATCTCAGCTGTTCTCTAATTCCAATGTTCTCGGACGAGGATATTGTGGCGGTTAGAGTTAACAATGTGTGCCGAAAGGGAGATAGTTTTGTTTTCGTATCGGCATACATGGCAGCCGAATAACCAGCTCCACCCACCTTGTTGAGGGATCTGTTAATATTCATTGAAAATGAACAAATTCCTACTATAGTAGGAACCGACGCAAATGCACATCACACTATTTGGGGATCCTCAGATATAAACCCTCGAGGAGAGGATCTGCTGGCGTTTTGTGTTAGTGCAGACCTGAATTTCTGTAATGTAGGTAATAGACCAACTTACAGAAACAAAATACGTGAAGAGGTTCTGGACTTAACCTTGGTGAACGGGTGCGCGTGGGACCGAGTAGTTGGTTGGCATGTTAGCAACGTGCCATCATTCTCGGATCACATGTATATTAGGTTCCAGGTCAAAAGCAGAATCCAAAAACAAGCCAAAATGTTCCGAAATGTCCGTCGTACGTGCTGGAATAAGTATGTAAACGAACTAGAACAAAAATTAAATGAACGAATATTACCACCAGTACCAGTGCCTTCATCAATAGAAGACATTGACGTGCTGGTAAACAAGGTTCATTCAGTGATAACTAAATCATATGAAGCTGCTTGCCCGATGCGTAAGTCACTTCGTAAGAAAGATAACATCTGGTGGAACTCTGAGCTAGCAAGTCTTCGAAAAGAAGCTCGCCTAGCTTGGAAAAAAGCCATTAAAACAAAACAGGAAAATGATTGGGTGGCTCAAAAGCTTGCCCTATCTAATTTTAAAAAAGCAGTCAGAAGAGCGAAACGCGATTCATGGCGCAGCTTTGTGGAGAGTACGAGTAGTCTAACAGCAACAGCTCGGCTGGTTAAGATTATTCGAAATAATGAAACAGTGCGTGTTAGCAACGTAATTAAACACGACGGAGAATTCACAAAGTCTCCTCTAGAAACAATGAACTATCTGCTGGATATCTTGTCACCGGGTAGCCAGCAGACAGAAAATCATACAACCAGGTCTGATTTAGTGGATAACCCATTCGTGAGACCTGAAGACACTGAAATGATTGCAAGCATATGCTCACTCGAGCGTATGGAAGCAGCTATCAACGAATTCCAACCATTCAAAACCCCAGGGCCAGACGGGCTCTATCCTGTTCTGTTACAGAAAGGTTGGAACCAACTAAAAGAATATTACCACGTCATTTTTCAAGCATGCCTGAGACACAGTTATGTGCCAATGGCATGGAAAGAAGGCACAGGTATATTTCTCCCCAAACCCGGAAAGGAAAGCTATTTCGAAGCTAAATCTTTCCGTATGATCACCTTAACTTCTTTCCAACTGAAATGGCTGGAAAGACTAATTCTGTATCACATTAATGATGACAAAAACGTGCAGGCAAAGCTTTCTGCATCGCAGTATGGATTTCGTGCAGGTGTTTCTACGGAAACTGCTTTGCATGAATTTGTGCGCCGTGTAGAACAATGCCTTGTTAGAAAAAAGCCGGCTTTGGGGATTTTCCTGGATATTGTCGGCGCCTTCGACAATGTCACCTTCCGTGGCTTTGCCACGGCTCTGCGAGGGATGGGCATGTCCGAGATTCTCACCTCATGGATAGAGAATTTGCTAAGACATCGCACAGTCCAAGTAGAACTATATGGAGACAAAGTTAAAAGGGAAGTCATGAAGGGGAACCCACAAGGTGGTATCCTTTCGCCTTTTCTGTGGAACTGTGTTTTAAACAACCTATTGCTAGAGTTACGTAGCAAGGGCTTTTATGTTCAAGCCTATGCCGATGATCTAGCAATATTGGTCACTGGTGCTGATCTGCTTTGGATCAGAGGTATGGCCCAGAAAGCAATAAATATTGCTGCAAACTGGGCTTCGGAACAAGAGCTACACTTCAGCAGCAAGAAAACCGAAATTGTACTGTTCACTCACAAACGGAATCCAGATTTGGGTTCCTTGACAATGAACGCTTCAAAGCTCGAACTTTCCAAGGAAGCAAAGCTATTAGGTGTTACTCTGGATAGCAAGCTAACTTGGAAACCACATATAACCCGAATTACCCGCAAAGCAACTACGGCATTAATGCAATGTAGACAAATTGTGGGTAAAACCTGGGGAATAAAACCATCTATTATAAAATGGATATACACAGCTGTGATACGTCCAATCATGTCGTACGCTTGTGTGTCCTGGGCTGGCGGTCTCAACAAAAAGTACCTAGTGAGGAAACTCACAAAGGTACAGAGACTTGCTTGCTTAATGATTTCATCAGCTTTTCCTGGCACCCCTACCGGTGCTCTGGAAATACTGCTCAACATTACTCCCATCGAGGAATTCTTGTTGGCCGAAGCAGTGCGAGGGTCATACAGAATCTCTGTGAGTGGACACTGGCATAAAGAGCACTGTAACAGCATAAAGAGCACTGTAACATCAATTACAGTGCTCAACTGCATCAGAAGCCTAAATCAGTTAGGCAAACAAAACCACGTCAGTATTGCCTGGATTCCTGGACATGCAGGGGTACATGGTAACGAAGTGGCAGACTATGTAGCCAAATCAGGATCTAAATCAATAATGTATGGTCCTGAACCTTTTATTACAGTTCCGTATGCCAGTTGTGTTAGCACGGTTACGGACTGGTCCACAGCTAGATGGAAATCTATGTGGAATAAACGGAAAGACTGCTTGAGGATGAAGGAGACTGTAGATTGGACGTCTTCACGACTAACAATACGTCTCCTTAACCTTAAGAGGCCTCAATTGAATAGAGTAGTGCAAGTTTTGACTGGGCATTGCAATCTACAGCGGCACAAGAAAACTACAGGTCGTGCTGTGTCTTCCCTGAGTCCAAAATGTAGCCTAGAGGATGAAACACCAAATCATCATGTAGGCAATTGTAAAGTTTACCAAGGTATTCGTGTTAAATATTTTGGAACTACCAAAACCACTGTTCACTATGTGGTAACGAAATGTAACATCAACAAACTGGCCACGTACTTAAAGGAAGCTGGAAGGCTTTCTGAGTTCGACCAGTAACCAAACAAAATACAGCAACTTAGCAGCTATAATTGCAATGGGCCCAAATGAGGCCTACGCAATGTGTAGGTGGACTTTACCTAATGGTAGCAGATTCACTTGCACCGCTGCCCTTTAATAATAATAATAATAATAATAAGGAGGAGAGCTTGAACAACGAGTTAAAGTTTTTCGTTTGAAAAGTGCCTCAATTCTCGACGTGCTAAGCGAACTGGTCCTTCTCAAGCGCACCACGGACGGGGGTCTGAGCCTCCGTCCGCCGGAAACTATGGGGGTATGGGGCAAAGCACCCAGCTGCTGGACAATTTTTGTGATTTTTCGAGAAAAAATAGCCATTTTGACGTATTTGGATCACGTTTTTAAACCATTTGAAAGAACTAAATTGCTAAGATTTGAAAGTCAGTTGAAGAGTTAAATTCTTCAGGTCTCCCTTTACTTACAGATCAAGTCCGAAACAGGTTTAAACGCTTGCATTTTAAGGTTAAATTTTCCAAGTGACTTGGCTAAGGGTAGGGGGCTAAAGCTCCCTCATGCCCTCCCTGTTTGCACCACTGCTAGCGATACCTTAACAAAAAAACTTGTTTAAAAAACGCATAAGCAAACATGAAGATGTTAGCAGACTATAGTACTAGTCAAAGACAGAGATGTTTTTTTGATTGCACTAGCAACTTTTTTCTCCTAAGCATAGTAGAGCAATGCTCTTCAATCGGTGTGCACGGTGCACACTAGGGTACACCAAAAATGTTAGGGGTGCACCACTACAAAAGGGTACACAAGGGTGCATTACAAGCTTACCGAATAATATGCGGAACCTTTTAAAAAAATTACACTCTTTTACTTATGATAGTATTACTACTGAAGCCGAAGATTTAACTGATCTTCAATCACATATCGGCATGAAAGCATTAGAGAAGCGTAGCAAAAAAGGCAATTTCTGTTGTCATTCAAATGCCCAGTACGTATTTATGCGAAAGTAGTTTTTCCTGTTTGTGCGAGATCAAGTTTTGCAAAAGAAATTCAATCACACACATTGATCCATTGATGACGGGAGCAATTAAAAGGATATCTATTCATTCCTCAGTTTCGAGTGTTGGTTGATAATATGCATCAGCAAAAAAGTCATTAAAGATAATTTCTTGAATTTGTTGTGTACTCTGTCCTGCGTTATTCTTTGCGCAGACTGTAGTGCAATTATCTTTTAGCATGTTAATTTTAAAGTGGCTTTTTGCCTCATTTCAAATTTTAAGCACAGGGTGCATGAGCTCGTCACAAAACTTTCTAGGGTGCACCATAAGGAAGAAGGTTGAAGAGCACTGCAGTAGAGCACATTGACCTCTCATAAAATCATTGACCATGTAAAGAATTTGATTAGTTTATCATGTAATGGAATTGACTAAGCATACAACTTAAATTTTAAATGCGATTTAATATTCATAGGTTCTTTTTGGACCAAGTTTGGTGGCAATAGGTCACGTGACTTGATTGGTTTTAGGGTTCGAAAACCGGCCCGAAAATTTAGCTAAAAAGTTCTCATTCATAATGGCTTAAGTGCGGCAAAATATTTCACGCAGTTATATAATCGTAAGACATACAGTACTTTCATCCCTTACCAACCGTTTTTGGCCGCGATGAGATTTATTATTCCTTATTCCAACAATTTAAATATCTAGGAGTCCATAAAGCCCCCAGTTGAACTTCCAAGCACACATACGAGCCACTGAACAAAGAATTTCAAGATCTATTGACATTATTTCAAAACTGAAATACTTTCTCCCAACCTCCGCCTTTCTTGAACGTTATTATGCGTTTGTTCACCCCCACCTACTCAATGGACTTATCGTCTGGGGATCCACCAATCCGACTTAACTAAAAAATCTTTCTGTTCTTCAAAACAAAGCCGTTCGGCTGCTCGTAGGGGGATCCTATCGAGACCATGTTACTCTTTTTTATTCAGCTCTCAAAATATTAAAGCTTCATGACCTATTCAAACATGAAGTCGCTAAATCTGTATATCGTCATTGTCGAAATAACCTTCCTCCCTTAATATCTCACTTATTCACCAAAACAAGCGAAATTTCTTCAAGAAATACAAGATTATCAAATGATCCAAACACTGCGCTTCACATTCCCAGATACCGTACAGCCAAACTGCAACAATGCGTAAACATCAAGGAGTAAAAATTTGGAACAATACTCCAACTGAAATAAAAAATAAATCTTTTAATTACTTCAAACGTCTTTACAAAAACTATTTATTGAACCAATATTAGTTTTTTTTTTTTTTATAATCGCTCTCCTATATGTCGCCACATTCTATAAATCTTGAACATTATACGTTGCTCATTTTCCAATTATATTTTCGTCTTCTCTGGTTGGCTGTTTGACTTGAAGACCAAAAGATCCATTCGCAGCCCTCCCTTGCTGCTTCACACCCCCGGAGTATACAACTATGTTACTATTAGTTACTGCAATACTGTTTTTCATTTTCTCGCTAGTTGGTGTGTACGCAAAATCAAAAAAAACATCATTTATCATTATTTTTTTGTTGTTTATTCCGATTTTTTCTTCCTCAACCTTTGCTCTTCTTCTCAGCAGATGGACACTGAAATCTAACTTTTCTGTGTGGTTGAGCAACAAACACAGTTTTCATAGTTTTTTTATTGCTGTAAAAAATAACTACTCAGCACATGTTTTAAGCATACGCCCTCTTAAATCTAACAGATTTTTTCTGGAGGGTTTTATGGAAATCGTTCGAAAAATTCTTCTCAATGCTGTTTATTGAGCAAATTACATATTTGTGTTTCTATGTGCTCCCGGGCGTAGCTTGAGTTTCCTTTTTCTTGCATTATATCCAGCAACGTTTACTAAGAAACATTGTGAACAAGTTGCTAACATGTCCACCATTAACCTTATAAGTTACCAGTATCAATTCAAAATTCACCTTAAACTGGCATAATTTTACTAATGATTATTACGGTATAGTTGGCCGTGACACTGAGTTTCCGCTAGATTATTTTTAGCGTTAAGACAAAGCTTGCCGTGTTTGAGATTTTTAGATTACTTTTTTGTGAATGACATTCTACTTCCAGCAATAAGTTAGCCCTGAATATTTCGACAATTTTGACGTCAAGAAGTCTTAAGGTACTTGCAATTTGTAATGAAAGATTTTGGATGCGTCTACTGTCTAGTCCTAGAACTAATCAGACAAGTTAGTAGAATATTTGGCGATAAGATATTAATCAGACAAGAACGATATTATACGTCGTTGGTCAAAACATCAAAAAATGCGGCTAATATCTCCATTTTGTCAACATCAGGAATCATCAACTTTTTTTAGGTTGATGTGGGATGAAGATTGCTACTTTAGTTATTATATACGCTGTGGTAAGGTTACAAAAATTGTAATCTTTATTGTGCTCACTGTAGTGTGTAGTTAATAACTATTTGGAGAGGAGGGTATTTACCGTGTTATTACGTGTGGGTAACACAGCTTCTTACGAGGAGATGTTGCTGGTAAGATTCGCAGAAGACTCTGTGTCTCATTTAACCTGCTCGGGAATGGAACTCAAGAACTTTCATTCCAGATACGAGTGCTTTTTTGTTTTTTCCGATGCTGTACTGTGAAGAATTTAAAGGGAGACCTAATCGAACTTTTCCAGCTGAAAAGGGTTCCAAAGATTTTAAGGCTCAAAATCTTGGTGTTTGATCCCTAAATTTGTCAAGGGCAGTGCAATGCAACATTTCGTTAGAGCTAAAACATCGTTCGTTTTGTTTGTTTTAAAGAGCTTATGACGTTTCAATTCTTGCGATGCGTTGCCGCAACCCTCTCCGTTCAATTTGAATAATACGAAAGAAAGCATACGAAAGAAAAATACAACACACGACCAACCACATTCGTGTAAATCAACATGTGATTTTTGAGATGGAAACTAGCCTGAATTGAGTGATTAGCAAAGCTAAACGTCACGACGCTGGTGACGTCACATTGCTTGTCCGGAACTGACGTTTTGGCCCTCGATTTTTCTCTTATTTTCTCTTCTCATTCCTCTCTTTCTTTATCTTTGACATTCGTTTTTGCTCGGTTTTCGCTTTGTTTCTTTATCTTAATTTACAGGAAATAATGCTTGTGTTAGCATCTAGCATATTTCAAAATAAGTGCTGTTGCAGACAGTAAGGTTAGGGTAAGGATGGGATGTATTACAGGTTGCGTAATTTTATACGCTAGGTTTATTGCAGTTAAGGGTTGCTGTAACGTTAGCAAAGGTAGTTTGCTTAAAATTAAATGTTTGTTTGTAGGTTCAGTTCCTCGTTGTGGAAAACGAAACAAACATTTGGTGAGAGAGAAGAGTGGTCAAGCATTGTACTTTGCATCTATATTGCTGTGATGTTTCTGCATTCAATACATCAGCAAGTCCAAGCAATGTGCAGAATAAAAAAAAGCTAAGTATGTAACAAAAACGTAATTTAGACAACGTTGAGATGGTAACTACAAATTAATTCCAGAAGTTTTCAAATAAATCACTTGCAAAATAAAATTAGAACGAAAGATCATCCGCAAAGCACCTACTACAAAATTAGGAATCGATTAGGTTGGTATACAAGCTTTTCTTTGCATTTTTGTTCACTGTCAGTGCTTCATAACTGGTTAATATTTAAACTCTTGGTGCAAGACACTTTCATCAAAAGGATATGGAGAACATACAACCAGGGGCGTATTTAGGGGGGGGCATTGGGCCATGGCCCCCCCTTCGGGTCGCCCGGATAGTATAATTAGCATAAAAGGGTATGCAAAATTGCAGCATGGCCCCTCCCTTTGTAACTTGGGCAGAGGGTTTGAGCACAAAAACGTTGGGCGAAGACCTAATTTTGGCCTTCACGTAATTTTGGGCCAAAAACCAGACTAAACTTGAGTGAAGATCTTTTTTTTTGGTCTTCACCTAATTTTGGGCAGGAAAAAGGACTTGGTTTTGAGATGGAAAATTTTCATTCTGGTCCTCATTATTCTCAAATTTTCTGGCCCCCTCCCCTTTTGAAAATCCTGCGTACGCTACTGCATACAACTATCACACAGCAGTAGAAACTAGGATGGAGCACATGGAATTACAGTCGCTGTGAAATGAATTTAAACCTCACAGCCAATTCCAATACCAATAACGTTGCACTTTTGCTGCAATCCATCGGTTTATTTGCTGTGTTACTGTATCTATTAATCAAAACATATGTTTTCAGATGTAGGGCTTTGTTTGCTAACTTAAATTCCATTGACCTTAATCTCTTAGTCACCTTCAACGAACATTGAATAGCGATTAGATCACTGGATTAAATGTGCAGTTAGTCAAATTTGTGCTGAACTCCCGGATTACTGCTTGAATACGTCGGATATAACTCAATCCACGTCCTTGGTTTAGTTGGTGCTTTAATTTCTGACGTCGTCTGACGTCACCATGAGCGAATCAATGGAAAAAACTATGAGGATGAGGACATATGTTCTCAAAGAAATCCTCAAAACTGAGAAAGATTACGTTGAAACATTAAGGTTCCTTGTCCATGTAAGTATTGGACCAATCTTGAATGCAATTTCAATTGTCTTAAATATTTAAGCTAAAACGCTGCAAAAGATTTTTTAAACCGATAACTTAACCAATGGACAACTCAAGTCGTATAATTAAAAACTGAATAATTAATTTCAAGAAAACAGTAAAGCCAAATCATCGTGAAACAGTATTTAAAGAAACACTTCGGTTATTTTTCTTTCGCCACTGTTAATCGTGTACAAACAAATACTAGCACTTTTTTGGCCGTATCAATTTTAATTAAATTATTAAAGAAGTCCATTTATCATGAATGATTAATAACTTACCACTTTTAGTTACTACTATAATTTTGTTAGTTTTAAGCATAAAACAAACTTAAACTTCCAAAACAGCTCCAAACGAAAAGAAATTTCAATGACATGATTAAAAATTCTTCGAAATGTCAGTTTTTTTGTTTTTATGACAAAATTATTTCTTGATGGAGACAGGTTTTATTAACCGTGTCAAAAAACTTGATCATCATTTATTCTATCATTTCCATACATTAATTTCAGAGAACAAGCTACACTTTTTTTACAGAAATCAATTTTATAAGAACAAAAGGCTCAGTTTTAAAATTTTAGAACAAAGTAAGAAAAATGAAATAATAATTAGGAACATAGGCTACCACATCGTATTTTTTAGTAATCAGCAAAGGTTTCTTGGCTTTTGCTACTTCACAATGTCATTGTTGATTTGTCTAACAGTAGTCATAATCTATAACAAAAGACAATTTCTTTCCAAGCAAGAATAAATTTGTGTCACGTTACTCTTAAACAAACATAAAAAAATGAAGCGAAAAATTCATGAAAATTTAAAAGCAGCCAACCTCAACTCAAAATTTACTGCTTTTAAAAAAAGTATACTCTACGTTGCATGAAAAGACGATCGTATTGTACCTATTTGCTCAGTATGATGAATTGCTGCACCCGACCGATTGCTGCATGCATTGCTACAATAGCGGTATAGTCGCTATTCAGTAGGTGCTATTTTTCTTTCAGCGATTCAATTTACAGCAGGTTTGATTGACGGTTTAGGGTGGTTGCGAGTTACGGATTTCCTCAATGAATTGTTTTTCTGTTTTTGCAAGGTGGCTGCCAGTTGATACAATCTTTTAGCTTAGGCTTTCTAATAACCATTTTCTATTCCTCACTAATCAAAGTCGGGTGTGTGCCAACAACCTAGCTGACTGATATTTATAGTCTATGCTGCTTGTCTTTTTCTGTTGGCTCGTTGCCTTTCTGTCAATGTGCAAGGTTGTTAATTATTATCTGTCCCGTTGCGAACGTACGAAAAACTTGGCTTGATCCTTTGTTGAATATCAATTAAAATCAGCTTGAACTTCATGGTTCTGATGATGTGATTTGAATGAAATTGCTACTGCTTTATTGTAGTACAAGCAACGCACTAGCGAAAAATTTGCTTTGTAAAAAATTGGGTATTTTTGAAACAAAATAAAAACTTATCAGAATCAAGAAAAGCATTTTAATCGCAGTGACTGCAATTTTGGAATATAAGGAAAGAGAGGTTTTATTTTTTTATTTTAATCTGCGGTCGTTTAAATCCGTTGCTCTTCTCTGCAGTAACACGCATGGGCCGCTCTCCACTTATACCAGTTTAATTGTGCCGTCTATCTTATTCTATTAGCAATTTTGGTTCGAAACGGACTTATCATACTGTAGAGTCGATGAGCACTTGCAAAGTCACAGGGAAGTGAATGCTATGAAGCTATTTGTTCAAAAAATTTATCAAAAATTATTAATGTGTTTACTGATTTTCTCTTTCGTGCGACCGATTAACTGTTTGAGAAATTGACAGTTTGCCGTTTGCAAGTAGTATTACTATTGTAGTCATATGACAACCAGCGTTAGTCAATTGCAAATAACCGGAATCATAATTCGGTCATTGACTGGAATGAATATGACGACACATTGTAATTAAAAGCTTGCATGTGAAATTGCATTGCTAGCAATGTCATGCGCTCTACTAATTAATTTAAAGCCGTTTTGAGAGGGTCCTCACCACACCCTAAATTGATGTTTATTGATGTTTTACGAAAATTTTGCTCGCAGAAAACCATTAACAGAATTTGAATGACCAGTTTGTTAGTTTGGCAAAGTCGCTTATTATGTAATCTGTAACTTAATTTGGTTAAACCGCGCATTTCTGTAATTTGAAAATATTCGTTTATTTGCACAAGCAGTGGTGCATTCAGTTTTTTATATAGTCTTTTAACCCGTATTTTTTATTAGTGAAAGTCATATCCATGTATAGCGATACACCTAAGGTCTGAAACCTATAGGTATTTGTCTATGTTGATGTCACTCTATGATGTACTGTATTTTCTGAAACATGTGTTAATTGCAGTTAGTTAATTAGAATTATTGGGTTACTTAGTACAACTACTTTCGTCAAGGTGGACTTAAAAAACTTTAATAAATTAGTGTCAATTTCATTGCTTGCTGACGGACTGTTTGCTTTTTTTCCGAAATCTGCTCAACCATGGTTTATCAAAATAGTGAAAGAAAAAAATGAAATTTTTACTTGAATAAGCTTGATAGTGATTCAACAATCGACACAGTTTTTAGACAAAATAATTCTTTAAGTTTGTACATTCATGGCCATCTGTACATTTAGCCAAAAGTGAAATCTGAAGTACAGTAGCTTGCATTGCTATCAAAGTAATGGTAATGTTTATGCGGAAACAGGTTTTCATGGAGCGACTGCAGAGCAGGGAGGAAGACGAAAATGACAAGCTCATTCCTAATGGGTCGGTTGTAACGCTGCTATCTAACGTGGAAGATTTATACAAAGTAAGAATCAATGCAAAACAAAACCTACCAAATAAAATTGTGCAAGACTGCAAATTTTAGATTGAACACTTTTTTTTAGATCAATTGAGTTTGAATGACATCATACGCTTGATTGTTTGAACACGCAAACCTAAAAAGTGTACAATTATGGAGCATTACTTTTTACTCCTATTTTATTTTAGAGACATTACTTTCATTGACGTAACCAAGGGGATAAGGAGGCTTCAGCCCCCCCCCCCCCTTAGCCAAGTTGATTAAAACATTTAACCCAAAACGTACAACGTTTAAACAGTTTCGGACTTGGCTGGCAAAAACTGAATTGAAAGGTCCCGGCCCTCCTTGATCGTCAATATTGTTGTCAATTATTGTAGCACGCGGGTACTGTTGTACGCAAAAAATGATAAAAGACTCTGAAACTGAAGAAACAATAGGCTTTTGTCGCATTTTTATCATTGGTGGCATTTCAATTTGGGGTCTCCCTGGCCCCCTTTCTGGCTATGCCCACAACTCTATGTTTCCATCACTTTAAAAATTTTTATTTTGATGATAGTTTCATCAAGAAATGCTTGCTAGCATTGAAGAAGCTCTTGCTCCTGAGCCAGAATACCACCAACAACTCGGCAATGCATTTCTAAAACACGTAAGTTTTTGGACAAGTTATGAATTGTAATTACATGGTTTTAAAAGCAATGTGCTAAGAAATTAACGATAAGCTACCGACAGTACCCAGAGTCTTAGAAAAAGTTTAAAACTGTAAAACTCTGTCAAATTCAAGAATCAGCTAAAAACAATAATAAAAAAATCGGTGAATAGAGTCTTGGAGGTACAATCAAAATCTTGGGCTGTTATTGATTGTTTGATGTGCTTCTAAATTTTTGAATACTGTCCTTAGTTGCTCATTAATTACATCTTTTGTTACCAAGTTGGCTTTTCGGTCTTCGAGCCAAGCTGCCACCTGCCCACCTGTCTACCACACACGGTGGAGACTTCACTCTGTCTCTTTTAACGCTGAACTTCAAGCAGGCAAATTGTGAATATCAATAGTCTTTGGTCTGACCCAACCGGGAATCAAACTCGAGTCTGCCGCTTCAGTAGCACACGCTCTACCCACTCGACCACTTATCAATACTAAAGATTATAGATTCCACAAAGAGTTGTACGAATGCACATTTTAATAGAAGTTTTGTCATTTTTGAAGATATGGGGTGATAATTATAATTTTATTCACAGTCAAATTTAGAAACCCTTAACAGTCTGTTTCACCCTTAACGGGATCATCAGAAGAGAACTTCTAAACAACATATACAAAAACAAATTGATTGGTTACACTTGAAACATAGCTTTGTAAGTGGTTATTAACAAAGTAATGCGTCTGCCTGGCCTCGAAACTTTCGTCAACTGGGTCACAGAACAGCTGTGATAGGACTTTTAAGTTGAAAGGCGGGCAACATTGTGTTTACTAAATAATACGCATGCTGGGTTTGCCGTCGGTTACGTTTCAAATTTTAGTGACTCATAATTGGGTAACTTCCATTAGATTAAATTTGAAAGGTAGGAGTTAAAATCATTGCAACGACTAATACGAAAACTTAAGATAGCCCGGCCAGTAGGTTTATAATTTATCCGGAGAAGGGGAGTTGCGGTAAGCGCATAAGTCTTAATCAACATTTTTTAGCAAAAATTTGTTTTTGTGCCTACATTTTGAAATTAGCTCGGAGCGTTTATTCAGAAGTCCTTCTGGTTTCGCTTTGACGATTTGCAGCTTTTCTGCCAAACAAAGGCTGCATATTCTTGCACCACAGCGATATGGAGCAGCTTCTTTAATGATGCTCCATTGGATTTGGTAATCGCGGCCTTTATTTTTGTGCTCCCAAACTCGTTTTGATAGTTCGGTACTTTTCTCTAGGCGCTGATGTCGAAACGAAGAGCTGTGGTTGTTGAAGCGTTTTATGAAAGCAGTTGAGCACGATCTGTAATAGAGGTCCCGTTGGTTTCCAAATGAGATGGTGGCCTTGTAAATTAGGCAGCTTTTCAGGCAATTTCCATTTAGCGGGCAGTTGGATTTGTTTCGGCAGATGCAATTTTTTGCCAATTTGGTTTCGTCGGTTTTCCGTGGGCTTGCCACGTTAGAATTGTGTTGTTTGATTATAGCTGCCATGTTTGGCATGCAGCTATAACTGACTTTTGCGCAGCTACGATTGCAAATGGGGTGCAGTTTGTGGTCGGGGGGAAGTGCTTGTCCAATAGATTTAAAAATTTTCTGCCGATATTTGTGGATACGTTATCGCTAAAAGGGGGATTAAACCAAGTAATGTTCCGTTTTCTCTGTCTTCTTCTGCTGCTGTTTTCTGTTTGAAATTCTAATTTTTGTTTGTATCCACTTTTTTCTAGAGCTTGTGCGTATGCAGGTTTCGCTCTGTCAAACTCTTCTTGATTGTATGATATGCCAGATAATCTTTTCTCTATCATCTTGGCAAGTTGCTTTTTGATGTTGAGAGGGTGGTTAGACTGGGTGTGAATGTATTGCAGTTGTGAGTTTGGTTTCTTGTAGGGCCAGTATTTGCCGTTATCCGCGTTGAACGTGACATCCAGAAAGTCAGTTTGCTGCATGCCGGCTTCGATAGTTATTTTGAGATTGTTGGTTTTAAATAAGTTTCTGATGTTCTTAGTAATTCGTTCGGTGTCTGGTCCTGAAATGCCGGATAAGATTGCTAGACCGTCATCGCGGTAGAGGCCGAATGATTCAACTGGTAGTAAGTTTGATAGTTGGTCGAGTAGGTGAAGACCTACTAGTTCGCATATTTCTGCGCCATCAAATGAGCCCATTGTCACGTCGAATTCGGGGTTGCTCTTTTTTACCCATATCTTGTCCGTGAAGAATAGCAAGGATTTTCGGCAGTGCCGAATGGTGAGCATAATTTCTTCAGAAATTTTGGTATGGTAAGCGGCAAAACCAAGGGCATTTTCTAGCAGGTTTTCAGAAATTGATGGATAAAAATTTTCAATGTCAAATTTTAAGAATTTGCAGTTCTTTTTGTTAGAAGTCGATTTTTTGAACCACGAGATGACACTAGCTGTGTTTGTCCACTGATTTAATCGCTTTTTTTGTCGGATGGAGTAATTGATATTGTCCAAGTATTGTTTGCTGATTTTCCCAATTTCGCTTTTTGCGAGGTTAATTAGCCTGCATGGAGTATTGCGGTGGAAATTGTCCTTGTGGTCTTTGAGGGTGACAAAAGCGTTACGCTTGGGAAATTTTTGGATCCTGTTGTCTAAATGTAAGCTTGTGGCGATTGCTTTCGCCTCTCGGTTAATTTCAGTTTCGAAGGAGTCGGGGGCTTTTTTGTAGCTTTTTGTAATGTTGTCGTGCAGTAGCTTATTGTAATCTTTGGCGCTCATTTCGTAGAGGTTGGTGGTTTTGTCTGCAGGGATTAGCAAATTTGATGAAGATCTGATCGAATTGATATCTGCAGCTAATTTTTGCTGGAATTCGTTTGGTTTATTCCGAAACTCAATGTTGCGGGCCATTTTGTACAAGTCGTTTTCAAACGGATGATAATTATGTTTAGTTGTTATTAGATTGCGATGATGTTATGCTTTGAATCACTTCAACTACAAATTTGTGTTAGTTGAGTTAGGAAAACAATAAGTTTTTATGCTTCAGGTTTTTGTTTTCATCTCCACCCATAAGACAAACTTTGTTTGTTGTTTTTTTTTTGTTCACTTAATGATATATTTTTGTAGTTAACTTAATTACATCGCAAAAAATCGAAAGTTTAAGTTTGGTAATTGATTGCTATATTAGCACGTCATTGAGGTGGTTATTGTGACGTTATTATTGTCAACCATTGTTCCAATCGCAAAATAAATGAGTCGCCTTAGTTGCCAGGAAATAATGTCACAATGGCTACCAGTTCTGCCTACATCTAGCATAATGTAGTTCCTTAGCCATGACACAGAAATTTTTCCGTGTAATTAATAAAAGAATTGTTTAAAATAAGTGCTTGGGGATTTAGAAGTGTATTGCGTTTCTGGAAGTATTTCGTCACTGAGTATTTAGTTTCTTTCCTGGTGATGAAATTTTTTTGTATGTAAGCCTAATTCTGAATGACGTCAAAATTGTATTTTTTACCTTTGATTTCAAAACTCACCAGAAACGCAAAATGTACAATAATACTCAGTTACCTTCATAAACTTCCTTATCTTAAATCAATTTCGTTTTGTTTCAAACGTAGTTTTTAAACCGCAATAAAAACTAGGAACATAGAAAAATGTGGCTATGTGAATGGTTCTAAAAATGTTTTAAAAGGTCAAAAATGATTTACTTTATGCAGTATTGTCGAAATCGAAACGCTTTTTTTAAACAATGATTGATTGTACACGGTGAATTTCATAAAATTTAGTCTCGGTTCTTCGGACAGAAGCGGTTCAAAGTTAAAAGCTTTTTTATAGAAGCTTCAAGTTTCATCTTCAAACTTGATAGTTCAATGATACAAAACAATCAACATATTCTAATTTAATCGAATACTTAATGCGATTACTTATATAAAGAAGGTATAATAAAGGTATTATATACAGCACTGTATTTATGTTTTTTGAAATTATCTCAGTCAAATAGCTTGAAATAGGATATAGTAGCAATATAGAGTAAGTAGACAAGCTTTTTTTAATGAATTGTTTTCACCTTTTATTTATTATACAGTACAACCTATAACTAAACTAAAATGCCAATTTTAACTGTTTGTTTAAAATACAACGTTTTTGTAATTTTTAAAGATCTCGGATTAAAAATCAGTTAAAGATTAATTTTTGAAATCAGCGTTGAAATTGCATCTAACTCGGCCACTTTAAACGCCACCGTGATAAAGTAAACCAACCCTTAACTCACTGTCTAAAAGTGTTGAAACACGAACTAAATTCATCCTGTACTAAGTGATTACAGTTACCGGAAATAGCTTCGTGCTCTAACTGGTTACTAAATAGCAGAGCTAAAGTTAAATACGATATGATGTGCTTGGTGCTTCAGGCTTTTTGGAGCTCCACTTACAAACTCATATTAGCAATTCATGTTTCGCTTATAACTAGATAAAAACATGCATTCATTAATCAAAATTACTTCCATTGGGTGCCTCAATAAGAGTATTAAACATTGCTATTATTGAACATTGTGAAGAAATAGCTCATAAACAGTTTACGTTTTGATTACATGAGACTTTATTTTAGAATCTTTTCCCAGCTAACAACCGTATACTGTAGCCCAATGCTACCCAAAGTGCGTTTCACGGGCCGCATGCGGCATGCATAGCAAGTTTTTGCTGCCCGCGACTGGTATCGAGATTTACTATAAGTTTAATTTGTCACCAAAAATAAGCAAGTCTAACTAAGAACTGCATCATATCGCACTGCACTGAAAACCGATTTCTCTGGCCGAAAATTACTTCGAATTCGATGCAGCACTGATTGTGCGGCCCGCTCCTAAAAAACTTCAAGCACTCCTGAGTAGCCTGATAAGTTAACGTTGTTTCTGTAGCAACTACTGTTGGATATTATATTGCCTCACAAAAGAGGGTTTCAACATAAAATTTGGAGCTGAAGTTCGCAAAGTGGGACATTGCTGTTTCGAGTTGTTATTCCTAAACAGCAACTCGCAAAACTGTTTGTTGATATGGCTTAATTCATACAAGTGGTTGAAATAACTCACCATCGAGTTTTTCAACCACTTGGGCTTTATAGGCCATCACGAATTTTATCCCTGCGGCTTCATATATCCTCAGATAAAATTCTATGGACTCTTGCACTATAGTAAAGAAGCCACTCTATATTGCAGCAAACCCACATCGTGTGACAATGGTGTATTTACATGAATAGTGCTCAATGTTGCCGACTGGCTTGTTGGGAAGTCGAAACTAACTTTCTCGGTGCAGTTAGGAGGTTAATCTGCTTCCCACCCGGCCGCTCTAGAACGGATCGCAGCTTATCAAGTCAAGAGTCGAATTCACAAAGCTGCTGGACTTCCCAACAAGCCAGTTGACGACGTAAAGTAATATTAGAAACTGGGCACCAATTTTTTTCATTTGCTTAACTATTCAAACTTAGTTTAAAGTTTGTTTAAACTTTCTAGCTAGAAGTCAAAATTTGTTTAAACTTTCGGGCTAGAAGTTTTTTATGGTTGTGTGATTGCGTTGGAAAAGTTTTAAAAATGATTTGGTGAACTTTTGTACGATTTGTATCTCTCATATCTTTCAATTTCTTACAATACAGCCATAACAATGTAGCTGGCCAAAGGTAGCATTGGCGCGCTACTATGGTTTTGTTAATCGAAGGAGGGCTAATAATTAAACCAAAAGTTAATTCTGAACCAAAAGTTAAATGAATCAATTGGTTGGCGTGTTGAGCTAACTGGTAAAACCCAAACGTATCACAAACGAGGGTTTGGGGCAAAGCCCACAGCAGTTGAGCAATTTTTGAATTTTTGCATTTTTTTAGTAAAAAATAGCCATCTTTACGCCATTTGGATCACATTTTGCTTGTTTTTATATTGTTTGAAGAAACTAAATCGCATAGATTTGAAAGTTATTTGAAAAAAAATTTCTCAGCTTCTTTAGTCCTCCCCCCCTCTCTTACTTAGTCAAGTCCAAAACATTTAAACGCTTACATTTTGGGGTTAAATTTTCTCTGTGACTTAACTAAAAAAGAGGGTTGAAGCTCCATTTTCCCCCTCTCCTCTTTGATCGGAGACCAAATCACTAAAATTGCAATGATACATTGGTGCATTTTCCATCTTCGAAAATTTTTTTGTTTTCAACAGAAAAATCAATTTGAAGTCTATGCACCGTATTGTGCAAATCACGAAAGAGCTCAGAAAAAGCTGAATGAGCTGACAGAAAATGAAGGATTTCAAGGCTTTATTTTGGTGAGTCTTCAGCAATAAAGTGATAATGCGTTATTTTTGAGACAAAAATGAATTCTTGATTATAGCTTAAGCTTTTTGGCGTAAATTTATGCGAGTAAGTTAAAGGTATGACTCGATTTTTGAAATAAAGTCTTAAAACATACTTGTTAATTTTTGTTTGTTGAAAAATTTGATATTTTAAGATGAGGCATAATCATAATTCAGATCTAAATCAATTCATTTTTATTCAATTTGTTAGTGCTGCATGTAACTACTGTACAGTTATCGTAATTACATCTTTATTCATTAGGTAGCCTTGGTTAGGAAACAGCGGGCGAACAGTTCGGTCTTGGAGTCAAACTACTTCCTGCCCGGTGTTCACCTGTTTACCACATGCACTAGAGGCTTTACATTGTCCTTTTTAATGCTGAACATCTACAAGAGAAACTGTGAACACCAATTTTTCTAGTCTTTGGCGTTACCGGAGGGGCAATCGAAACCGCGTCTACCGTTTTGTAGCAGATGATCAATGATGGCTACAGTATACAGCTCCGTAGTAAACTAAAACTACATTTTTTTGTTTAAGTGTGAATGAAAAAAATTGGAATTTTACACTACGCATTACTAGCCTATGTTGTTTTGTTTGTTAGTTGCATGTTGCACTAAACGGCAAACTTTCGTTGTTTGCCTTTTCTAAAGTTTACGCATTGCGTTGAATTACGAAATAACTATTACGTAGTGAAAGTTTTAACCTACGTTGAAAAATAACCTGCGCAAGTTCTTCCACCCAGTCATGAATTAGGCAAAAAACGGAAATTCAAGGATTTTTCAGCTGTCAAGTTATTATTTGATTCAGCAAAAAGCCATGAATCAGTCTCGACATTTTTGCAACTTTGCCAAGTACTCTTTAATGTCAACCTGCTATATTCAGATGCAATTTTTTGCAATAAATTAGTTATCTTTCAATCTTTTAAGATTCATTCAAACATTGGAATAAATTTTTGATTCAACATCGTTTGCCGGTTTGTAAAAAGTTGAAATATTGCATCGATTGGCTATAATAAACTTGTTTGATAGAAGCTAGTACCCGCGAAAACATAATTTTGGTAAGAAGGAGGGTTGGGGAATTGATCCAAAACTAAATTTTTTTATTTTGAAAAATGCCTTAATTTGGCAAAATGTGATGCAAATTGAATTCAAGCATATCACAGACGGGGATCTGGGGCAGAACTCCCAGCCGCTGGAGGTCATGGGAGTCTAGAAGCGAAGCCCCGAACCGCTGGAGAATTTTTGTAATTTTTCGAAAAAAAATTACCTTTTAAATGCCACTTGGATTATATTTCGAACGTTTTTAAAGCCATTTAAAAGAACTAAATTCCTAAGTTTGGAAAGCTAGTTAAAAAAATTAATCTACCTTACTTTTAAGCTTTCTCTTCACTTACAACTCAATTTTAAAACCTTATTTAACGCTTGTTCTGGGTTAAATGAATTTTTAAGTTACTAGGCCGAGGAAGAGGGGCTGAAGCCTCCTTTGCCTTGCCTCTGGTTGCGCCTCGGATTAGTACATACCAATTACAGTAACAACATTATTTCTACACTTCTTGTGACTTCTACACTTTTAAAATAATGTGGACAAAACTACAGCTTGAAGAAATATGTGAAGTATCTCAATTCCGACTTGATATGTAGCCAAGATTTCGTGCGAACTTGCCAAATTCTCAAAAGTTTGTGGACCTACAGAAAGTGGTCGCTCACAGGGCGGTCAACGATAAATTATCAGAGGTTTGTCAAAAATCAGATTCATATTGGTGCTTACGTGACTTTTTGGAAGCATGTCTAACCCGTTGATTGCTTTGACTTTACAAACTCCTTGTATAGTTACACTTTGTTCTTCGCCTGATGAGACCCTTGAGCAAGGTCGAAACGCGTCGCGATAGCTTATTCGCAATTCTATAATTTATATAAACGTGTTTTTCATGTTTTTGATTGCATCAAAATATGAAGCTTATTTTTGACAAACCTCTAATAATTTACTGATATGTAGCCCCTGATGCAAAAATGAGAAATGCTGATAATGATTTCACCACATTTGTTTTACTTTTTCCTTGTTTAGGTAAATTGAGTAAATTTTGCATTGATTTTTTGTCAAACAAAGTTATTTTGTTCCTATAGGGTTGTTTGCTGCTGGGAAATTATGTAAATGATGTATCAATGGAAGGTTTCCTGCTGACGCCAATTCAGAGAATATGCAAATATCCGCTCTTGCTTAGGGTAAGTTGTTTAAGATTGCTGCTTGTTATGCTCTGATTTTTTTGCTCTCTTATTCTTCATTGCCCAGTTTTTCGTTAGAATTGGGAGGAAGGGGGCAGTAGGTCGCGATTAAGGAGCCAACTTTCACGGTCTTCCATCTTCTCCATCATTTTGCTTGGGTAAAATCCAAAGCGATTCTATCCAAGATCTTCAATGTAATTGCTCCATCTAGTTCTTAGTCGTTCAACTGTTTTTTTCCCATTCACTTTGGCAAGTAAAGCTTGTATGGGAAGTCTTTCTTGAGGTATTCTGCTTACATGGCCAAACCATCTCAGCTGAGATCTTTGGATTGGATTTTCGCGTTGACTTTGGCTCACTGTCAGCCTTAACTTTTTACGAAAGAATTGCTGGACTCCCTTGAAGCAGCTTAAAACTGAGAATTGGATATTTCAGCAAATGTTGATATTATAGCACCTTCAAAAATTTGCTAATCGTTGAAGTAGACACCGTTACTGTAAATGTTAGAAATGCTGGAAAATTACCTATAAAAACTATGGACACCATTGCTATTCAATAAGAATGTTTCAGGATTTTGCACGTTATGTGAATTAGATGCTTTTCCAAATAATGTCTTGGTTAAAGAAGATAGTAGAATTTTTTGCTAATAGCGGAGGAAATCTTTCAAACCCTCTGCTTGGTGCTTAAATCTCTGCCACAAAAGTCTTGTGAATTTTAGTACGTGAGTTCTTCACTTTAGCTAAATGTTCTAGATGAAAAAATTTCTTACAATGACTTTGTATTGCAGGAATTACTGAAGAAGACCCCAAATGATCATCCTGATTTCGAACCAGTCAAAGCAGCATTAGATCTAATGAAGACCGTTTGTAGCAATGTAAATGAGACCAAACGTCAGCTTGAGCAAATGGAAAAACTTGAAGATTTGCAAGCTAGCATAGCTAACTGGGAGGTAATATTTTTTTTGCTTTGTACGACGTATACAATACCCCCGAGCCATGTCAACTGACTTCTACAAACGGACCGTGGACAAACTGACCGCAACCCAACTGACTACCAACATTAGGGTTAGTTGGCGTTCAGTTGGTTCGCGGTCAGTTTGTTCGCGGTCGGTTGTCGTGGACCTTATACACCTGCTTATGTAACGCCGCGTGTCCAGGATTGAGATTCTCCGATTTCTGTTTCTAAAAAAGGTTTTAGGAATATCTAAAGCTTAAAAGCATGCGAAGTGTTTTTTTGAGAGTGCAGGGCTGTATTAAGGACAGCAGACTTGATTTAAAATTGCCAATTGCCCTGGGTTCTTCGCAAAAAGTACCCCAAAAAAGTGAAAAAAAAAGTTTCCGTTTCCTACGAGCGGCTACAAAATTAGGTCAAAATGACGAATTAGTGTTCATTTTTGCTGGCTCCTGAATGTGAATGAGAATTACTGTATGTGAATAAGAATCCTTGTTGGTTATATGCTGCGCTATATACTGTACATACAGTATTCGATTTTCTCTTCATTTTGAATGGTTTGGCGTTTATTTGAAGAAAGGTTTAGATAAGACCAAAACCAGTGTTATCTCGATAAACCAACTGTAGTCTGTGATTAATACCAGAATTTGAAAACTTGTTTGATAACGAAGTGTTGAGCTAATATATCTCAGCAAGTTATTATAGTATTAAAACATTAAAAATCAATATAACCCAACTCTCTGTTTCACTTATAAATGGGATAATCAGGATAAATCTAAATCTAAGCTCTAACCCTGATGATCCCACTTTAGCATGAAACAGACTGTTGGGTTTTGGTAGATTTTGATTTTTTTATATTTTTAATGTTTTAATACTGTGTTAATCTTCATAAACCAACTCTATAGTGGAAGCGGTTAATAAGTTATTGGTTTTGTAGGGTGGAAATTTGACTGATAACTGTACAAGGCTAATCAAACAAGGACCTTTGATCAAGATATCGGCCGGAAATATTCAGAAAAGACATTTCTTCTTATTTGATCATTTGTTGGTTTATTGCGCCAAATCCAGTACATTCAACAAGTAAGTTGGGTTCGTCATATTTTTACTAGTAGCTCCTTTCATTGTTTGTACATCACATGTCGAAACTAGCATTAATTATAGTTTTGAAACTATACAACTTTTTGGATGGAAGCAAGTACTTTATCATAGCTTGCGTAACTTTGAAAGACAGACTTACAGGAAGTATTTCACCTCATAATTTTTCACTCAATTCTACACCAGCAAACTTCAATACCCTATATTTATAGCTTATTCAATAGAATACTCAACTGTCGTCTCCTAAAGAAATTTAGTTAACTTTGCAGTTAAAAGGTCAACCTGGCAGCAATCTTGCCACTGCAGAACTTGCTGCAGTTTTGAAGTCAAATCAAAGGTCCGCAACGCTAAACAGCTGCGCTGCATCGACTTCATTTTTAAAGGTTGTTGGTGATTGAGTATCAAACGCGGTCTACACTAGGTGTAAAATTGTGAGCGTACAAGCATATTTTTAGTTCATACCGCTTAGCAGTGTACACGCTGCTATTTGGTTAAAACAAACTAAGGATACACTCGTATACGCTCACGATTTGACGCCTGATGAGTAACGGCCCTTAGCAATCAGAAACAGCCTTGCGCATCTGTTTTTTGTAGTTATAGTGCATATTTAATCTCTTTTCGTCGGACAGCGTCAGACGCTAACTATTGAATGATTTGCACACTTTACATTGCAATAAGTACCTACTTCGTGTTTCGAGAAATCCGCACTTGCTTAGAAGTTTTCACTGATCCAATGTTCTGCGGGTTTCGAATTCTTCTTCACTGAATAAAGTGAATTTGCTTCTAGTTCGAAGACACCAACCAGAGAAAATCATCGTAAAGCGTCTTATCCAAGGATGCAACAACGTGACCATGGTGCAGATTGAACCCGGATCATGGGATCAGGGTTGTCGTAAAAACAACGTTAATGCTCCCTGGCCAAACTGCGGAGGATTTCTATTTGAAGGTACTGAAGGCCTAAAGATTTTTCGATATTTCAGATTGAGTACCTCAGAGTCAAAAACGGGAACAATTCAACGTAAGAAAGTAAAACGAAAGAAGTCTGCAGCTGATCAGAAAAAGTGGATTTTTAAAGGGCGTATCGCAACTGAGCTAATGGAAATCGAAAATTTAGAGGACGGTGCTAGTAAGCTATTTGATGATTTACTTCTTGGAGGCATTACGTCTATCGGAAAAACACTGATCTATGCTGAATGATTTTTGGGCAGTTGTTTTCAGCGAGTTAAAATATGTGTAGACAAGCAATCTGCCCGTCATATGGCTTTGTATCAACAACAACACATCTAGATTAGTAGATAATGCTAATGGAAATTCAAGTTGTAAATAAACCAATAAAGTGTTCTTGGGCTATGTTTAAGAAGACTCAAGAAAAAAAAACAAACTAAAAAGTACTATAATTAGTATAACAGTGTTTATATTTCAAAGCATAATGACTGCAAATTTTAAATAATCTCAATGTAAAACAAGAAGCCAAAACTTCACTGGCCTAACAACATAAAACCTAGTCATCCGCATCAATAACCACAACCCTTCTTCAAAAACACCGCAGGACACGGACGTCACTCGGCATCTGACGAATAATCCTAATTACGTAGTTTGTTTCGAAAATGCTACTAGTTTGGCTAGATCAGACTACTCCCGGAAATTATTAATTAAGGAAACGTTAATGATTCAACAATAAATTCCAGACCTAAATGCCTATAAAGCCTTAATTTCTTGTAGTTGTTTAACGCGTAAGAACAATACTCTTTACAATTTTGTGCCCGCTTTTTGCTCTTTTCTGTGTTTTCGCTTGTGAAAAGTTGCTATTGCCTTGATCATTATTTATCTATTCATGAATGATTTATACGTACGAACGAACCACTATACTGGATTTGTCTAGCCTCACCAACGCAAAGCACCCTTCAGAGGCTCTGTTTCGCCAGCCTTCGGTCAGGCTTGGCCACAACAACGGATAGACAACTTTACCTCAAAAGAAAATATACCTGAAGTGATTTTATCTAGGACAAAATGACGCATTGCCACTGCTGGAATCGAACCGAAAGCCAACTACCGTTCGATCACAAACCCGACGCTCTGCCACCTGAGCTATCGTCGCTTCATTGTGATGCTGAATGAAATGTCTTGAAGCGTTTCGTAAAAATGTTCGCTCTAGTTTTGGCTCCTTGTTTTGTATTGTGTTTGTATTGTTTCAGCTGATTTTCACTGCCATGGAAATACAGTTAGCAATGCATGGAAGGTGCTTAATGCTGCCAAGAACAAGTGGTTTGTTCTCTTTGCCGAAACTAGAGAAGAAAAGGAAGCCTGGCTAAACGAATTTATTTTAGAAAGAGAAAGAAGGAGAAGTAAATAATATTTTATGCTTTATCGTTTGCAGAATTATTGCGCTGTTTCAATTATTTGACCAGACCAGTTCATAAGAGGTGCGTACTAGAATGTTTCTGTGGTGAACACTAGACGACTGCTAGCTCCGTTTTGGACCATCTAAATTCTGTACTTTACTTAAAAAATTGCGTGACTCAAATGATTTCTTACGGGCTGCAGCACTCATTTTTTGTTATTTCGTTCTTCATTTTCATTTAAGTATGGGGGATTTGACGATGCCATCAAAAGAGTACTCAATAGAAAATTCAGAGCAGAAAAATACAAAATTGCAGTAAACTCTGGGATAGAAAACCACTACCGTACATGATTCTTTATTTTCATTCAAATATACCTGCTGATAGCTTGTGGTATTGGCAACATGATTAGGATGCTGACGCGCAAAACAAAACAATTTGTAGGCCTATAACTCAACTGAACTACTTGCATCAGCATTTGTAAATTCGTACGTATACTGCGGATACTAATTCTACGAAAATGCCAACATGCGAAAATCTTTTGTACTACTCAAGCTCGTCACTATTCTCGACTAAATTATTTAAATTAAAACTGTCACTTCGAGTAAAAACTTTTTTCCAGCAATTTCACTCTCAAAATGCTTAATTTTGATATCATTTTGGCCGATTTAATCATTTATTTTGCCTTTTATAGACGTTTTTCACACAAAAAAACACACGGCCCAGGGCTTCAACCTTGCTCCCCCCAATGACAGTGTTTATGTCGCTCAAAGCTGAAATTTATCCAATTAAAAGATAATCAACATAACGTCGTAGCCTAGCTTCATGTAAATGACGTCATGGAAAAGTTGGTGATATTCGTACATAATTAGATAACAAAAGTATGAACTCAAATAAAAACTTTTGAACTATATTAGCAGCTTTAAAATTAGTTTCGATAAGCAAACGATGCTCAATTCATTGCCCCTCACTTTGGCATTGTGCCATCCACTTCGCTTGCTCTGGCGACCGTATGTTGAGTGCAAAATGCTCTTCTACGTTTCCGCCATTCGTTTTTTTGGTTATAAAGGCTTTCTTTGAAAACTTGGAAAATTCTTCATAGTTTAAAAATATTGTTGAGAAAAAATTCTCCATCTTATGGTATACTTTGGCAATACACGCTTTACCAACTAAAAATAAAAAAATGATTGAAAAACTTGGATAATTAATTAATTATGCTGTTCATTAGCTAATTAACTTCTTTCCTTCATTTCGTGATGATGGCATAATCAACGGCATAATCAAACATCATTCACTAATCACCACTCATCAACTACAATTAGAAATGATTGTTTTTTTGTTTGGATTTCAGGTAAAATAAGCATTGACCAAAGAGATCCAGTTGATGTGCTGCATAGCAGGGGCAAGAAAATATACTACAAAGCAACACATCAAAATCTGATCCGCGATCGAAAATCAAAAATGAGAACATATCCGAAGACCTTGTTGGGAAAGTAAGCAAATTCTTTTTTCTGCTGGTAAAAGTCTTGCACTTGTAAATGATTTAACATAAAAAAAACATGAAAACTTTGGGTAGTGTATGGTTTGCTATAGCGAAGTTACTTTTGACAACTTTGCTAAAACATCCCACTATATCGACCTGTAACGGAAGCATTAATATTTAAAATGGCGTTACACCATTTATAAGCCTGTTGCGAAAGCGAAATTTTGTGGATTGCTTGCCTTCAAATGAATTTATGAGTCTATATCAAAACCAAGGCATCTATAGCTCTGAGCCATAGTGCAATCGCCTAATAAATGTGAAATTAAGAAAATTGATCAGTAACTCGCTTCGGAATAAGCTAAACGATAAGACTATTTCAATGGAAATTTTTATCAAGTATTTTGTTAATTCTACCCTAAATCTAACCCAAGTTCAAATCCTTACTTTAAAACTAAGTCTAAACCTAACCTAACCCCAGGCCACAATCAAACCCTAGACTTAATCTTAACGCGTAAAAACGCAAATGAAAGTGCATATGAATATTTCTCATTTTCGTTCTATTTTCTCTAACTTAAAAAATTCACGATGAAATAATCACTACCTAAGCTAAAACAATAGAAAAATCAATTTCGACTAAAAAAAAAAAAAGAAAAACAACGACAATAATATTACGATCAGTATGTTTTGGGGATTTCATCACTTTTCTATGACATGCATACGCATTGGCAAAGTTTTGGCAAAGCGTTATATCAAAGACATCCCATGATCCAAAAAATGGTGAACAGTACAGTGTGAATGACACAATTATAGCCTTTTTATAAGCTTTTCACATTGCAGGTACTTTTTTAGTTCTTTTTGTGGTATGTTTTTGCATGCGTTTTTTTTTATTTCGTTATTTTTGTTCCTTTCTCAAAAGAAAAAAACAAAAAGTGGCAAAAATTTGATCACGGAAAAACTGATAATTGCAAGAGTTTTGGTCTATAATAGAGCTTCAAGAAGTTCAAAATTTCACTGCCCCGACATTTGGTCATATACCTTACAGTTTACAACGAATGATTGCAATGGTAGTCGTTCTGTAAACTTGTGCGTTTTTGCCTGCAACTACTGCAATGCCTGTTTACACGATTCAATAATATTTTTCTTTAGTGAGTTTGTAAAGTGGCTTGTAGAGAGCAGAGAAGAGAACAGCGTGGACGAGGCTATCTTGCTTGGCCAAGCACTGTTGGATTGTGGAATCATTCATCACGGTGAGCAGCTGACTTTTGTCAAAACCTTGCATAATTGATCACTTGGTATATTTTATACTGGTTATATGTCTTGAAATGCATTTGGATGAAAAGAATTTGTGAGCGACTTTTTTGAAATAACCAATCATAACTTTTTTGCACAAAAATAGCCCACTTTGCAAAGCTGCTTTTTATGATATTTCCTCTTCATGATTGCAAAACTCAATATTTCATAGCAGGAACAGATATCTTACTCATAAATTCCAATTAATCATTGCTTTAAAATTCCATTTTTCTCTACCCTACCCGGAAGTTTTGCAAAAACGCTGCTATTGTATTTTGCATGATAAGATTGTTTAGTTGTTTTGTTCTAGTTGTTTATGAAAATCCAGTTTTGCGATGCAAATTTGCAGTAGCAAACGAGAACAAACTTTTGTGGAGGAGATTTGGTAAAAGAATACAGTACAGGCGTTTTGTGAAAGTGCAGTTATTTCAAGTATTTACTGAAAATTGATTTTTCTTCAAATTCATCCGCTTTTGCTTTTGCACGGTTTGGTATATTTTGATCTAGATTGATTAATTAAGTTTCCTTTATTCAGTCCAAGACAAACATCATTTTCGTAACGAAGCCGTTCATTACCGATTTCGCTATGACGATGGAACGTTCAAGGCTCGTGGAGAAAACCAGGACCTGGTTGCGAAAGGATTGAGAATTTACTGCCGTATTCATTGTTTATTTCGACCTATATTCAAGTACGTATAGCCTAATAGTTTACGTGGCAGTATTAACTCATGTCCGTCTGTGACAAAGGCAAAATCATTCGAATAGCTATCTAGGAAATTTAAACTGCAGTAATTCTGGTGAAGGGGCGTAATACTTTCAAACTAATATCTGTTAAAGATCTGTTAGACCAGGAGCTCTTAACCGGGGATAAAATTACCTCCAGGGGGTCAATTTGGCTTACTTAGGGGATAAATTTACTGAATTATAAACTAAAGCAAACTTCAATTTTCGTACTGAAAAAAATATAGTGTTGCACTGAATTGCCGCTGCGCCACATTTTCGTAGCCCCAAAGTAGGACTGCCTCGAAAATGTAATAGCAAGCCAACCAAAACCGAAGACAAACCTCAAAACCCGCAGAAAATAGTGGGTCTCTAGCCTGAAGACTTTCTTTTTGAGATCACCCCAAGAACTGCAGAAAATGATGATGGCCCGGGCCGGAGACCTTGTTTTGTTTTGTTTTTTTTTTGAAGATCATGGCAAGACTTCCAGAAATTTGTGGAAATATAAGAAAATGGTGGTAAATTATACTGCTTTCTTTGGGCAAGGGTAAACGAGACGAAAAAGGTTAAAAATGGGGTAAATTATACTTTTTTTTATTTGGCTAGGGGTAAACAAAAGAAAAAAAGTTTAAGTACCCATCTATGAGACATTCCGCTTAAACTGAAAACAATTTATTTGGTTTATTTTGGTTCGGATCCGATATCCGGCTGGGCTAAACCAAAGACTATAAAAACTCGATATTCACATTTTCCCTGCGTGACTCAAATACCGAAAGGCCCCTTTTCTGTCTCCTGGCCCAGGCAGTTTGATGGACGAAGATGTAATTACCATTACACTTTTGCCCTTCAGACAAAAATTTTGCTTTGATTTTTTTTTTATGCTCAATGAGCAATTACGGGATTTATATTTTAGAGAAAAAGCTTCGAAGAGTCATCCTAAGTTTGAAATTGAGGCAAAGAAGCTTATTGATTGGCTCATTGACCAAGGTGATTGTCAGAACAGGGAAGAGGCTTGCAGTTTTGGCCAGTCCCTTTGTGAAAACGCGATTATGCATCATGGTAAGTGTTTGTGAGTTCAAACGGTCAGCAGAGACGAGTAAAAATCATAACCACAGCAAAATTCAGTAAATTTACAAGAAGAGTAGAATTTTTAAACAGCAAAGTTTACACCGCATTTTTGAAAATTCTGTTTAAAGTGGAGTCTCTAAAGGTACTCAATTGTTCAAAAAAAAAATCTTATTGATAGCACTTGATTAAAAAAATATTTATTGTATAAATGTTAATGGCACTCAAGTGGATTCAACAAGTTTTTATTAATGACTTTTTCTGAAACTCTAGGTTTACTTGGTCAATGAATTGCTCCTTCTTTTAAATTAACTCCTTAATTGTAGTTTTACTATTTTTTCTGCGTTAAAAGTTTTTTTTGAGAGCTGAAATTATTGACACAAGGTAGAAACAATATATTTTGAAGTCTGTAATCCTTTCAAAGAAATTCTTGTTGTCCTCCAAGCTCCTGTTAGTAACGTTATATTATGAACTACAGTATTTTGAACAGCGTATGTTGGACCCACCAGCTAAAAGTCATAAAGAACTATTTCAAACACCATACTGTAAAAAGTTGGACCAATCTTCACTCTCCCAAAAGTTATTATGATAATTTCAAACAGCATAATACAGTACAACATTTCATGATGGATCAACTACCAACGTCCAACATTTCATACATCACTCTACTTTTTTACATAAGATTTTGCAATGATATTGATGAAGGTTTTATAAAAGATGAAGACTTTACGATGATTATCTCTGCTTGGTGGCTTCGAACAAGCAGCAAGTTTAGTGGAAAGAATTCGCAGAAATCAACAGGAACACTGAATTACCGAAAAATCCTAAGCAGGTGCGGATTCTTCCAAGCACGAAGTAGTCAATCCAATAAAAAGTGTGTAGATCGTCCAATAGTAAGCGTCTGACACTGTCCTGTGACAGGAGGATAAATTTACACTTAAAACAACAATTTATATCTTTTGTCTTTTTTTTAAGTTCATGACAAGCAAGATTTCAAAGATGATTCGAATCTTTTTAAATTCTTTCCCGATGAGGAATACAGCAAATCTATTCGGCTGCCTAATCTCAAAGAAAAGTCCCCCAATTTCAAGTTCCAAGAATGCTACAAAACCAAAACTTTACTATTGGTAATGTTACTTCACAAAACACTTGTAGGTCCATAGCTGTCCTGAACTACACTTGCATCAGGATTTGTAAATTCCTACTTATACTGCGGATACTAATTCTATGAAGATGCAAAAAATAAGAAAATTTTTCGTGCTACTGAAACTCGTCAATATATTCTCGACCAAATTATATGAATTAAAACTGTCACTTTGAGTTAAAACAAATTCTTTTAATTTATCAATCAAATTCGCATTTAACCAAGTAAATGAAACGAAATGTCAAATGTGAATACTGGTGTTACATTAAAATTCGATCAATAATAATTTTGCATCGTTACCAACATTAAGCTTTTATTCTACCGTACTAGCTGTTGCCTACCAAATATATTTGAAAATTTCATCTTAACTTAAAATCTGAAGGAATGAGCGTATTGCAACGTATTTCTGGTTTCCAAGTTATATTTTTGTCATATTACTAATAAATCATAACGATTTAATGCATTGAATTGCTATTCTTTTGCTGCAGTTAAATGTGTATGACGCTGGTTCTCTGGGGCTGGACTTAAAATTTATCGAAGACAGATCCTCAGTTATTGTAGCATCGATTATCAGAAGTTCTCCTGCTCAAGTAAGGACCTAAATTTTGCTTTATTAGAATTAATTGGTAGAAGGAAATAGCGCTGCTTTCAATTGGCATGTAAATCGATTAATTGGAACTGTCAGCAGAGTTCTCTTCAGGGGTTAGTAAACTTGGTCGGTTACGCTTAAACTCTTCTGAGCAACGTCGAAAACGTCATAATTGAATCATGGTTTTCCGGTACTTTCATTGTTAAACACGATCACATGACTGCTCCGTTACGCATGAGCACTCCTGGACAAGTAGTAAAGAAGTAAAAAAGAGTTTGCACTTTGCAACCCCCAGTAAAGATAACTTTGCTGCCAGACTCTCTATTTTAGATGGGTGCATAACCTAATGCAATGGAATGCCACATAATAAAACATTAGCTATGCGCTGGAGAGTCCAAGAGAAACGTGAGAAATGTTCCCCTTCCACACCATTTAAGAAGTAGGTACCCTATCACAGTTTACCACACAATCCGTTTACCACACACACAAGGCATTTACAATCTTTTTGGATGAGCAGCTGCACTAATCCATCCTAAAAAGCACAAAAAATACATCCACTACGCTAAAAATGTAGTTTGCTGCAGTTTTGTTCCCCACGCTGTAGAAGAGTAATGGCCCAGCCAACATGGAAGTTAGAACAGATGACGTTATAAAAACTTTTTGTTTTATAGGTTTTTATGTTATTTGTTTTTAGGTGCAAGGTTTCCACCCTGGAATGAAAGTTTTGCAAATCAACAATGACCTAATGACAACATGTTCATCCCAAGAGCACTTAGATCACGTGCTACAACATAATTTGACCAAATTCAAAATGATCCATTTTGTGGTGAAATGCGACGAATTTTCGTAAGTCGAATATCTCCCTAATCAAATAGCTGTGTTCCATTACCATTATCATGAGCCAACAAACAACTTTCCATCAAATTGGAATATGATGGATAACAATAACGTATTTAGGCCGGGGAACATTGCGCTATAACCGCCCTTCCCCATTTGCTTGTCTCAAACACATAATCAGTGTAAATCAGCAAACCCCCCTTTTTGTTTATTCACGCCCTATTTTAAATGCAAATCTGAAAACCGGAGTTGGTATAAGGCAACTTTTTTCATCTTCCCCAGCGAATTACTGCTTACGCCACTGATGAGTAAGCATTAGTAATGAGTGTAGCAATAAGCATCAGAATAGCACGGTTTGTTCGATAGTTGTTTTGTGACATTGCTTTCTGTTTGTTTTCAAGCATACAGCTCTGTTCAGCTTGCTTCAATAGCTAAAAAAAAACTGAAACAACTTTGAATGAATTTATAACAAAAAAGGAAAAAAAAGTTTCTCTGCAGTATTTTACTAAAACAAAAAGCTTTTAAACACTTTTAAGCAAAGAAGTTTAAACAGTAGATCCATATTTATTCTTTGCGATAAAGGGCTTGTAGATTTCTTTAGGGTTTTTAAATACAACAGGTTTAATTATACTGTAAAATCACAGATAAACTAAAAATTTTAAACATATTTATCATCAATTTAGTTTTGCCAAAAGAAGAGAATATGAGTTTCAAAGTCACTTTTTATATCTACTATATAGCTTTGCAGTATGTAGAAAAATAATTTTCCAGAATCTGCTTAGTAAACTATGTCCAACTTGGCTTGAAAATAAGTTTTTTTATTTTCACGAGAAACTGTATGAGTTTTTGTTTAATCATTTGCGGCTTTCTGGCCTATGGGCTACCTTTGTTAGACATTATAACTTATTCAAAGTCGCCTTTAGGCCACTTATAATCATCTTGTATGAGTTAAAGTATCTTTCACAGAGAGATGTGTTTCAATCCATTAAAATATACCCTATATTGTTTCTGAATGTCTAATGATTTGTATAAAATTACACAGTAACGTGTTGTTTCAATTTTTCAGAAATGTGTCTATTCCTGTCACAAAAGAAGGAATGGGATTTCAAATCCGAGGTTCAAACCCATGTGTGGTTCATGCTGTAGCTAAAGGAGGCATGGCAATGAATCACGGACTAGTGAAAGGGCATGCAATTTTGAAAGTAATTTTTACTATAACGATACTTCTAATACAGAAAAAAACTATCGACTAACATTTTTTTAAAAATCATACATAAGAAGTTCAAAACTGAAGATCCGTTGCAATATAATCAATAATCCTAATGAAAATGCAAGTTTTGACAGAATGTTAAGATCATTATTTGATTGCAGGAAAGTGTAAATCAAAAAAAATTTTTTTTTGTAGCGTTCGACTTGACAGCAGTTTTTATGTGTTAGATTGCTAAAATATAAGTTTTATACAAATTAAATTTTTGTGTGAGTCTGAGTATTAGAAACTAGATTTTGAGAAACCAGATCGGCCAACAATTGAAACCTTCTCCTAAAATCATAGAGACAAAACATTGCTTAAGAATAACATGCCCCAAAAGATTTTTTCAAAACTTAATTGATCAAATAGCGATGTTGCTTTTTACCTCCAAACTTCACTGGCGCAAATATTATTATCGTTAGGCCAATTTGTTGTTTTTTCAGCTGACCCTTTTGTGAATTTTATCTTCTTGTTTTTGTGGAAAAAACAAATTTTGTACTTAATCCGAAATTTCTCGTTGACCATTTTGTATCTATAGGTAAATGGACAACTAGTCAACAAAACTTCTCACGATGACGTAGCTGCAGCGATCCGTGAAGGGTGCAAACTGCCTCCTGCAGTGGATAAGCAGGAGGAGGAAGTGCCAGAAAAACCTCAAGTCGCCGAGGAAGAAGCAAAATCTGTAAGGAATTTTGAATCAGATTATGACCATAGAACGGTTAAGACGCAATACAAAGAAAACAGCCAAAGCTTAAGCGAGCAGTTTTTTTACTAAAAGATTCAAGACTTTACTCGTCTCATCAACAGCTGCAATTAATGATGAAACGAGTGTTGACGACAACACGAACAATGTTATGAAACGTTTAGTAAAAAAGTTTTCACTCAAGCTTAGGCTGTTTACGTTGTATTGTATTAGGAATTTTATTCATGGACATTATCACGCTACACACTTAAAGAATCTCAATTTTTTTTTCAAAATGACGAAGTTACAAGTTTTTCATTCAAATAATCTTTATTAATCGCAATTGTTGTGATGACCAAAGTTCGAATCCAACTGATTTAAAACAGTGCTCGAGAGCGAAGGCCAGAGCAAATTTTTGACGTGTATTGTATTATGTTATGCAATTATTGTGATTGTAATTAACATCTTTTTTGCATAGTTGTCTTGACCAGAAAACAGCATAGGTATCTTTCTGTGTTTGAGTCAAGCTTCCAGCAATTTTCCGGACTTGGTGGAAGCTCCACAACTGGTGGAAGCTGCACACTGTGTATTTTGATGCTAAGGGTCAAGCTTGGAAGCTGTGAATTCAGTTTTAACGTCTTGTGTTTTACTCTTTGTTCAGGTTAAGATTTGAATTTTACGTTATTTTACTAGAACACAATAGGAGGCAAATATTGATATCAGAGGATGCAGTCGAGGACAAGGCCAAGGACACAAAAAAATTCGAGGTCAAGGGCTGGAATGCTCGAGGCCAAGGGCAAGGACGAAGTACACAGGCGCTGCTCTCAAAAACAAAAAGGTCAAAGAATTTTTCAGGCGATCTCCAAAAAAAAGAAAATGTCAGCAAAATTTTTTTAGGCGATCTACAAAATTTGAACAATTCAAAAAATAGTGCTGTCCTCGAGCAGGGCAGTTTTCGAAAACTTGAGGCTTCGAGGCCAAAGCCAATGACTGAACCTTCGAGCCCAAAGCCAAGGACTTCAAAATGTGTCCTCGAGGACATCACCTCTGATTGATATGTAAAACTAAACTGCAATCTTAAATTAATATCAATTGATAAAATCATTGTCAGTCTTAAACGAAGTTAAATCAATATAAAGTGATAAAATATACTTAAACTTGCAAAATGTTTTGAGAAATTTGGAAATTGGTACAAAGGTGAAATTAGGGTTCTACCAGCTATTCTAATACTGTTCAGTAGTAGGAAAAGCTAGTCTTTGGATCTTGGGATTAGGCAAAACAGCCGTCTTAAGCATGCAAATACAATTTTGTCCACTTTAAATTCATCAATTGATCGAACCTAATTTTGTTTAGCAATTTTCTTCTATATGTTTGTAAATAATTGAGTAATCAATGTATGTCTCAAAGAAAGCTCTTCTTTTAACAATGCTACAAATGCTGTTCTGACATATGGCACATTATTACTTGTATGTTTTTAAACTTATCTTTTGAAGTGCCTTGCTAAAAGTTGGCAAACTTTTTAGCAACTGTAAAACCAGATTTCTGCATTTAGGTCTGAAAAATTTTTGTCAAGTACCAGTACTCTAATATGTGCAGCATTGATGTGTGCAAAAACTTTTGAATCTTGACCAACTCAGAATAGGTTACAAGCAGTCTTAGCACCATTGTTTATCACACGTTATACACTGCAACGTCTGCATTATCACGCGCTTTAACAACTGCGTATTTTGCACGCCATAACTTTTACATGAGGAAATGGCAGTTTATATCATGACATTTTAGTGTAGTATATTTTGATTTGCACAATACATACCCTAAGTAGTTTAGTTGTAAAATCTTCTCCAAAGTTTTTTGAAAACTGTTTTCGAATAGAAAGTTTTGGCAATTTTATAATAACGGAAAAAGCATTATTGAAATGTAATAAAAAACAATCGCCGGTTATCATTTTATTTTAGAAATGGTCTTGCTTAATCCAATAGAAATATGTTTTAACTCCTTGACACTGCACCAAAACCGTAGCAATGAATAACTGATTTTCACGCAAGTTATGATTGAAATAAATTTGTTTTAGGTCAGCAACAACTCTTTGACAGCTCCGGCAGCCGCTGGAGGAAAAGGATCAAATACCAGTTCCAGAAGACAAAAACTGGCCTTATTGGTTGGAATAAGTCATACTAGCATCAAAAAGGATCGAAAGTATGTGGCCTTTAAAGAAGATTAAATACCGGAAGGTTTTTGTAACCACTTTTTCACTAATCGTGTCGTTATAGTCACAACTAGAAAAAATTTTTTTAATACCTGATGTTTTGATCTGAGATTTGCAGGTTTTCTGGCTCTAAACCTTCCGAATTGATGTTAGTCCTTGACAATTGGATTTAATTTTCATGTTTATTTGACTGCGGTTCATACTGGACTAAGCTAAAATCTTCAACTCAACTAATCATAATAAAACAAACAGATGTGGCGCGCAGCTCCATTCGTCGTGAAAACCAGTCGTTTGACTTACAGTACAGTTAACAGCTGTAGTAAAGACATTTGTGTTAGCTTCGTGCAGCTGGCTATACCTACTGCAATTGCTAAAAGAATGTTTCTCAACCGTTCCATGATCTTATCTTTTCAAAATACTGTACGATTATATTTCTGTTTACAGTATAACATAAAAAAATAAGTGTTAATTTTTTTGGGCTAAAATTGTTTTGGGGAAAAGTTAGTGAAAACAATAGCTTTTTGAAATACATGCTCAAGTCAAGATGACATCTCTAAATTTAAATGGTTTACCTGCTGGTTATTGTCCCAATGGTTTTCTATTACTTATTACAGTTTTTAAAGTGTAAAAGATGTGCAAGTAGGTTCAAAAGTCATAACAATGGAAATTTTGAAACAAAAAACTGTGAGCATAAATTATCACATTATAAGAGTCAGTCAAATTTATTCCACCGAATACACTTAGATACGCACAGGCGGGAAACAGCGATAAGACCACAAGGTCATCTGAAGCCAGCTACACCTACAAAAGTAATTCTCAAACAATATGGGCGTAAACTTAGCTTGGCATAAAAGGAAGAACACTGCAGGTTAATGCTTGTTTTCGAAATAAGCATTAGGAACATTATATACTTATTCTGGTTTGTTTTGGACCACGTTTTGTTGTTCTTCGCAAAATTTAACTTCAGCTTTTCTTGGCATGTCTTGCGTAATCGCTAATTGATTTATAATGATAAATTTTGCCTATTTTGTACAGCAGGTTCAGTTTGTTACGTGTTTTTGTCAGTTTTTTAGCATGAATTACACAAGATAAAAACTTTTCTTTTATGCAGTGCATTATTTTGATGTATTGGCATTGAATCCTCTGTATACAATTTTTTGACCTTTGTACAGTCAAGATATTTTGCGCCAAAACGTTTAAAAGAAGTTAGAGATAAATTTTATTTTGTTTTAAGGGATGAAGAAGGTGGCGGTTCTCAAAATAAAAACGAAGTCGCTTTACAGGTAGCAGAATGCATATCTTTTTTTTATCATGACTTGTTGCAATGCTCATAGAGTTAGGTTTTACTATGCTTTACAATCAAATAACAACAAACTGTATCCTGTACTGCAAATCATTCACGAAACAAGCTGTCAACTTCCAGCCAATAAACTGACGTTCTTAGATTAGAATTAACTAGTTGACCGTCAGTTGGTTTGCAGTCACTTTATTCCTGGTGTTTAGTGTCCCCATCAACATTTATCTTTATCTTCAACTGTATTTCTGGTCACTGGTCAGTAATGGGACCGCTAGAAACGTGAGATAGATTTTTGTTGAGTGGTCTTGCAGTTAGAGTATATAGTTTTATATGAATTACATTTATGTCTTATGAGAAATCAAAACAAATACAAAAATTATCGTCATCACTTTCAAAGCTATTGATTTCCTTTCGTATCTAATTTGTGTTGTTTTAGTTGACCGTTGGAAATCGCCACTTGGAGCGCACTTGCATGTACAATTTCAGCAACGTAAATGGAGTTAAGACTAGTGTGGTGGAAAAAATGTCAGAAGCACCTTCGATATTTGATTTAGCAGCGCAGGTAATTTTTTTTTATTAATCTTTTAAAACGCATCGAAGTTTTTGTTCAATTCTCAGCCGGGTCAAACCAAACACTATAAAAATTGGTATTCAAAGCCTCTCCGCTTGACGCTCAGCAACAAAAAAGGGCATTATAAAGCCTCCATCGTGTGTGGTAAACAGGTAGGCAGGTGGCAGCTTAATTCGAAGACCGAAAATTTCCTTTCGCTGTCTCCTGGCCAAGGCAACTTGGTGAATAAAGATGTAATGTATTTAACTTTTTTGCAGCTACTGGAAGTCCTCATTGCAGAAGACGAACACGTTTTAGCAGATGTCCAAGCTCTGGAGGACATCGCTCCTTTCATTGCCGACGTGAAGAGTGAAGTTTTTGAGCGAAGAAGAAGTTTAAGATATGAAGTTATCCAGGAACGTTTAGAAAACTACAAAAGAGTACGAACTTTTTCTACCTAAAGTTTTGCTTTTTTTCCAAAGGTTTTGCAGGTTATTTTGAATAAACAATTTTGTATTTATCGACGAATCCATTTAAATTGTGCATTAAAGTAATGGCTTGTTTTTAGTTGATATGTGAGATTACTGTTCCATTTTTCTTTTCAGTCTAAACGACATCTGACTTCATATATGTGGCCATCCTACAAAGAGTCTCTTGAAAAGCCTACTGGATCCGCAGCCAAAGATTTCTGTCCTACTAACTGCCACATTAACTTGATGACTGTAAGTTAATCTTAACGCTAATTGGCTTAACTAAGAAATGATATTAAATAAAGTACTTCATTCAAAAACAAGTGCATGTACTTCATTCAAAAGCAAGTAATTCTTTGCAAAATTTTAATGTTTAATTCAAAAAATTAGAAAATAATAGCCAAGAATATTTTCATCATATGACTTTGTATATTTTGTAAATTCAGCATAATAGTTTGAACGTGAAAGTCAGTAGCCTAATACTTTGACTAACGAGTTTAGATCTTGGTTCAACTTTTTGCATTGTAGATTTTCCGTGCCAACTCCATAACTTTTTTTCTTTTAGGTTACTCATGATTCTGAAAAATACAATTTGAGAGGGTTGAGCTTGCATGACGCCAATAAAGATGATCAAAAGCATGATGTTGGTATGTATACTTATTATAAAAGAATAGTTTTACTACAAATTATTAAAAATTGACTATTATAAAAAGAAACCAAGTTTTAACAAGTCCCAGGGTAGCATTTCATAAGGCATCTAAATTTAATCAAGAAAAAAGCTATTTTACCGGAAATTTTTATGTACTTGTTTTTATTAATTCTGACTGAAATCTTATACAATCTCAAATACTTACTCTTAAACGAATCCCAAACCTAACCTAAAGCCAAATCTAATTAAAACATTAATCTAGACCTTTAAAAAGCAAATGAACATTGCGCGGATGCATATTCCCTAATTTCGTTTGATTTTTTTAGCTTAAAAATTTTGTTAAAATAGTCACTCCGATTAATAAATACCAAAATGCCAAAAAACTTTTTCCAATAATACCTGGGCTGGCAAATATCACCCGAAAAAGTTGTGCTTGTTTTTTGTGCTAAATGCAAAAAGAGATTCGTAGGTTTAATAATAACCTAACCAAAACTTATCTTCATGGATTCCACTGTTTTTCTGAATGCTTGTGTTATCTACTGGATTCATAATGTTCTCCAATATTGATTTTATTGAGAAGAGATATGGTTTTGGAATGGATGTAAGGATTTTTTTTATCCATTTCTACTGTACTTATTTTGATGATTAAGTTTTGTCAATTTTTTTTAGCATCATTTGTATTTTTTTATTTTTTTGTATCCTAGGAAATTAAAGTTAGTAAGATTTGACTTGCTAATAATGAAACTAAAGTTACACTTGTAAACTATCTTGCACAGGCTGTCTGAAAAATGAACATGCACTTTCAATTTTTCTTTTTTCCTTCGGTAGATTGTTTATTTCTCGTTCAATTAGACCAAAAACCTCCTTTACGCCATTTAGGCCAATTTTTGGTATAAATGACGTCATTTTTGATGACGCAATAGGCGGCTAAAATTTGCAGATTTAGTTTTATGATTACAAATGACAAACTATTTAAGTTAAAACGTCATTAAAAGTTGGATGATGTCTTTTAATTGATTTTTCGAATCTAAATTTTGATATTTTCTGATCTTTGCAAATTTACATTACATTTTTAAATTTCAATCTGCCAGAGCTACGATGTGAGAAAACGAAGAATTCGATCAGTAATGTTAAAATATTATTGGGTATCTGCACTGCGTTCTTTGAAAAAGTGATTGTTATAAGATTTATACCAAAGGAAGAAACAAAAATCAAAAGTGCGTACTTACTTTTGAAACATCTATTTTTACGGGCTTGGTTCTAACAAAGTTACTTATGGCTTGATTAAACGGCTTTCGTAACATATTTACTATTTCTTCCTCATGGATTATTTATAGTATGCGTACACAGCTTTTCTTTTTGAATTTTACAGCTAATTTAGTCCACACAACTCACAGCACCACTTGCCTGGCTGCTCCTTCATTTCGCACACGTGGCAAAGAGATGCACGGGTTAATGGCCATGCAACGCGGAGTGGAAGGAAATACGGAGTTTATGGATTCAATCCGCCAGCTTATGGTGGCCCTGGATCACGCTTTGTTGGAAATGCGACAAGGACAAAGACAGCTGGTCAAGTAAAAGCAGTTTTGATCGTACTATAGTAACTCGATCATGTTATATTTGACTCTCCACTAAAACCTTGGTGTTTTTAAACTCTGCAATGCTAATTGCATTACAATATGTGATCGGAGTTACTAACGAAGAAGCGTTGCTTTTGGTTAACCGCGATTAAAGTGCCAAGGTTAAAATTAAGCTTAATACATTCAGTTTAAGTTCATTTCAGTTTAAGTATTTTTATTCTTGTTACTGTAATTCTAATTAGTTAATCACATCTTTTATTTTCGAAGTTACCTTGACCTGCAAAATCTTTGAATCAAGCAGCTATCTGCCTATTTGTCTACCATTCCACACATAGGCAAGGCGTCACATTGTCCTTTTTAATGTTTATCGTCAAGCAAGAAAACTGTACAAACCAATTTCGAGTTTTTTTAGTGTTTGGTATGACCCGACAAGGAATCGAACCCGACTTTTCCGTTTCAGTAGTTGATACTTTATCTAAAATTTCCATCTAAATATTTATTTTCGTTGTCAGGCTTTGAAGTCAACCAGACATGAACCTCTATTGGCCGTATTTTTCCTATCCCATGTTTTCGTGGAAATAAATGTGATTGAGGATTTTAATCTTTTTAGAATTCTGGAATCATCTCAGCGAGATTACGCGCACGAATCCTACGGATTAACTTCAACCCGTAATAGTTTTCTTACGGATGGGGATGGAGGAGATACCCCTATTACTCCTCACAGTCCTATGACTCCTCAAGCTAACTTCTACTCCACAGTATCTCCTAATAAAGAAATTGTAAGTAAAACTGATGTGACTGTAATCTTGTCATAAAACTTGCCCTATGGTGGCTTCGGGCAACATTTTTAGCGTTTTTATTAAACAGTATTATATCAGGTCTTCAGTTTAGCAACCTCTGAAGTTAATTGGCGTGTGATCGGTGGAAAAATGGATCAATTTCTCATTGGTGCCGGTTTCAAACTCTTTCTGCTCATAGAGATTATTTCGGTTTTGTTTAGCTCATAGTCACTTTTTACCATTTGTTTAGAAACCAGCAACCACAACAACCAGTTCAGATCGAAATATTTCAAACGATTCCCTGCTAGGGTCAGATATGATTCAAATTTCTGGATCAACTGAAAAACTTAACGAAGGTATATCATTGATTACTGTACATTTATTATATGTAACGCCAAGCAAACAAAAAGTTGATTGCCAAAGCGATTAATAGGAAGATTGTAGCCAGCGAACTACTTTGGCTTTTCTTCAATCTTTAGCCATTTTTAGGCTATGCTATATGCACCGTCTTTGTACTATTATTAGTTGCACAGAGGTGGACAGCGCTGTTTCGAGCTTTTAGCTCTCGTCGGCAGCCCTCAGCTTCCCTAACAAACTGCCGGTGGAAGTCGTTATGATTTCCCAGGAGTCGACCACGAAGGGCGTCAAACTTGTCGGTGTCGACTATTATTAGTACCGAACAAAGATTTTCGTAGTCAAAGCTGAAGGACGTGAAGGAACCTGCATTACCTATTAGTTTTGAATTCCCTTTCGAGCTAAAAGTTACAAGATAGAGAATAAGTTAAAAAATAAATAACTATACTCCTTAGGTTTAGCATTATCTTCTTGCATCTTTTATCCTTTTGAACCAAAAAATCTTATTTAATCAAAAACTTCTGGAGAGAGACTGGCAAGTGGTCAGATTTCACAACGAATTTCATTGCAAAATTTCGACCAGATCAAAGTAATATGATTCTTTAAAGTTAGTTTAGTTGACAAAATGAAGGAGTGGGACTATAATGCTCTGATAATACAATTAAACCGATTATAAATATCACGAACACCATTACAAATATCAAAAAATAACAATCATATTCCAAAATTTTGTGGTATTCTTTTAGAAGCAGCCTCAAATCGAGACAGCGGACACGGAGATGAGGAACCTAATAATGCACCGGAAGAAAAAACTCCACGAATTCACGAAGTTCCACCGCCATTACAAGAGGGCGATAATGCGGCTGGAAACGAGAACGATTCCGAATGTGATTCCGGTAATTTTTTTGACGCGGTTTGATGACAACAACATGTTTTTGTAACGCGTGAAGTTGCTGTTTTGCAACACCTGGTTTTTGATTACAAATTTCTTGGATTACGCTGAAGCGATATTTTTCCCCAAAACAGGAAAACAGTATTGTATTTTTGAAAAAGTTCATCGAGCTCTTTGGGAGCAAGAGTTAGAAAGAAAATGCTTAGTTTTACATAATGTACATTTTCGCAGTTGCAGAAGCAAAAAAATTATTCTTCAATGTTAAACTTTAAAATATTCCAAGGAAGTGATCTACAGCATTAATTTGTTGCATGGTATCACGCTGAATTGAGGATGTAGCGATTCAGAATCACAGAAAACCTTAAATTTTGTTTGCTTTCAAAGTCGCTAAAAATTCATATAATGATTCTGGCAGGTATTCACAGTAATCGTGGATCAATGGTCGGCAACGATCGGTTAATGTTCAACTTTTCTAACCCTTCTGCTTCGGAAAACAAAGATGGAAACAGGCCTGTTTCAGGTTGGAGTAGTAGTAACTTTAAAACTTTTGGTCAATTTGATGCAAGCTAACACAATATAGCGATTCTGTGTAAAAGTTTCATTGTGAAAACATTGCTTTGTTATTTAGATTTTTAATGTTTTAAGTTCCAATATTTAACAAGGAGTTTTTAAATGGGAAGCATTGTTATTTTTTTTAATTGTGATGTTTTATTGTTTTTAATTGTGATGTTTTGACGTTTGCCGGTCAGAGTTATAATGTGTAATTGTTTTTAAAAATTATTATTGTTGTTGAAAAGCTTTGTTAGTAGGAATATGGAGTGCTCCGCAAAGCATTTATTGCGTTGTGGTACAAATTTTCCAAAAAGATAGACACAGCAAAAGCTGAACGCAAACTACTGAAAAGATCGAACATCGCTGTTTGTTGGCATTAAGCACAGTTTGCTGTTGTGTTGGTTAGAAATATTTAAAAGCTTTCTAAAAATTCGAAACCTTATTGGCTATGCTCTAGCATTGCTCATTTGCTCTCTGTGCCTAAACAAAATATACCAAACCATAAAGGAAAACAACTTGGCAAAACATGTACTTACTGAATTTGTTTTTACTTAATTTAAATTTGACTTACCAATTTAATAAATCATATGCTATAGCTGTGCAAGAATCTTCAACTCGTCCAACCGAACTTTTGCTGCCAAATGCTCGTTCAAGTGATTTGCTCGCTACTCCTGTTGCTGAAAATGCAAAGTCGTTAAAAACTGCAGCTTCAATGCCGTCACTTACGTAAGTTGTAATCGCTTTTATTTTTGAAGAAGAGAAATGCAAAGTTATGAAAAACCTTAATAGAAAATGAAAAAGCGTTATTTCGAAAAAAACTGACGGAATATTAAATTCTATTCATACGTATTCAAACACTCAAAAAAACACTTTCTATTTGAGTAACCTATTGATACGTAGTGAGATCTTGTTGAAATGTTTCAAAATAGAAAAAAAATGCTGTTTTTTGTGGCCAAGGATTGTTGTCAAGTAAAAATAGCTTCTTTGAAATTTGAACTATCACTTTATTAAAAAATTCTGCGACCTTGATTTCGAAAAAGAAGTTAAAGTTTAACAAAAATATTATATATCTCACTAGTTACACAACAGCATGTGTGTCATGAAAATTTACCAAATAATTTTTGTTTTAAGCTGCTTTTTATGAATATATTGTATTATAGGCATAAAAAGTATAACTTATTGAGTGTGAATAACATATTTTTTAATTGTTTTCAATAGCCAGACAAAATCTATCTCAAAATATCAGAAGAGAATAAGGAACTGTTATTATCGGATAATAAGGTGAATGCATGGAAGAATACCCCTTATTCCAAAAACTGCTGAACAATTATGCAAACGATACATCTATGCTTTTCATTATTGAATTAAGTTTCTGATTGTTTTCAATTCGTGTTTAAGCAGACCGAGCCAAACGGAAGACGACAAATCGCAGGTTCGAATGCGATCTCACACTGGCAGACCACCATCTCGAGTTCGATTCTCAGGTTAGTCGATAAGACTTTAATATAATTTTTTAGGTTTTTGATTAGTTTAGTTTAGTCTCAAGAACCATGTTCGAGACGCAATCATCGTCACTGATTTATTTTACTACGATGGAGGGAGCACAAACGCTTGAATGGGAGGTATTAGAATCGCTTATGACGTCCTCAAAAATGACGTCGTTTTTTCCAAAATTGGCGGTGATGTCACTGTAATGACGTCTTCAGATTAAAACCAATATTTCCAAAAAATTTTGGTGAACACCAATCTACAAACCAAGTTTGGTGTTCCCTAACTTCCAGTTTAGGTGATAAACAGGGTGGAATTTTTGCCTTACCCCGTGGAAAATGTGTTGGTCAAATAGCTCGTGTTGAATGGAGTTAAGGAACTTTCAACATATTGCAAAATTTGCAGTAAAGTTGTTTTTTGGATTGGTTGCAAGTTTTCAAATCTGTCTGCGCGTAGATAACGAGACTTAATCAATGGCGATACATTTCCGTCTTGCTTTGGTAATGTGTATTTTCATCAACTCAGTTTAATGTAGATCAATCAAGTATTTCCCAAAATACTGTACGTACTTTGAACTTTAAAGTTTTAATTTTTTTTCTATTCTTTTTTTTATTGCAGGCCGAGATCGTATTTCACTTATCAGTACAACAGAAAGTACATGCTCTTCAGAAGGTACAGAAAATATGAACTATATTGAGTTGGATCTGAATCCAGATGCGTTGGATAAGTTACAAGGGACAATGGAATATTTCAGAACTAAGGTGAGGAAATTAATAATTTGATTTTTTAAACGTCGTATTCTTTTGTTTCAGCAAATGGTGTAGAGACAAAATAAGCTCTAAGGGTAATGATTTTCATATCTTTGCAATATTTGTTGAGTAAAGTATTTCTTGCGTGCTCTAGGTTCAAAATTTAAATGAACTTGTAAAGACACCGACCGTAAAAAAAGTTTTCGACAACACCCAAGATACCACGCCGGAGAGAAATTATACAAAGATGCTGGAAGGTTTAGCGGCAAGGTACGTACATAATTATGTGTGAAAAAATTTTTTCTTTTATATATTACACCTCACGCCTCGCCTTCCTATATGCCCCCTCCCCACATACTAATTAATTATATGGCGAAGCAAGGTGAAGTTGAAGTTATTTTTAACTTTTTGGTTTTTGCTCACCATTTTAGCTTTCTACTGCTTTGGAGAAGCAAACTGGCGAGACTGGTTAATTAAAAGTTGTCAATGCTTCAGCTGCTTTGCAAAACAATCGAATTAAGCAAACAGTTGATTACACTACAGTACAACTTCACTCTTTGCGTGTTTTTGGAAATTCGCAATCGCTGCAGCGAAATGCAATAAGAAAAGGAAGTTTTAGTTTGTCTAATCGTACAGTAAATTGCTCCTTTCTTTATTATTTGCTCTTCCATGATACACGATAAATGATATAGTAGTACTAACTGACCGTGAACCGATGGTGGATCGCTCTAATTTTAATGTTGGCGGTCAATTGGGTGGTGGTCATTTGATTTGTTTTGTTGTTAAATAAAGGTTTTGCAGCTCAAAATCAAAGGGCAAAAATCACGTCTTACCCTGTACTTTGAATTTAGCACAAGCAACGAAGCTCTCAAAATGGCACTTTCAACTTGCTACGATCCAGATCAATTCTCTGACGTCATCAACACCCTAGTCACTCAGGTTGACCAGCACATAAGCGAAGTCAGGACACAATTGGTGTTGGCGTTGCTTCTACACGAAGGTAATTTACCTATTGAAGCAGTAGTACTGCTTATTTGAACACGTTGTTCACTTCTCGATTGACTCAAACGGACTTTCCCTTTTTTCACTCGAATCGTTACTGTCTTATGCATTTGAATAGGTTGTTTTCAAAAACCCTTGATTTATAATGTTTAATAGATAAAGCTTATCAAATATCGAAACTAAAAGTCTGGAAGCAAAACAACCTCCAATAGTCTACATTGAATTGGTTAAAGAAAACACGAATAAATACTGTATGCATTTTAGTCTGTTCTTAAGGTTTTAGATTAATGTATATCGCACCTCCACGTACCTTTTCGTCCTCTTATTGAATTCGCAGGCATCAGCGACAGAGCCAAATTCATCAACCCAGAGCACGTTAACCGATGTTGTACTGTGTCAGCTTTCTATTCTACATTTGCAGGTTACACTTGTGGCCCCGCTTTTTTTCTTGCCTCGTAAATGCGAAATTTACAGTGATTGATTCACAGTCTTCTTTTGAACCAAAATTTTCAATACATTATCGTGAAAGTTCTATCCCGACAGATTACCACAGTCTTAAAACATTGAAAACATTAGAAAATTAACAACTTATAAAAAGCCCAAAGTCTTTTCCTACGTAAATCTTCAGAGGTAGACCTTATTCAACTCAAGTTGTGTCTTTGAATCAGATTTACCCCGAGGATCCCATATACAGGTAAAACAGACCATTGTCTTTACAAATTACTGATGAACAAACTGTTGGGTTTTATTGATTTTTAATTTTTTAATATTTGAGTAATATGGTATTCTGCTGGGATAGTTGCTCTTACCCTTCGTTATTGAACGTTTTTTGAAACCGTGGTAGCAAGTAGCAACCACCGAATGAAACTTTCATCTACAGATCCTAAACTTGTGTCTCGTCGTGACAAGGTCTTCAGCCAGTCTCTCATCACTGCAATTGCTTCTTTTTCGACACAACTGCGTTGCGCCATTGGGGGAACGTTTAACAATATGAAGGTAAACAAAATAGCTGCATTTATTTCAAGTGTTTCTGAATCAATTTTAGTTGAAGTTTACAAAACTACGAAAAATATCGCTCATCCTTTTCGTTAATAAAGCATCTGAGTAATATAGACTAGGGTTAATTTCACGATTGCGTCAAACGATTATTCTTAGCTTTAATCAATGTTAGCAGCGTGACCAAGAGAGAAAAGGCATCGTTTCTGCAATGACCCTGAATAATGACCTCGGTTCCACCTGAACTCTAGTCACGTTGTTGCATCCTTGGATAAGACCCTTTAGTATGATTATCTCTGTTTGGTGGCTTCGACCAAACAGCAAATTAAGTGGACAGGAATTCAAAGAAATCCACAAGAACATAGGATCACCTGAAACTGTAAGCAGCAGGTGCGAATTCGTCCAAGCACTTAGAACTTATCGCAATGAAAGTACGCGGATCGGTTATTGTCTGACGCTGTCCTGTGATAGGAGGATAAATATGTGACACTAAAACACCAACAATAAGACTTATGAAAGTCTACAATATTTGAAGCTTCTCTGTTTGACGTTTCGCTATCAAGGTGACAGTACGGAGCTCCCAACGTGTCTGGTAAACTGGTAAACATCAGATAGTAGCTTGACTTGACAAATATAAAGGTCTGCTCGCTGTCTCTTTGCCAAAACATCTTGATAAATTAACGATGTACCATATTTTTAGCCTTATGGTGTGAGATCAGAGGAGGCAAGCAGAAAATGGCTTGAGCAGTGCATGGCAATTGGTGCATGCATCATGTTTCAAACGTCCCTAAATCCCAATGAGGTAGGTTTATAGGTTTCAGCTTTTAATTCTGTAGGCTAGCTTAGCTTGACTGCTTTTCTACCAGTGAAGGGAAATACTAGACTTTTTACTTTAAACTGTCTTTTACTCCACAACAAGTCACATTACGTGAAAGTTGCTTGACACAATCTTTGCCATGATAGAATTTTGTCAATCTAGTCAAAAAGAACAAAAAAGTATAATATGATAACACATTTTTTCTTGGCTTTGTTGTTTGATCAATAAATTTTTTATAAGAAGCAAAAAAATTTGGATTGAGTCTGGCTGTTTTAAAATTTTCCATAATTTTCAGCCTCTTTTGTTTTTAATTACTGTTACTGCTGCTAAAATTATAAAATTTTGCAATAGATGTAAATATAACACTACATCATTATAACTTTTAGCCGGATGAATGTGCAATGCTTGAAGACAGTTATGTTGGAATTTATGATCTGGAACGGGTATCTTTCCACTTCAAAGCAATCACAGGAGAAGTGGAACCCAACGGTACCAGCTGCATGTTGTTTTATCATTTTTAACCAAATAAGAAAACGTTTGCTTTTCAACAAAAATCTATACAGTAATTAACTTTCATAACTTTTTAGCGCTTCATCAAATTAATTGCTGCATGAAATTGCATTTGTAAGTGGGTTAGGATTTAGGTTTTTGTTTGATTGTATTTGATGAATTGAAGTATATCCTGTAGCAGTGTTATCGCGTAGTATAGTTTTCACTTTTAAATTTAAGCTAAGTTGTCGATATTTTTTTGGCTTGCAATACCAACATTTGCTTTGGCCAACTTGGTGCTTATTAATCTCTCTCTCATAAACAAAACAAGAAGACAAATTATTGCATGCTAGCTATTCCGTTTTAGCTGTGAACACTCAGCAGCAATTAGCTTGCTTTGAAAAATAATAATGCTTACCAAATTGTGATATATTTCGTAGGCTACTTAACTGTGGCACGATTTGTTTATGAATTAAATTTAAACTGCAGTTTGAGAATGCTATTTAATTAGCTATTATAAATATTTTTGTTTGAAAATCAAATTAACAATTTTGGTGCTAAATTCCCAGTTTTTATTTTGCATAGCTAATTGTTTTAACCTATAATCATCATCTTTTAACTTCTCATGATTTCTTATTTGTTTACTTATCGATTTTTGTTTGTTATTTTCTTTCAAAACTAAAGAATGTCCAGCGAATGCAAACAATTACTTTGACGGATCAAAACCGGTGAACATTGATGGTAAGTGATGCAGTGAATGCTGGGCAAGTGAGGCTTGCTGGTTTGTTCACTTCATTTATTCTTCATCTGCTCAAGCAACTTTCGATGTAGTTCGGCCTTTACAATTTCTGAAAAAATTCTTCATTTTTCATAATAGTCAAGTAATCTACTTAAAAAAAACTTTATTGGTGCGTTTTATCTAAATCATCATTCATAAGAATAATAAGAATATTGAATTTTGGTTTAATTTTGCATTAACCGACTTACTCGACAGATGGGGGCGTTGAGAAATCTACTTACGCCCCCTTCTGGGGTCTGGAGTCTAGGCTTAAGAAAGATTTTTTCTGCCTTTATTTTCAAACCATATTTATTATCTTAATTGGAATTTCAATTGACTAGGTTGATATAAATAAGTGATTTGTAGACATCTTTTGAAAACGTAACTAAATGCGTGTGAAATAGATGATCTTCGTTTTATGTTGTTTGAAGTGTGTTTGTGAGAAAAATTATTATTTGTAATGTGCTCGCATTGTTACTTTTAACTTGTCTCTAAAAGACTATGAGTTAAGTTTATGCATTTTGCTGGTGATACAAAAATGCTATTTTATTTTGACCGCCATCCTAATGATCATTTCGTTGAATCAATATTTCTGATTTTGAAATGCGTATTATTTTCTCGTCTTGACCATCATTCTAATTTTTTTTGTCACTCTCACTACTGAAAAAAGCCAACAAAGTATTTTACATAAAGTGTAAAACAAAACCTTGTTGGCCATCACTTCCTTCTAAGCTGCAGCACATGATTTATGTAAAATTAGATAAATATTCTAAGAATAAAAAGTACAGCCAAGATGCGAGAAATACATGTTATAACTACGTTTCGCTGTATTCAAAGCATCTTCAGAGCTGTATTTTTAGCATCTTCAGGTATTCTTAGAACCGTTAAACCTTCCCACCTATTTTCTAAATAAATATTATTTACGATTTGTTTAATGTTGTTAAGATTATTTTCTAAAATTCACAAAAATCTGAAGTGTATTTATCACGTAGCTCTTAAAAAATTTTATCTTTCATGAGCTGAAACTGAATTTATTTGAAACTAGCGAAAGGGTTTTTCCAGGAAAATTAACTTTTCTGAACAATGAATCAACTAAGTGGAATTTTGAGTTATGGATGAATTTTTTCAACATGTAGATCAACAAAGTTCTAGTATCTTCTTGCGTTAAACATGCTACCATGCACTATTTTTGAAATTTTTAATCCTCGTATGTAACAAACTGCTTTCTCTCTAGGCAATGGAGTGGGGTATTCTATGGAAGGTAACAGATGCTCCCTCAAAGTATTTTTCCACCTCGACAAACATGTTTTCATCAAACTTCCTCCGAGATTGCAAGCTGGTGGAGGAGTTAAACTTGTTCCTGTTCTCATAAATCATGGTGAGAAATCCTTTTGAAAATCACATAAAACTACAGTCTCCTTCAATTTCCTAGGGCTGGTTGCGAAGATACAGTGGCATTTATAGTTTTTGTTTCAAAATGGTTTTACTTTATCTTGTTACATCTTGAATAACTTTGTATTACTTCTTTATTGAGATTTTATTTAAAAATACTTTCAAACGTTTCAATAGAATTTGGATAAGCACATGATTAGACATACTGTTACAAAACGTGCTACTAGCAGCTTCTAATCTCCCATAGAATCTCATCTGTGGAAAATTCTTGAGTTTTGTGCAACAAAACCAAAACGTAAGTACACTGTAACACAAATCTTTTGCTATATGAGTCTTTTCAGAAGAATATTGGTCAATAGATTCAAGCTTTCTTCGTTGTGCTTTTCAAAATAATTTAAATAATTGATCTACTATGCAGATGTGAGCAGTACCGAGTACAAAAGTACCGGGGTACTTTTTAGTGCCGGTGGCAGTAATGTTATTTTGGAAATGATACCGAAGTATCGATACCGCGGTGCTTTTTTGAAGAAGTAATTGATATTTTCAGCTTTTGTTATCACTTATTGAATTACAATATATGTAATTGCTATATTTCGGCATCTGCAGTTGTGTTTATCTATGATGACGATCGAGGATGAAAATGAAGAAGACTACTTCGTGTATAAAGAAATGCAGCAAACGGTCAAAGCCAAAGTAGTTAACCAGTTACAAAAGAAATTAGAAACGCAAAATGCTTCTGATGAGAGCAGCGATATGAACGGAAGTGGACATTAGGACGAATTTTTTGATTTCTTTCACAAAACAAGCAATAACACTTGCCTAGACAATGCTATTAATTTTTTTGACAGTTTCGTCGATCAGAAGCCTCAACGGCAATTTAGTTCGCATGACTTTCAAAATAGTGCCCTGAAAAATCTATTTATTCGATATAACACTGTACTGCCTTCAAGTGAAGCGATCGAACGAGTGTTCTATGTAGGCAAAAACATATAAAAACCCAAAAAAGCTGGGTTAAGTGACAATCATTTTGAGATGCTGATTTTTCTCAAATCGTAATCTTGGTTTGTGGTGCTTTTTTTTCACTAAAAGTAACAAAATTTTCGAAACAAAGTAAGGCTCTTGTACGTTTTTATGACAATTATTAAGTTGAACAATCAAAAAGTTTCGCACCTAGTACCGGTACCGATATCGCGGTACTTTTTGAAAATAGAACTGGCTCAGAAGATATTTTTTTCGAGCAAGTACCGCGACCGGTACTGCAGTACTTTTGAAAGTACCGTGCCCACCTCTGCTGCTATAAAAACCGTTCACACTCTACGTGGAAACTATTGAGGAAGTTCACAACCACAAGCAAAAAGTAACGTTGAACAAAAGCAATAAAACGCACACCCTTCCAAAAAAAAAAAAAAATTCATCTGTTTTACAGTTTTAGCATTGAAATTGCTGTCTGTAACTTGCCTAATTGCTTCAAACGTTTTGTATTGTTTAGGTTTACACGATCTAGGAAACTTTCTTTACGAACAAGATGTGAGCATGAATGCATTCAGTAACTCAATTAACGAGAAGGCTCTAGGCAAAGCATACGACTATTACAGGAAGTTCAGAGCTTTTCATTTAGACCGATCAAAACTGCCACGTGACACAGAAGCAAGAGCTGTATTGGTTGATCGGGTAAGCTCATTTTTTATCGAATGTCTTTGAAAACTTCAAGTAAAACACCATTCTTCCTCTCTTCGTTGCCCACTTTTCTGTGAAGCGTATTTTCAGAAGCCTTTCATATGCGATGTGTGGTTCGCCATCAGACCATTTAGCTTGTTTTTAATACCATAGACTTGTGATCCGTTACGCGGCTATCCAATGTGTTTGCCCAGACTTTAGATTTTGGTGCTAAAAAATGATACATTGCTGTTCTTCAGGCTCATAACCCAGCAGCCGCATGGCAAGTTTTGTGTTTTTTCGAAAAAAATGGCAATTTTAACGTCATAAGGATGATTTTAACGCCATATTTCTCACGTTTGTAGAGCCATTTCAAGAAAATAATTTCTAAACTTTGGAATCCCTTTAACAAATTAAATTAGCTAGCTCCTTCAACCCTCTTATACTTTCTTGTCAAGTTCAGAACATATTTAACCCTATTTTAGACGGGAGCATTTTTGCCCCCTCTCGTTTTTTTTGTGATAATTCCTTTCAAAAATTTTTTTTCTTATTTCACATTACTTGACTTTGAGTCAAAGTTTATTACAAATGTCTTCTAAAAATTTGAAGTTGCTAAAGTAATAGGAAGTTTCCCTATTTTTGAAGTTTTCCGAAGTCACTTTCCAAAATCTGGGCATTTTTTGGAAAATACTTAACTTAAATGATGGCATAAGACGTTTTTGTGACGTAGCTAACTTGACGTTGGCATTTTATGATTCAGTATAAAAAAAAACTTAAGATCAAAATTTGAACCGCCGCTCTGACGTCATTTTTCAAAAATATATCCGTGACGTCATCAACTCAAAATTGATTTTTCAAAAAACCATTGGTGAACACAAGCTGGCATACCAAATTTGGTGTTTCCATAACTTTTTGTTTAGAAGTTAGATAGGGGGGATTTTTGCCCCATTCCCCCCTTGTAACGTGTGTTGGTCAAATACCCCGTGTAAAATAAGGTTAAAAGCATGCATACGTGGTTAAATTTTGTAAGTGACTTGGTTAAGGGGGGGTTGAAACCTCCCATGGTTACGCCACTGTTATCCCTAATCAGCCAACATGTCACTTTTTAGCTTTCGAGACCCCTCAATGCATTGGATGATGTCATGACGTTAATGGAAACAAACGTTAGACAACGACACAACAAACCTAGCTTGGCTGCCAGTGGCTGTGGCGTCCTAACTTTGGCTGCGGAATTCTGTCAAAGACTTGGAGCGTGCAGTGTAGTAGCTTGCTTAAATGGAGTATTCAGGTAAGAGTGGTTTGTTTTTGGGTTTTTATTAATGCGTAAGAAAGAGAAACTTTGCTCTTAATGTCTAATCATACGAACATAGAAACCGTTTTTGGTTCTACTATTTTTCCAGTTACGCCAGGGTGATTCACCTCAATAGATTGACAGTTTAGAAGCGGTAGTGCTTTCCTACGTGGCAATAAAGACTCATCTCTAATTTGAGAATCACAAAGTGGTCATCAAGTTTGCAATCACCAAACCGAGCTCTTTCTACTGATTTGTCGAACATCAGTCGATGAGCATCAGACTGTTAGTGGTTGATTTGCAGTCAAATTTACTGTCAAACAAGCAGCCTGTTGGAGATGATTGCAGCATCTGTGCGTATCAAACACAAAGAAATAGAAACAACATCACAACCTAAATAACTGGTATTCAGACAACCTTGAACACTATCTGACAGCAATTCCGCTTATGGCATCATTCCTCAATCATGTTGTAACGTCAAGCATCGTGTTGTTGGTCTTCAACCAAGCGAAGAATACTTCGTAGGTTGTTCAACAAAGTGGGTGACCGCATTTAAAATGTGACAGCATTTTTGTTTAACTTAGGTTAGTAAGCCTTTTGAACTGATGAGTTCTTTACTGTTAATTATATCTTTTAGATCTACTATTGCCTGTACTCTTCAGCAAGGTCTCATTCTTTCCAGCTGTCATGGGCTTCCGCCTAAACTTTTGTTATCTGCCATAAACCAAATGGCCAAAGAAGGAGCGCGAGCAGGAAATAAAGAAAAAAACCCAGAAGCAAAAAATCGCAATACACTTCAAATACCAAGGTAATTGTCTTCAAACTTAACGAAATCTTTGTTTTTTCGCGTGCCTACACGAGGCTTAATCATAATTCATTCATTTACTTGTTTTGATTTTAATTAAACAATATTTTGTCGGAGTACAGGCAATTTTGGCGAATAGTCTTGCTTCGTGGTTTCAAACAAGCCGCAAATTTAATCGTAAAAAAAGGCAAAAAAATAAGTAGAAAGCGTGAAATGTCGAAAAACTTTTTAGCTGTGAGGATTCGTCTAAACAAGAGCGCTATACCGTCGCTTCCTGGGGAGCGAGAAGATAAAAATAGAGTAGAAAGCTTCATTTTGTGTTTTCAGGTTATATCGGGGCAGCTACGGAGAGCTTGATGCCACAACACCATCATGATGTGTTAATGACGTCATTAAACGCTGTGATTTCGTTTGTGGTGTCAACATTGCAATTTAGGAGACGCTGCAAAGCTTTGGTTCTATGCCAACAATAAACTAATTTTCACTACCAAGATATTGCAAAAATACGAGGAAAAAGGAAACCTAAGCTTCATTTTCATTGAAAAGAAATTGAAATCCTTCGTGGCAAAAACGTTGCCAATTTAAAGAGGTTGAAGCATCCAGCCAATTCCGGTAGTTTCAAATATAATTCTTGAAATTTTGCGATCTTATTTTGGGGCCGCGGTTGCAGATGTATTCATCAAATACGAGATATTTCCCCTAGAAAATGTTTTGGAAATCGTGAATCCGTTTTCTTAGCCTCAACTTCCACGGAAAAATGGAGATAGAATAATACTTAACGTTCCAGTAACATCACGTGACCAATCTCAGGTAGTTTTAATTAACTTCTCCATTTTTCTTGAAATTCTGGCAGGTAGATCAAACTCAGAATTTACAAAAACTTTTTTTTGGATGTCTGTTTGTATTTGATACATTTGTTTGCCCCGAAATGAGAAAAAAAATTTCAAAAATTATTTTTCGATTGTAGCTATTGCAAACTACCGGAATTGGTTGTATGCTTCACCCCCTTTGAAACATTTGACTATCACGTGTACATCACACTGCTAATTGGGAATGTAAAGTAGTTTAACACGGTGTATTGTCCCTTGATAAACCAGCAGTTCTGCAGCCTATTTGTTTTTTTTTTTTGCTGCAAACATTAATGTTTGACCTTTTACAATTGTGAATTATGTCACTGTAAGATATTTCTAACATTTTAATTGGTTCCGAACAATTTTAATGCAATTTTTATGCTACTTTAAAATGTATTTGTATATTCAAAACCTTTGAAACTTAGTTAACGTTATTGCTTGAATTTTAACTGAATTAAATTGAACTGTCTAAATTGTTGCAGATTAAGTCAAACTGCAGATTTAAAGTTACCAAAACTAGACCCCATCTTTTGGTCTTCTCTAAAAAAATTTTGAATATTTTTGAAGTAATAAGATTTAGTATGTAGATAAAATCTAAGGAAAAAGGATGGATATTTAAAAAAATACTATTCGAAGAAGTCTAACCTAAACATCAGTCAAATGTGTTTTCTAGTACGCACATTAAATTTGACTGATAAAATGTTCTCGTTATTTGTCAATAATTGTAATCAAATTTATTTAAAAGCTTAAAAGAAAGCTGCTATTCTTTATCACACTCTCATAATCTGTTTGATTTTGTTTTTAAATTCAACCAAATAGCATTAAAATCTAAATCAAAAGAGCTTTTAAAACATAACCTAACTAATAAACTATCTCGACCATGCTGCTTTCGATTGTGTTTTGTTTTTTATTGTTGAACTAAAATTAATTAATTATCTTCTTTGAAGTTTTCGGTTGAATATTTCCATAATGCTATATTTGTTAATGAATGTGTTGTAAATAAAACATTGTAAATTTTTAAAATTTGCATTGCCTGCAATAACCATCTGATATTTTATTGTATTTGAAGAAATAGAGAGAAAAAATGTAGATATTTTACAAGCTAAAAAAAATTATGAAAGGGTCACATTTTACAATATGCTTTGAAAACTGATGTTTTAAAATTGTCTTGCAATTTTTTTGCTCATAAGCGTTGAATTAAATTGCATATTAGTCAAAAGTTGTACAGAAAACAGTCTTATTATCGAAAACGTTTTTTGTGCTGGAAATAAACTTAATTTGATTAGTGATATTTACTTATTGCAAGCATTTAATTGTTAACACAATACATTTTTTGTCTTGATTGACAGTTTTGTAAGTTTTCAATCACAATCTTTTTTTAGCTTGTAAATGAAAAACTTTTCTAATTTTAGAAACTTTTTATTTCCAAAAACTATGCACAAAAATGTCAAAATTTGCAAACATTAAAATGCTATTCAAGTTCAAAAAAATAATGATGTTTTTTTGTAAAAATTTTTTTCAATTCTTTTGCTTTAGCAAAGTTATATTACTAAATTTCTAATTATTTTATTATAAGATGACCTGTATCACTAACAGTTAAGAAGCTTATTTTTAACGATGGAAATTGAAACGCAGGTGCATAGTTCTGCTTTGTTCATAACAGGTATGATAAGACTGTTATCAAAACTTGCTAAACCAAGTTCACAAGAACAAAATTGAACCAAAAATATTAGCATCAAAATAGAAACTACAAAGCAATATTATACATCCTACAAAACAACTCAAATGCAGTAAGCTTATTTTACATATTTTTATCATGTTGAGTCTCTAATCATTCTTTTTTTTTTTTTGAGCTTTTTAAAGAATAATCTGTAAATAATTCGTACATTGTTATATTGGCTACAGTAGCCTTATCTTTGTTTTAAGATCGCTTTTGCTTAGCGTAATTTTCTGTACTTTTATTCAGAATTGTGCACATTATAAAGTATAGACATTGCATTGTGCATTGTGATAATGATAAATAATGTATTTTGTACAAATTCGATAACCATGCAACTTTGTAGGTTTGCGATTTGTTTTTGTCTTGTTTTTAGTGCATTTTTATTGTTGTGTTCATTGTTTTATGACGCGCCGTTTATTGCAAATGCAGTTTTATTGCTTTGTTTAACAACGACAAAAAAAATCAAAAAAGTTCTGGTGTTTTGAGATTTGCATTATTTTAACTACTGTACATTACTGATATGTTATTTTTCCAAAAATTTCGCTGCTCTTACTTTGTGCACAGTGGATGAAGAAATGAAATATGACATGTACCAGTAAGTAACCACAGCAGATTGAAGAAAGCGTATCCAAAAAGTAAGCAATGGCCTACTCCATTAGTTTGCTGGTTAGGACAATAGCTGCATTGGATGATACTATGGAATGTAGATGTAACGGAGTTTCACAAGCTAAGGGAAGGTGGGGTAAGTTGGCCAGGAGGGCAAGTAGACCATCTCTCTTTTTCTCGAGAATTAGCAGTCCAATGGTCACGTGCTTTTGCACAACCAATCTCATTGTCGTAACCTACTACCACACCTAAGTCAGGTAAGTCTCTTCTAAGGAAAGAAAAAAGTTATTTATAAAAGCAGATTTTTAATAATAATTTGGATTTTGAAAAATTCAGTTTAGCATCAGCTTTTGTTACCTTTGTAAAACGTTAGAAAAGTAAGTTTCCAGTCAAAGGTTGGTAAGTGCTTTGGCGATAAATTCCTATTACTTTAGTGTTCTGAACGTTAACCTTCATGCTGCTGTGAGGCTATATCCAATATGGCTACCAAGCGAGGTAGTTGGTTACTGTCATTTGTGACCAATCATCTGTCTGGCCAATTTTTCTAGAAACAAATCGTCTTGTTCCAAAAGTTTTTTGTCAAAACTGAACTCACAGCTTGTGTACTGACAATCCTCAGCGATTTATATTATGTAAAGAATGTTAATAAAGAACTCCTAAATTTTGTGCGAGCTCCTGTCGTCACGACACTGATGACTGCAAAATGACAATGTTTTTTGTGTGCTTTTTTTTCATTTGTTGAGCTAAGACTAAGTAAAACTAGTGAGTTAAATCACCACTTAGTGTTTTTTGCAATCTGTATCTGATTTAAACACTACGTAGAGCCATGCCATAATGCTTGATTACGTTTTCGTCAATTTATAACCTGACTGAGGCAAAAATTATACAAAACACCACATAGTTTAACGTTGCACGTCGTGGAAATCTAACATGTTATTTAAGCTCGTAGCTAGGGATGGACAAAAATCAAATCTTTCATTATTCTCGCTGGATTACGCCGAAGCGTGTAACGAGTTGGCGGGGCCCATCTCCGCGTCGTTGCGCCCGGGCAACACAGCTCCTTTCGAAGAAAAGTCGCAGCGGTGGCGAGCCGTTGGCAACACTGTGTCCGATTTGACCGGCCCGAGATTTGAACCTCAGACCTCCGGGCATTTCAGAACAGTTGGCTATTCCAGAATTATTCCGAATAGCTAAAACCGAATCCAGAATACCGAATATTATTCTGGATTAAATTAACTTAATTTTCCGAAAAAGTGAACAACCAGTCAACCACCACCAAGATTCAGAAAAAAATTATTCAACGATTTGCTTAATTAAAGCAGGACTTTATTGCAGAGCATGAGATTGAGAGCTTCTAAATGTTTACCACTGAGTTGCGTTCTTAATTCGCTCACAGTCAAGCCTGCACTAGAGAAACACCATTCGGAAGAAGCTGATGTTGCCGGAATGCAAAGGTATTTTGAAGCAAGTTGCTTCAAATGAAGAAGTTGAAAATTTGTGGACTACCATTTCATGTGTCCAGCCTAAAAAGTTTGAATTTTGGAGGACCCCGCTCGAGGAAAACTCTTCTTCATATTTGCGTACCCTGAAAATTTCATGTATCTATCGTGAGTGGTTAAAAAGTTTGAATTTTGGAGGGCCCCGTTTGAGAAAAACTTTTCTTCACATTTGCCTACCCTGAAAGTTTCATGTGTCTATCGTGGGTGGTTGAAAAGTTTGAATTTTCGCGGGCCCATTTGATGGGGTTCCCCCATTTTGGTATCCCCAAATTTTGTCAAATTTTATCTTTCCCTTGTATTTACTTACCTTAAAAATTCCACGTGTCTAGCCTAAATGGTTAAAAAGTTCGAAGTTTGGAGGGACGATTCTGGGGAAACTCCTGTTGTGGCATCCTCAATTTTTGTTACGTTTAGTTTATTTTTAATATCTACCCTGATCCATCTAGCTCTAACAGTTTAAAAGTTCAAAATTTTGGAGGACCCAATTGAGGCGGATCCGCTCAAACTGGCACCCCCGATTTCTGTCGCACACTAGTCCTACCGGATATCTTCAATCGCTCAAACTTTGAATACAGTGCGCATAGGCGTAGCCAGGGGGGGGGAAGCCAGGGGGCCCGCCCCCCCCCCCAATTAAAATACTACTAATGATAAAAAAATTATGATAACACGTAGTCTAGCGAAGTTTAGTTGCAGTTTTTTTTCAGTATATACGCTCTTATCAGTAATTAAAATAATAATATTAATGACGACGAGGGAGCCCGGGGGCCCCTAAATAACAACCAGGGGACCCCGGGGCCCCTAACTAACGACCAGAGGCCCCAAACTAACAACTAACGACCAGTTAGGAGGCCCTAACCGACAACCAGGAAGCCTCAGGGCTCCTAACTGACAACCAAGGACCCCCAGGGCCCCTAACTAACAACCAAGGGGCCCCGGGGCCCCTAACCGACAACCTGAGGGCGCCGGGGCATCTGACTGACAACCAAGGGGCCCCTTAATTCAAATTTTTAACAATTTATAGGTAAAACCTGTGAGAAATCTAAGAATTTTGTCCAAAAAGTTGCAACCCCAGGCCCTCGTTTAACGTTATTATGAACCTAATGCTATGACACAGGCGGTAATGCAAACCCCCCAATGGACCAATGGAAATACTACCAATGATAAATATAATGAGAGCGCAGCCAGTATGTTGTCCTTGTTCGGAATTGCAGTTTTTTTAATTAAGGATTTACGCGTACAAAAGTAAGTAAGAATAATGACGACCACATTTCCACGTCATAATAATGTCATGCAATTCTTGGATGTTTCAAAAAACAGTCAAGTGACTTGACCCGAGTCCTCCACATTTTGAAAAAAAAGTTATTTTTAATTATGCTTTAAATGTTTTTTTTTTATGAATGAACTTAAGGGCGCGATCTTATCTCAAAATCATAGGCGTAGCCAGGGGGTGGCCCAGGAGGCCCGGCTCCCTCAATCGAAATGCCACTAATGACAAAAATTAGACAAAAAAGCCTTGTTTCTTTATTTTCGGTTTCTTTTAGCATCTTTGTGTGCAACAGTACACGAGTACAACAGTAATTAACAATATATAATATTGACGACCAGGGGGCCCCGCGCACCCCCTTTAATCAATTTTTCCAACTAGTTTAAACGCATAACCAGGATGAAATCAAGGGTTTTTATCCTAAAAGTTGCTACCTCACGCCATCATCTAAAGTTTTTATGAACGTAATGCAATAACCAGCGCCGTATTTACCATATGGCACAGTGCCAGGGCCCCGCGCTCAGATAGTAGGACTTTGTTTGGTCTTCACTTATATTTGGCAGGAAAATGTAGCAAAAATTCCCTCAGTGCCAGGGGCAACGTGCAATGTAAATCTGGCCCGGAAATAACACCTTTAGTAAGCGTAACCACCTATTGTACCATTTTTCAATTACAATTTACTACAACCTCGCCAGTTTTTACGCACAAAATACTAAAAAAAAAGCTAGGGAAAAGGCTTATTGAACAAATTATTGAACTTCCATTGAGGGGGCGTGAGCACCCTGGCCGTACATGTACACCTATAACCGGTTAACTTCATGACAAAATAAAAATCTCTACGGAAAATCTTCGAGTGGATTATTATTTACTGCTAAAATATTGCAGAAGGCCATGTGCTTTACTTCCCCCTACATGGACCAAATCACTTACAATTAAAATTTTACACTATAATTCAAGATTTTAAACGTGTTTTGGACTTTAATTGCAAATAAAAGGAGGACTGAACAATTAAATTTTTTCGATTGGCTTTCGAATGGCTGTGAACACGTGCGAAATGTGATCCACTGGGATTAAAATAGATTTGTTTTCCAAAAACTTACAAAAATTGCCCAGTGTTTGGGCACTTTGCCCCTAGACCCCCATAGCCACCGGCAAATGGGGGCTTCACCCCAAGACTCCCGTCTGCGATACGTTTGAGTACACTAGCTTACTCAACCCGTCTCTTACGTTAGACATTTGCGCTTTCGAACTATTAGTTTTCGCCTTCTCCCTTTACCAAAATCCTGGTTAAGTGCCAACAGGCTACGGCTTCAGATCTTCCATTCTACAATATCTTTGCCCTATACAAAGTTCTTTTTTTTTAAATTTCTGATGACGTCATTGCATGTGATTTGTGGTTTGGGCACCCCCCCCAATCAAAAATTCTGGCTACGCCTATGATAGTGCGTTTAGCGGCTTAAAAGTAGATAGCATGGGAAAAAGAAAAAAAAAAGTACGAAAAAAGATGCTGAGAAGAAACTTACTTTTCAAGTACGGGTAACCGAACATAACCCAATGAAAGATGGTTGATAGTGTACTCAAAAACCACAAACCAGTTTTCATCAATGTTGGTAATTACCGAGTTATATCGGTTCAAATTCGTCAATTTTTTGCCCATTTTCGGCATGTAAAATTTTGGTCACAAGATCGGGCGCCCCAAACTCGTAAAGAATTCATAAAGCATTCATAAGCACCCACAATGTGTTTAAATTTCAGCTTCGCACATTAAGTGGTTTTTGAGTAATAGGCATATTCATAAATTCTCAAGCCAAAGATCGCCGTTATTTTATGTTTTTTTTTGGGTCTCAATTCACGATCATGAGACCTAGTATCCCCAAAATTGGCACACATGACGCTTTCATTAATTTCTATGTTGAGTCCAAATTTCAGCTTTTTAGGTTTTACCGTTTGCTGGTTATAGGCAAATCAATCATCATCTGCCCAAGTTCGCAAACAAAAACAAAGGTATTACGCCCTCACGCAAAGTCCCAATTACAGAGCAAATGGCTCACTACATTTTTATGTGTAAATTAACTGCAAACAATTTTTACCAATGTAACTGCATTGGTTTAAAACCGGCCCCAACTATCCGGTTTATGTTTCAATTTGGATTCCCGATGGTCTGGGATTCGTATCCTTCTGGATTTTGTTTTGTGAAATGCCATCCCTACTCGTAGTCCACCACAAATACTTTATACCAGTAACGTAGCCAGGGAAGGGGGGGCGGGGGGGGGGGGGGGCTATAGCCGTTTATTTGGGGGGGGGGGCTAATGGAGTGCCGACCAAAATGCAGAATAAGGAAAATACCACGTTTTAGCATTTCTAAGGCTGTCTTTTGCACTGGATTAGACTATTTTGAAACGTTTATATAGGGGGGGGGCTAATCAACTGCCGACCAAAATGCAGAATAAGGATAATATCACGTTTTTAGCACTTCAAAGACTCTCTTTTGCACTGGATTAAACTAAACATGCTTTAAAGCATAGTTTGAAAGATTTATTTAGGGGGGGGGGGGGGCTAATGAACTGCCGATCAAAATGCAGAATTAGGAAAATACCACGTTTTTAGCCAGTAGCGTAGCCAGGGGGGGCCGGGGGGCTATAGCCCCCCCCCCCATTGACATGTTTGAGCAAAATGCAGAATGGGAAAAACACTACATTTTTAGCACTTTGAGACTGTTTTATGCACTGGAGTGGACTAAATAGTGATTTAAAACATCTTTTGAAACATATATTCAGGGCGGGGGGGCTAATTTGCCAAACATAAAACCAACCAATAAATGAAACCTTTGATAAATGGTAAGAAATAAGCAATTAAATTTGATCGCAAGTGTAAAAATACTGAACATAGATGTCATCCACAAATATACTATAAACTAAGGAATAGGGGGGGGGGGCTATTCAGTATTTGTTAATTACCAATCATTTCTCTCAAACCTCTTTTCATTAGCCTCCCCCAATTATTTATCTCTATAAACTGTATACGAAATAGATTACTCCGTGTGAGTTTTATTGCACTATTCGATTTTATAATTTGACAGCATCTAAACAAGAGAACTACATTTTACCATTAGCCACCTCCCAAATAGCCCATTTATGCTACCAGTTTAATCTTGTTTGCACTGTCAAATTCTAAGCCACGTTTTAAAATCATTTTTTTTAATCAAAATAGCCCTAAAATGAAGTTATTTTTGCAAAAAAATGCGAAATTTTCGAGCGCTGGGGGCTCCGCTCCCAGACCCCCGTGCCTCCGGCGGCTGGGGGCTTTGCCCCCAAACAGCCCCCCCATTGCGAATTTCTGGCTACGCGCCTGCTTTATACGCAGTTGCTGCTACAAGCCACTGTATACGTTTATTTGGCTCAAATGAACTGGCTAGTTTAGAAAAAACTCCTAGTGCAAAGGACAATTTCTTCGTATGGTTTTGATGTTCGTTATTTTGACCTTGGTACTGTTACTTAAATTTGGTTTATTTTTTAAGAAGTGATATGTCCAACTTACCCTCATGGACTGGCCAATCTACCTTACGAGTAGGGCAAGTTTGAGTGCACATTTTTAAGTTGGCTTTGCGAGCAAAGTTGAGAAGATTTTAAAATAAGAAGAATACTTAATGAAAGCCAAAAGATTTGAGATTTAGAGGATCTACTTGATTTTCTCATTGCATTTACAATGGCAAAAATATTTAGAAAAAAAAATGGCCCACTTACCCTACACAAAAACTTGGAATAAAATCAGTTTTATTGTTTTACTTCAGGACATTAGAAGCATGCAAGTGTTTCAGCAAACATATTGCAACTAATTACCTGATATTCCTTTTCTGATAAAGATGGCTGATGGCTGAAAGCCTATGATCTTGTCAGCAGAGCTGGTTCAATTTATCCTTATATTGCACGTAACATAACACAGTAACTACGCGTCACACCTACATGTCTACGTGTGACGTGTACAGTATTTGATATACAGTACGCTCTGGCCACTGCTATTGAACACTTTTTTGACTTACTGGAATTCAAATTCCACTCGTTGTCATTTCATTGTACATACCGTAGTTGTTTAAAAGCTTAACGAAATCACTTGTTCACAGACCATATAAAATTTAAAAAAGCTAGCTAAAATTTTGTAACAGATTAATTGTTTCGTCTTTCGACTCGTCTGGAGGGATTCTTGAAATACATTAATAAGATACACCTTCTGAACGAGTCGAAGACAAAACAAATCGTAAGAGAGTTTAGCTAATTTATTTTTTAACTTTATGATCGGTGAATTTTTGATTTCTTTCGAAAAGTTTTGAGAAATCATCATGCACTTTCAAAAGCACAGACCTGCACACTGCACTGCATTGTTTAAAAGTTTAGGCAGATTTTTTTTTTCAACAGGCAAAAACATTTTTTAAAACGTTGATTGAGTTTTATTGAAATAGGATCAAACATGTTTTCATTAATTAAATCAAGCAACAAAGAATGGTTTTAATTACGTTCGGAATATTGATTGCTAAGAATATAGGCTATGGTATTCTATCACTACCATTTCTAAATAATATATTACCATTCTTGACATTTCCTTCGAAGTCATGATTTTTTGAAACGATATTCAGCAATAAATAAGCCAATTGCGCTTAAAATATTTGCGCCTATTATTATGAGCAGTTTTTCATTAACACACAAAAAACTACTTGAAAAATAGCCAAAGCTAATTCCCAATCCGTTTAATAGAGAAGAGGTGCAAAAAGCGACTTCTTTCTTCTCACCAAAATACTCCATTACCGTTGCTGCAAAGAAATCCACGTGAAAAACAATGGCACTAAAACATTATTTATGACTAGGATGTGAATATGTAGTGCTTTTTTTTCTTTCTTTCATTAATTCAAATAAAATTCTATTTTACAATAAAGTTTGAGCAGGTATCGGTTTTGGATGGTTTAAGGTTGGAAGTTCACAAACATGTGCATTTAACAGCAATCCATGTGGACGTGAACATGAAATGCTAATTTTCTACAGAACCAAACAGTGTGCGGTTGTTCTGGCCAAGCCTGACGAAAATACTGGCAGTAGAACACGCAATTAACGGGCCGCTTTGTGGGTGTGATTACGCATACAAGATGCTTGGTTCATCCAAAGGATATGAAGCAAACCATAGTTGTTTAAAAACGAATACCGGACTTTTTAGGTATCACAAAAATGTAAAATTTTAGATTATACAATGGCAAGCCTGAGCAAAGGAACGAGCAAACTCAATCGATTTCTGATATTTAGGTTTAAATAAGGCTGCGCGTTGGGCAACTTTTGCAATGTCTACGTCGATAATCTCACGCAATAACTACAGTTGAGTATCATGATGATAATCTGCTATAAAACTTACTCAAACCAGGAGGAGTACCATATATTATTATGACGTATTTTAAAAGGTATTCATTACGTGTATTGACTAGTATTTTCGCTAATTTTCGAACCTTTATGATTTCTTTATCGAATATCATATTGTCATAGTAACCATAAGATTTACCGGATAGTAATGGTTGTCTCAATCCATCCGATATGCCAAAAAAGACGACTATGAAATAGGGCACCCACGGTTCATCATTTGGCACCCACAATAAACAAAAGAGTAGAGCGGTTAATTCAAAAGCATAACTGATAGCAAAAAATAAGCTTCTTCCCAGTTTTGCACTCAGACGCTCTATCACAAGACCAAAGATAATTTCACAAACTCCAAATATTGTCATTATAATTCCAACCTGGAACAAAATTTATCTTCTGTACATTTTAGTATTTGAACAGTTGAAAGAGTGTACTTTTTACACTCTGGAAATTGCTAACCTTATGCACCCATATTTTCTTGAAGTTTTTTTTTTCTGAAGTTTTATCACTGTAATATTTGTCATTTTAGCCTTGCTAAGCCTAACTGATGAGCCTTAAAATTAGGCAAAACAGCTGTCTTAGGCATGAAACTGGTAATTTGTTTTTGTTCTGCTTTTAGCATTGTCTTCTGTGAATTTTGATGTTTGTTCGATTGATTTCGTTCGTTTACCTTTTAAATGGTGTTGCCTTTTCAATTTTTTTTAGCACCAATATTCCCATTATAACTTTTCCCAACCATTTTCCACGTTCTTCACCCCTATTTCCTCAGTATATGAGCGATTTACCAAAGCAAAGACTGAAAACAGACTTTACATTCCAAAATTTTCTACTGTACGTTCGCAAAAATCTTTTAAAAATGAAGGAGCAAATATGGAGCATCTCGACTAGGAAACCTTAGGGTTATTTGGTCCTCTTTGTGTTTCAAATGTGACCTCTGACTTGTGTGTTAAACCTTTATTACTAATAAACTACTACTACTACTATGGAACTCGATCCCGAACAAAATTAATAATAATAATTGCAATTTATATCCCCCTTGAGATAACACCAACGAGTGTCAAAGCATCTGACTAAGGGGCCGTAGTAACATGCAAATAGTTTACAGAAAGTTAATACACAACAGAGGTACTAATTCTACAGCAATAAGCAGCAAAATACTGGCATCAAACAGTGGTAATATCCTCAAAGGCTAAATTAAAATAATATGCTTTTAGACGTTTCTTGAAAAGGTACTAACTTTCAATTTCCCGCAAAGATAGTGGCTACGAATTCCATATCTTGGACGATGCATACGAAAACATAGATTGGTATCTAGCATAGTTTAAGCTAGTTACCGTTTGAAGTAGTCAATTATCACCATTAACACGCAAGCTATATCTTGCCGAAACAGAAGGAGAGTTGATTAAATTTTTCAAATATGTAGGAGCATAACCATGCAGGCACTTGGTTGTGAGCAAAGCAATTTTGAATTCAATACGAAATTTAACAGGTAAAAAATGAAGAAGGCTTTTCAAGTAAGGTAGCATATGCATACGCAAAGCAGAACCACAAAGTCCAAAAATAAATCGCACAGCAGAATATAAAACTTTTGTCAACTTGTACCATAAATATTCTGGAAGGCTAAGTTAAACAAGGCAACTAGCTATATTACACAACTTACTTTCCACAAATTTAAAATTGAGTACAAAAAAAAAATTACTCAAAAGCTATTGTAAATTCGCCACATTTATTTTAACATCATAATACATTAACAAGCAGTTTTCTCAAAAGTATTTTCCATTAAGCGATTGCAATTTTACGGTGGCTGCTTGACACAAAGGCCTGGAATACTAGTCACTTTGCAGTCTCCTTTCAAGATTGTAGTACCTTGTTTATTTAAGATATCTTGTTGTCTTTTGTTGTTTTGTTTTAATTATTCATATACAGCTGGTTTTGTGCAACTTGAAAAATAAATTAATTTTGTCGGTTGGACGCTCATTTTTCCTACATCCTAAGCTTTATGAGATTTTTCAACAACATGAATTGGCATGCTAAAGCGTAATAGACAAAATAAGAATAACTGTCAATGTAGTTCCCCCGTATTAATTCTTTAAGTGTGCTGTTAGCCATGACCTTATAATCTGCCAGCAACCATGCAGTTTATGGTCATAGGAAAAGTGATAATCCAGGAGAGGCACAGTCACTCCCTATGTTGGTATATCCTATCATATGATATACTGCAGTTTTTTAACAACAATTAGCTTTTGAACGTTCAATGTACCGGTAATACTTGAACTGATATTTTAAACATACAGTATAATCACATTACAAGCTGTTTTGATATTTTTATGCAAAAGCGTTAAAAACAGCTATTATTTAGAAAAAAGTTGTAAAAATTGCCCACCGGCTGGGGGCGCCCCAGACCCCTGCCAGCGATATACACGAGTATCCTTCTTATTCCTTACTCTTGGGCTAAGGGAACCCAAGCGAAGCCTCCTTTCCCCATTTATCCAAGTCAATTAGAAAATTTAACCAAATGATAAATGCTTTTAAACATGTTTTGAACTTGACCAGTATCTAAGGAGGGCTGAAGAGGCTGAGTAATTTAGTTCTGTTAAAAGGCTTCCAAAATCTTCGCAATTAGTTCTTTAAAATGGATCAACAAACGTGCAAAATGTCATTCAAATGGCATTAAAACGGCTATTTTTTTTTTTTGAAAATATACAAACATTGCCAGCCAAGACCCCCATGGCCTCCGGCAACGCAAACAAAACTTCAGCTTTAAAAGGGCATTTAGGAAGTTTTTGTTAAAAAAATGTTACTGTGAAACCATGGTGAAACAACTCGGCAATTTTTTAGAATTTTTTTCACACCAATTTTAATTCTCTTCGGCCCAGAAATCGTAACATATTTGTGATTATTTTTCTTCTCAGAGTAAGGAAAAACACTTTCCGAACATTACCAAACTGAACGGACGTGGGTCAAAATTGCTCCGAATGACTGAGTAGATTAACAGCTGTCGAGGGAATGGCTTCGTAGGTACATGCTGATAACCGTAGCAAACTTATACAAAAATTGCTAACTAAAATGCTTTACATTGAAGCTTGCAATTGCATATTCACGTGAAAAACTAACTGGCCTCCCGACCTTTAATCCTAAACCAATTGTGTAATAATCGCATAAAACTTACTGGCTAACTTAAAACTGGAATCTTAGTCAAGATCTAGACAGCTACTATACTTTAGCCTTCAACATGCAATCATTTCTTTGGATAAGCTATCTATGCAGTAGTCACAATAGGCTAGCTACAACGCCGAAAGTACAAAAACCTTATCTTGATTCCGAATACTTTGCTAGCACTTGGCAGACAAAGCACATTACGGAAAGCATCTAACCTCTCTGAATTCAAACAGCAGTTGTTTCACAAATTTATTTACCTATACCTTCAGCAGTCACTTAGCTCCAAGAAGCCCGGTACTTAGCAAGACTCGAAATAGAAGTTACACACTGATTCATTGCGCAATCTACTTTTGAAACAAGATGGCCGAAATTTGGATTCTAAGAGGAAAACATGAATTTTTTTCTTTTAAACTATCTTAACCTGATAAATTGCAAGAATCGTAATGGGGTCATTTTGGTAAACGTATTTTTTAAAATTTTTTCTCAGTTTTTCAAAATTTGGATTGAATGCCTTTTTAAGTTCAAAGCCTCTCTCCCCTTACCGAATCCCTCATTTCTCCCCTTAACGAATTCCTCGTTGCGCACTTGATTGTTCTAGTTGTACAATGCGTTGCACACGTGGTTGAATGTGCAGATAAGTACAAGTGTACAACCAAACTAACACGGGACGTAATGAACAAGGGCCCCCGTTTAATTTCCACAGGACCCCTTTATTTTCTAACGCCAACACTGGTTGAACCTCCACCTTTCCTTGCTCTTATGTAACATATAATCCTAAATTTCCGCTTTTAACGGATGTTCACCTGCTGCACTCCCGATATACAAGATACAAATGACCTTGTAATATCCGCGAAAATAAAAGCCATCACTAATCCAAAATAGAGATTCAAAGGAATGATCAACAATTGTTGCGGAAGCATTAGATGTTTTATAATTTTTATTATTTCTGCAGGAATTTCTTGATACTGGAACAAAAGAAAACAAATTTATATAACTTATATACAATATGACGAAGGGTATGTAATGATATGCAAATTACGCTTGTTTTACGTTACTGACATGAACAACCCAATCATAAAAGATTTTTACGTCATGCCGCGCTTGAGTATAAGGTTTACCAATATAGTTTGCTTACAAGATGAGTGAAATAACTCTCAATTAACTTACGAAAGAGCATTTGCAAATTGTAAGTTTCACTTAGCCGTGGCATGAGTAAATATTATTGTGCTGACAACTCTGATTGTACTAGTTTTCTTGGCTGTCATGTTATGCCTATGTTAAACAAATTCACATGCTCCTTCACACGTATGTTCCGTGTGAAGCTCACCAATACTTAAAGCAGGACTCTGCTTTGAGCGATCAATGAATCGAATGGATTGACAATAGAGCATCTGCCGCTGAAGTGTGAGACCCCGAAAAATCAAACTAAAAATTGACACCAAGGTAGTACCAAGTTTAACATAGTCGAAGCAGTTAACATAGTTGAAGCAAACAGTTTAACAAAGACCAGTTTTGTTGGGGAAGACTTGTGTCAATTAATTGGTTCAACAGCACGATACAGCATGTTAAGTCGACAAGATTTAATTCCTACAATTATTGCGTTGACTATGGATTATACCTGCATTGATTATATCAAAGCCTTGATATAGGCAGACAGTAATTTTCATCTATGATTTGTGATCAAAGTTACGTAACTTTTCTTCTATAACCTTGAATCAACTTACCCATTTTTCTTTAACTTTTACTGTTTGCTCGGATTCAAGGTTTGAGCATTCTTTGCAATCTTCGTTATTATTCTTCAAGAAGTCCTCATAGACTGACGAGTCGAGTTTTGGCAGATTGCTGGTCTGTGTGTCGTCCAACAAAAATACATGAAAAAGTAGAGCCATAACTTGCAATGCTCCAAAGAAAACAAATAAAATCAGTTTTAAACTCCAATTTTTTATAAAATATTTTTCTTCTTCGTTCGTATCACTTGAAATATTTTCATTTGCGCTGCATTGGTTAACACCACAAAGAAAAAACGGATTTGTCTCGTTTACAAAATCAATTTCAGGAAATGTGGCGATAACTTGGTTGACAGAAGTTGTTTCGTTCGAAAAAATGCTCTCACTGCAAATTTACAAAAAAATAATAACTTCCAAAAGAACACTGCAATAAGTGTTCATTGCTGAATTACATTGACCATGGACTCTTTGTTAGTAGACTAGAAACAGACGGGCGGAGAAAAAGAGAAGAGCATTGAAAAAAAGAAGTTTGCTCTTGTTGCAAAGTTTTTTTGCGTTCACGCTTATTTGACTGATTTATTTGAACCATTTGGACATATTTGCAGCGCGAATAAACCGTGAAAAAAAGTCACGCGGTATACATATTCGCAGCACAAATGAACCGTGAAGAAAAACAAGACAAAACTTTCAGTTTCCATCCTCCAGTCTACTAATAAAGAATCTATGCATTGACATGTAATTATTAATTCAGTAATACAGTAGCAGCATGGAACTCCAACAGGCGCGTCGCCAGCGGGGGGGCAGGGGGGGCAATGCCCCCCTCGATTTTTTTCTTGCCCCTCCACGGAATTTTTTTCGGAGGAAGAAGTTGTTGTTTTTCGGAGGAAAAAACGTTTCGGCCAGAAAATGCCTTCGGATTTCGGCGAAGACCTTTTTTTTCGGAGATCACCTGTTTATGGGCGGAAAATTTGTGATTTCGGCCAGAAAATGCCTTCGGATTTCGCGAAAACCTTTGCCCCCCTGATTTAAATTTTGCCCCCCCCCCCGATCTCGCGAAGCTGGCGACGCCCCTGAACTCCAATATCATATTATGAACCGCCAAAAACATGATTTTTTTTTTTTTTTGAAAAAACGTTCTCGAACACTCAAAATTTCCTACATCATTTACCTGCAGAGGCATAGAGTTTGTTATAGCATGGTACTTTGATTTAGTATTGAAGAACAGATCGAGAGTTGAATTCCTTCAGTCACTATTATTTAATTAACAGATTTCACTATTACGAAGTGCCTTACGTCTTTTTATAGCTCTACTACCGAACAAAATATGGTTAACTAAGCTTAGTTTTATTGTTGAAAGTAACCACTTTTCAAACTAAATTTTAACACAGAGGCAAATTTGGTATTTGTAGTTTAAAAAAACAGCCTTAAAATTGGTTTTTATTTTAAAAGTTTTGAACTAACGTAGTTCATCATAAGCAAAGTAATCTTATTCAAAAAGAATTCTAATTCAAAGTATTCCAATCGTTATTTCGGGCTCATTGTTGTACATTGTATGCTAGTCAGCTGTGGTGTTGTTGTACCTATGAGAGCTTTACGTCTTCGAGTGTCTTACAATGATTCCTACCGTAGTATTCATGATATTCCTCGCTATAGCAGAGTCCGTCAGTATCAAGTAGAGGCTAATATCGATACTTTTGATGCCCTTGTTCGCAAACTTTTATTCCGTTTTATGAATCGTTGTCACAGGTATACCAATGTGTTTGTTCACTCATTACTTCACTCTTGCAGATTTCGTTGTTCGAAATATGTTGCTCGCTTTATTGATTTGCTTACTGTGAATGGTTTGGGAGAAGCTAACTACTCTTCTCTGGCGCTCTGGAACTAGCAGTGCATGACTGTAAGCCTTTTTGTGTGTTTTTTATGAGCGCTTTTTGCGTTTTTTTTTTGCGTTTTTTATGAGCGCTTTTTTTATGTTTTTTATGAGCGCTTTTGCGCTTGACACAAATAAATAAAAAAAATAAAAAACAAATAAAATTGAATAAGATTACATTGCTGATGATGAACTACTTGTCAGTTAGTTCGAATCGTTCAAAATGAAAATTAATTTTAAGGGTAATATTGTTCTAGGATTTATTATAGTGCTGTGCCGAACATTTACTTGTTAATCTTCTTGTCATTGCCATCGAATTGCAATATGATGTAGGACGACAAATTTCCAACAATCTGAAACGGTAAAACATTGCGACAGTCGATGAAGTTTCTGACATTGTGAAAAGATTGCATGTTCAAGCTAAATTTGGTAATTTGGTGGAAACTGGTAGTTAACTGTACATGTTTATGGTATTGGCTGTTGCTGTGCTCAAAGTTAGGGACCGGTTGAACTCTTTAGCAAGTTGTTGATGAAGTCACATTTTGGTTGCTCAGCGTCGCTCAGTCTCCGGTGTAAACGTACCTTAAACAATACTGTAATAGAGGGGTACCATGTTTCAATGACCAGAAAGAAGACAGTTCCAAAAAACGAAGCCCAAACGACCAAACTCACGGAAGGTACCGGACACCCAAACTGACTGAAAACTTTTTTTTTGTTAAACACCATTTTCGAAGGGCATTTTCAGCGTAAAAAGTGAAGACTTTTTTTATTATTTTGGAGATCATTTGTTTTCGCGCCAATTTTTGGAGTGCAAAAAGTGAAGACTTTTTTATTATTTTGGAGATCATTTGTTTTCGCGCCAATTTTTTCAGCGCAAAAAGTGAAGACTTTTTTATTATTTTGGAGATCATTTGTTTTCGCGCCAATTTTGCCCTTCGAAAATAGCGATCTCCGAAAAAAAAGGTCTTCAGTCCTTCTGGTTGTATTCCGGTTGGCGGGAGTTGAACACGATGGTGGACGGAAGAAGATCGTTTTTGGTTGGTTTGGTCTTCGATTCCCGCCTTTAAGTTCTGAGCATTGAAAAAGAGGACCTTTGGTTACTTTTTGGGTGTCGTGGGAGGACAATTCATTTCAAACGGAAAAAGAGGACAAATTCTCTTAAAAGAGGCCGTATGGTTGCCCTATGGTATTAGCATCCAGGGTCTAAAGGACGCGTCCCAATTGCGATCGGCTTGCTCGATTGAACTACCTATGGGTTGTTGACTGGATTGCTTTATAAACCTATGCTTCTGAATAGAAGGTGAGTTTCGTTTGTGGATTACGTGTCAGGTGAATCGTAGTTGGAATGCAGCGGTCGCAGTTGAATGATACCCTGTAACTTGGTTACAACAGGCACGTATAGCCAGACCGAAAATTTTTTCCGGGAGCAAGCACAAAACTTGGGTGGGCTATATTTTTTCGACAATCTTAGCGATTGTATGGTTTTTAAACCAATCATTTTTGCTTTGCTCATGCAGTTTGCAGAAGCCTCATATTAGTTTGTTGTCACTATGAAAACTTTAAATCGGATTGCGTTAGGTCACACCTACATATGTTGCATGAAGCATATGTTGAAAATGACGATACAATATGGAAACTTTTAGATGCCACACACATTTTTGGTTATCCCAACTATTACCTTAAATAACATACTGTGCAAAGCCAAATAATACCATTTTAAAGTTTAGCATAGCCACACTTTGGGCTGCTAACGCTTCACCTCGAACTCAAAAAAACTCGATCTTTTGACGATTTTAAAACTTAAAAAATTTTCAAAGCTCGAACTTCACATACGTGTTAAAATGGGATGCACTCGAACTCGCATAAAAATTGATTAAGTTTGCAGCTCTGGTAACACTGTATCGCAAAAGTCAATGGTTATATTAAGAAAGGCTCTATTTTACCGGCAATTTCTATCTAGTTTTTTATAAATTCTGACTCAAATCCAGTGCCGTCGCTAAGGGGGGGCCAGGGGGGCCGTGCCTCCCCTTAACGATTGCTTGTGCCCCCCCATTTTTGTTTACTCAGAATACTTTTTTGAAGCATCACGTAACGACTAGATAACAGATAATAATGGAACAAACAGTAATAACGCTCAAAGATAATTCTCGTATGAAATTTTCTCGATTCTTTGCAAAATTGCTGGCCACCAACTGCTGTACATAAATGTGACGCAATAATCCGTCTTATTAACACGCCTTTACGGATGTGTCGCGGAATAGGGATGTAAGCATATAGAATCGTTATCGGTTCTCAGGGCCGCCGAGAGAGGGAGGCAGGGGGGACAATGACCGCGGGGCCCACGGACTTCAAAGGGCCCATCAAATATTATCACATTATCACAACATTGGAGCAACGTTCTAACTCAAACAGGGTTTTCTGCATACAGATAGGTTTTCAGTTTAGGGGCGGAGGACTGTGCTTATGAATATTATTAAACTTATTGGAAATAGACCAAAAACAGTAATCAGCAAGCCATTTTGCCCTGACGACCTTTTCTTTTTTTGTGAACACTTCAAAATCCGGACAGAATAATGTCAGCACCATTATTCAAAACATGAAAAATAAACCAATTCATAGAAATTTTTCATCCCTTGCTGTAATAGACGCTACGTTGAATTAAATATAAAGGGGCCCAATATTTAAGCTGTCCCAGGGTTCACGTTTGGATCCCGGCGCCCTTGCCGGTACAGAGTTGTAAGTCGGGCCGGGCTTTTCGGGTCGGGTTCGGGCCTAAAGTTGAGAAAAATTTCGGGCTTAATTCGGGCCTGAGACGTACTTTTTGTCTTAGGTGCACAAAAATATAATCAAAATAAATTGGCGACATAGCTAAATTTTTCAGACCTATCGTGATTTTCGGTTTTTTTCGGGCATGATTAGGGTTTCAAATTAGTTTTCGGGTTCGGGCTTATATTTTCGGGTTCGGGCCGGGTTTGGGCCTGGACTAGTCGGCCCGTTTACAACTCTGTGCCAGTACTCGTTAGTAATTGTGACCTGAAACAATACGTGAAAACATTTTTTTAAAAGACCAACTGTTTTTATTTTTTTAGAGCACATTGAAGATATTTTAGGTCGCAGTCAGTAGCGCAACCAAGGGAAGGGCCTAAGGGAGCTACGGAGGCATCAGCCCCCTTTAGCCAAGTCATTTAGAAAATATAGGCTAAACCAAAAAAAAAGCGTTTAAACGTGTTTGGACTAGATCTTAAGTATAAGAGGGGGCTCAAGAGGCTAGGCAATTTAATTCTTTTTGTGACTTCTAAATTTTAGCAATTTGCTGTAATTATTCATAAGGCTAAAACATTTACGAAACGCCATTTGAATCGTGTTAAAATTGCTATTTTTTGCCGCGAAATTGTAAAAATCACTCACAGGCTGGGGGCTCTGCCCCCAGGCCTCTGCGATACGCTTGAATTGCAGCGGTTTGTTTGTCACGGAGCCTACATTAAGATTATTTTGGTGTAAAAAAAATTTACTTTGAGTTCAAGTCCCCTCCCTCTAAGAAAATCCTAGTTTCAGCTTCTGGTCGCATTCATTCCTGCAGACAGATTTTTCAAGCAGTTATATGGGCCGCATACGAAACGAGCCAGGCGCGTCGCCAGTGGGGGGCATTGCCCCCCCGATTAATTACTTGCCCCCCACGGTATTTTTTGGGAGGAAAAAGTTGCTGTTTTTGGCCGGAAAAAACGTTTAAATTTGTGATTTCGGCCAGAAAAAGCCTTCGGACTTCGGCGAAGACCTTTTTTTTTTTTGAGATCACCTGATTTTTACTGAAACTTCGCCTCAATCCAATTCAGGAATAATGAAAATTTGGGTCAAGTTCAACGCTGGTTTTCAGCTTTGCCCCCCCGATCTCGCGAAGCTGGCGACGCCCCTGACACGAGCTAATAAACGCTGCCGCGCTTATTCGTCTCTTCTTTCAAACATGACTAAAAAATTTTAAAATGGCGCATAATGTGTAGCCGTAAAGTATCAGTTTTTATGTGCAAAGCTTCAGTATTTTTGTGTTCCCCCATTTTTGGCTCGTGCCTCCTCACTTCGTTTGCTCTGGCGACGGCACTGCTCAAATCTAACCTAAACTGAAAGCTTTGCTAACGCTAATCAAACCCTAATTTAAACTCGAATCTTGACCCTTGAAAAGACCAATGAAACATGCGCATTAGTAACATTTGTGAACGTCAATGACGTCTACTAAATTGTGCAGACAACTGATAAGACTGCACTGCTGTTCGCACTGGGTAATAATAAGAAATAACTGGTCAATAGTCATTTACTACAGTACAGTCTTATTCTAACAGGACTGTGCCGAATTCCGGAACAAAGGAGCTTTGTGACGTTACAGTAACTAATCTGAAAAACTTTAAAATATGCTGTTCAAATTCTTCGTTGTTACTGCATAAATACTCTGATCCATTGGATGGAAAATAATATGAAATGCCGGTTAAACGAAGTACGCAGTAGCGTAGCCAGGGGGGGGCGGGGGGGGCTCGAGCCCCCCCCATTGCCTTGTGAAGTATGCAAAATCGCATGTTTTTTGTGCTTTTGAGGCCGATTTTCTGTAAAAAATGGAAAATAGCCCCCCCCCATAGGAAAAGAGCCCCCCCTCATACGTTTGAACTTGCGAAATTGGAAGAAAAATCGCCCTGAATTTTGGCGAAGACCTTTTTTTTTTTTTTTTTTTTCTTTTTTTGGAGATCACCTACTTTTGGGCGGAAAAAACGTTTGAATTTCCGATCTTTCCGAGACATTTCATCTCAAATTTCGGACAAATCGTGTGAAACTGATTCAAGGTCAATGAAAATTCGAGTCAAAGTCGTTTGCACACTTCTCACTCTTTCAAAATAGCCCCCCCCCCCTTTTCCAAATCCTGGCTACGCGCCTGGAAGTACGGTACGATTAATTGCAAAAGCACTGTATTATTGGTGATCAACTGCCAATAATTTGAGCAACAATTTTCGAGTATTCAGTGACTATAAATGCAACTGACTATAATTGTTTTCAACAGCCCTTTTTCTCTCCATCTTAAGAAACAAACGATCAAGTGAAATTTATTTGGGGGGCAAAATAAAATCTTGCCCCCCCTACATTTTAGTTTACCTTCCTCCACCCAAATAAATTTCATTTAAATTGTTAAGTTTTATGATGATAAGAAAATGTGTAGTATTATTTTTGAAATTAATTTTCAAAAGGCTTTCAGAACTGAAAATCTTTTTTTCGGAGATCACCCCCCAGCGAGAAGATATTGTCCCCCTCCCCCCAAAAAAATCCGTTTTGGCTATGTGCCTGAAACAAACATGCTACCTTGAATTTGAATGTTGAAGTAAACATCACCACAAAATTAAACATATACTGGACATTGAACTTTCAGAAATGATGTTGAATTTGTTGAATATACGTCTGATTTGATTAGAACTTGGTGATGAATAAAAAAAAAAATTCTATTTAATTAATGATCGAGCTAGATTTTGGTATTTGAAGTCGAAATTAGGCTTGAAACTTAAAAGCGCATTCAAGTCGAAAAATGTTTTTTTGTTCGGTTTTGTCCCGAAAAATTTTGACAGATCTGAAGACCAACTTCACCAAATTTGAGCTTTCTGCGACCTTCCGTTGCCACCAGTGGTGCTGGAACGGGGGGCAGCCACCCCCCTGCCTTTTTACCAGGGGGAGCAAGAGGGGCAGTACTGCCCGACTAAACTGACGACACGCAAAAGAGTGCTGGAGCTACAAGAAACATACCAGTGATTAAAGTTTAGTGTTTTGTGAATCAAAAGAGCTTTATCTAGAAATAAAACTTATGAAAAACATCTTTTATTATATATTAAGCAAATACTCTCCACTAACCAGCGCTAAAAAGTTCATCAAAATCAACAATAACAAATTGGGAGAGATAATTTTACCGGAAGTATTAACTTAGTTTTTTATTGATTCTAACCCAAATCTAACCTAACTCGAATTCTTACCCTAAAACTAATCTAAAACATAACCCTAACCCAAACTTTAACTCTAACTCCAACCTTAATCTTAACCCTTAAAAAAGCAAAGAAAAAAAGCGCGGATAAATACTGAATAGTTCTCATTTTCGTTTTAATCTCTTTAATTTGAAAATTTTTGGTGAAATAGTCACTACCTAACAAATTGTTAAATGATTTCTAAATAACGTAAAATAAATGAACATTCTTGTGGAATGCATTTGATTAGCCTGTGGATTCTGATTTGGTTCCATAAGTTTAAACTGACGTTAGGAAATAGAGTGCTACGAAATATCAAATTTAGAACTCAATACTTCTATGTCTGTAAGCCTAAGCATTACTTTCGAGACTTTTTAGAGTCTAACTTTGTTTGTAGCTCTAGTTGAAACGATCGACGCTGGCATTACCAGTAGCGGATTCAAGAGGTCCGGACCCCCCCCCCCCAGCTCAAACTGGAGAAATATAAGAAAAACTTCTAACACATAAAATTTATTGCAATAACAAGAGCAATATCGGTTTTTTGTCCAGACTTAATTGTGAAATACTAGGTGGGGGGTGGGGATGAACATCTCCAAACTTTTTTTTTTTTTTGGAAATGAAGACAAATTAGGTTAAAACTTGTGATTTTTTTTATAATTTACCCGTTTGTAATTAAAAGGCTGATATTTACCATTAACCACCGCCCTCATAGCCCATTTATGCAGCCAGTTTAATCATGTTTTTGCACTGCTAGTTCCTATTCCACGTTTTAAAAACATTAATTTTTGTTATAATAGGCCTAAAAATAAGTTATTTTTGCAAAAAAATTGCAAAATCTAGCGCTGGGGGTTTTGCCCCCAGATCCCCTTGCTTCCGGCGGTTTAGGTCGTTGCCTTCAAACCCCCAATGGCCTCTGGCGGCGAACCTGCTCTTACTTAATTAATAATTTGTTTATTATTATTTTTTAGTGGTTATGCGATGTACTCAGTACCCTTACTTTGTTGAAGTGTTTAATTGTTCGACCGTTTTAGAGAGTAATGTTGGTGGTAATGACTGTACGTACAGTATTAAAAGTGCCCTTTGAAAGAGCTGCCATCGCTTGCCCTTCCGACGTTCTGGCACCCCTGGTTACCACGATATAACAATTTAGATTTCCCCTTAGAAAGGCTTTTTTCCCCTTAGAAATTTGCCAGGGTTGCCTACTGCAGACAAAATTTCAAAAGTTACTGCATGTTTGAAACTATGATCAACAAGTGCTTACGACAGTGTTGCTGTCAAAACAAAGTAAAGGGTCAAAATTGTGAATTAGCTGCTTTTTAAGTAAATTCAAACCAACTTTCCGAAAGTTAATCTTTTGTAACAATACTGACAAAATGGCAACACTGAAGCAAAATGAACGTTGCTAACTTTAAACTGTAATATTTTGAATATGGTTTGACGTAGAAATCTCAAATTTGGTAAGAGTGCATTTTGGGCTTTTCTTCACATTTTGGTCCATAGTGAAAAACTTGACTTGAATGCCCCTTTAAACTTCCAAAAAAAGTATACAAGAGCAACAACTCATTACCAAATATGCAGATAAGATTGCATAAAACTTTCCAACAAATCTTCGAACGTAGAATCCAAATGCTTTAAAATTTTGTTTTGAATGGCCTTCTTTCAAAGCAACTAATTTCGAATATTCTCTTCCATAGAATGTATTGAAAACGGGAAACTCAACCCACACCAGTCCTTGGGCAATCCCAAGGAAAAAGGCGGCCGTAATTAGTAAACCATAACCTGTTGCAAACAATTAAATAATAAAAAACAGTATTTTGCGATATTAAATAACGTAAGTGATTTTAGAGTGTTTTGCATGATTAAGTGAGTTACATGTACCCACCACTAGCCAGTTGGTCGAGTGGTCACGCGTTCGTCTCTGGAGCGGGAGGTCCGAGGTTCAATTCTCGGGCCGGTCAAATCGGACATAGTGTTGCCAACGGCTCGCAACCGCTGCGACATTTCTTCGAAAGAAGCTGTGTTGCCCGGGCGCAATAACGCGGAGATGGGCCCCGCCAACTCGTTACACGCTTTGGCGTCATATGGCGAGTATAATGAACGATTTGATTTGACATTTACCCAACTTGACTTATAAATGGCAAGTGTCAACTTTTAGTAGTGTTAGAAACAGACGACATTTCGCATGCTTCATATTCTTTAGTTTTCAGCAAGTCTTTTTGCAGACATTACAGCACTAATAGTTGTACAAATTAACAGTCAATACTGATGAGTGTCAACTTTCAACGTAAACAAAAATTAGAAACAGACTACATTTCAGTTCAATTTTGTACAGTATGCACACATGATAACACTAATGTAGACGATTGATTTGGCAAAACCTAACACTTGATCTTAAGAAAATATTGAACAAATGTTCAGACAAACGGCAAAAAATACGAAACAATCCAGGAATTACTTCTCTGAACTTTGAAATTCAACATATTTTGTAATGATGTTAAACAGTTTAGAACAGTAGTGCCCAAAGTGCGGCCCGCGAGTAGTCTTAGGAATATAAGTCGATTCAGAACAGGGCGGATTGGAGACAATTTAGGGCGAAAATCGCATGAAAATGCGGTGAAGACCTCTTTTTTTAATTCTTATTTTTTATTTCGGTCTTCACCTAAAGTTCCGGGTAAAATTCACGTCAATTTGCGACGAAGACCTTTTTTACCTAAAATTCTGGCAAAGAAACGTTTTCTGCAGCCCGCTCCTATCCGAAATTAAGCCAATGCGGCCATTCTTCAAAACAGTTTGGGCAGCCCTTGTTTAGAAGATGATACGCAGATTAGAATCGTGTGCACCCACTTGGATAACTTTGATCCGTTGTTTATCAATTTTGAGTTTTTTCACCGATGAACTTATTACATTAAAATAAACTGAATTTGTATAAGGTCTGAGACGCTGTTTTTGAATTACTTCACAATATACCAGTAGCAATTTTTCCGGTCACTTCGTTTAAATATTTCCTCTAAAGTTTTGTTAATCTTTAGATCAAAGTTAATCCAAGTTGGTGCATACGACCCTAAAAATCAAGACTTACTTGGAAATATGTTGGCAATAGTGTAGAAAACATAAAGAAAATCGGCAACAATTAGGGTGTATTTGGAACCTAAGCGTTTTACAACAAATGTTGTTAGAGTTAAATTGAATAACGTCGCAGTACCATACGTCACTGCAAGACTTATTGTCCCCAGTTCTTTGACAATATTTACCGATGACTGCAAAGCTACGATTCCGATAAAAGAGGAAAATGTCAACAAAGATGAAACCCCGAGGTAGGTAGATTGATGAATCAAATACTTCTTTGCTGCATCGATACTTTTCATTTTTTTTTTGTTTTTGTTTTTCCTTAACTTCACAGTACCGGTAGACTAAAATAATTATCTTGAATGTTATGATTCTATTCAACAGAACAAGATGTTAGGAATCTATACAGTAATTCGAATACGATTAAACTATTTTCGACTTTATTAAACACCATTGCATACCTTGATTTGTGCATTTTTTGACACTTTATTAGTAGTTTTTTGAAAAAGAACAAAAGCAAAAAAATTAAAAAATGAAGAAAGACAAAAATGAGCGAAAAAATTAACATAAGCTATAATGATAACAGAAAAGCTGGAACAACAACAATTTAGAAACTATAATACGAAATTACAATGACATCAATATTGTCTGTTCGAGCTCGATATTATGCAAGCACTGGTATTTCGAAAATCGATGAAGATACGCTTAAATGCCTAAATATTTTTGCAATCTTGTTTTGCTGCATGATAATGCAACTGTGTAAAATCAATTAATACGAATAGCTTTTGAAATAATGCATCGTTAATGCCTTTGAAACTTCAAATTAGTCGTAGCAGTCAGAGGTGGAGTCCTCGAGGACACATTTTGAAGTCCTCGGCCTCGAACCCTCAAGTCCTCGAAAAGTGCCTTGTCCTCGGCTCGAGAACAGCACTATTTTTTGAATGGTTAAAATTTTGTAGATCGGCTGAAAAATGTTTTTCTAGACGTTTTTTTTTTGAGATCGCCGGGGAGATTTTTTTGAAGACTTTTATTTTTGAAAACACTTGCGTTCGTGTCCTTCGTCCTTGGCCGTGGCCTCGAGCATTCCTGTCCTTGGCATTGGCTTCGGATTTTTTTTGTGTCCCTGGGCTTGGTTTCGAGCCATATGTCCTCGACTCCACCTCTGATAGCAGTGTATTTCAATTTTCGAACTTCGTCGAGATTATAGGCTTACGCTAGATTCAATTTTCTACGTTCTGCTGTAACATTGCTTCTCCTCAAGATTGCTTTTCCTCTGCCTATGATCAGCAATTACCTAATACCGCATTATTACCTGCTACACAGCGATAAAATAGCTACATACCCTGCAGAAAATACAACAGCTGTTGTGGAGTAATTCAGTCCGCAGCTTGCTGAATAACTGTAACCTCATATGACTTCTGCTGAAAACCACGTCATAATTCGCTGCAAATACAGAAAACGAAGCACATATTTTAGAACTCGTCTACACTATAGGTTTAGGCCCTTTCATTACAGCATTGCAAGATGTTTTTGGCTATCAATGATTTGAACTACGAAATGTACAATTTAAAATAAATTGATCTGCTTTGAGGCTTGGTTTGTTGGGTAGTCTATTTATCGATCAAAACTGCATATACAGTAGTATGCTTTCATTTTAAGCACACAAAATACTCTATCCGCATTAGCAAATCAGCTTACGATATTGTTTCTGCCTATGTTTGTTATCTGACGCCATTGGTGCTGTCAAATGTCAATATTATGCAGCAAATTTTTGACTTAAACCAAGGCATGAAATTAACTTTTGGTAGTAATCAATGGCCAATAATATTTTGCTAAACAGCATGCGGATCAGCTTACAGACAAATGAATTACAAATAAAAATAATAATAATAATAATGTGTTGGTAAAGTATTGTCAGGAAAGTCTTTGAAATCTGTCATTGACTAAAGCCAAGGATGGCAGTACGGTACGGTGCGTTCAGAATTCCCGTGCTACGTACCTCGCATCTTGAACCGTACCGTACTTCAGTTCAATTTTTGAAGTGTACCGTACCAACGTACCGTACCCGTACCATTACAAAAAAGGCGTACCGTACCAGCGTACCGTACTTTTTAACAAAAATTGAGGCGTACCGTACCGTACTTACATACCGTACCGCCAGTAGCGTAGCCAATGCGGGGCGGGGGGGCTCGAGCCCCCCCATTGGCTTGTGAAGTGTGCAAAATCGCATGCTTTTTGTGCTTTTGAGGCCGATTTGATGTGAAAAATAGCCCCCCCCATTCGAAAACAGCCCCCCTCAAACGTCTGAATTTGCGAAATTGGACGAAATAGCAGCCTCATTTTTGGCGAAGACCTTTTTTTTGTTTTTTTTTTGAGATCACCTAATTTTGGGCAGAAAAAACCTTTGAATTTCGGATTTCGGCCGAAAAATCACTCTGAATTTTTGCGAAGACCTTTTTTTTTTTTTTTCTTTGGAGATCACCCAACTTTGGGCGGAAAAAAGCTTTGAATTTCCGAGCTTTCCGAGACATTTCGCCTCAAGTTTCGGACAAACCGTCTGAAACTGATTCAAGATCAATGAAAATTTGAGTCAAGGTCGTTTACACACTTCTCACTCTTTCAAAATAGCCCCCCCTTTTCCAAATCCTGGCTACGCGCCTGCGTACCACACTGTCATCCTTGCTTTTAACTACTCGCAACTTTAACTGTCTTTGAAATCACTCTAGAGCCTATAAATCAGCGATCTCAATTCATACATTTAGCGTCGGTTTCAGCTGTTTTTTGCCTCTGTGTACAAAAAACCGGCGCAATGTGCGAAAAGTCTTGAATTTTTAATTTAAAGAGCGTACCATCGTACCGTACCCGTCCGTTTACAAAAAAGGCGTACCGTACCAGCGCACTTCTTAGCAAAAATTGAGGCGTACCGTATCGTACTTACGTATCGTACCGTACTGCCATCCTTGCTGAAGCACGTTTTGGCAGAAGTTAATAAGTGACATTTGCAAAAAGTGATTTGCATGTGTATTTCAATTAAGTTATTTACTAAAAATGTTTTACCTAAAAATATATATAGATATTCCCAATCGCTGTACGGCCTGCCGTTTTGGAAGTTTGTCCCTTCATTGGCGGCGAACAGAAAGTATACTGGTTTAGCGTTTAATCACTTTTTGGTACCGGTAATAAATGCACTTGACAACAAGGCTAAACAAAAGTTTAAAATTTTAAACACGATTTTCTCTAAACAATAAAATGCAACTTATCAAATTCTGCCAAAACCTGCTTCAACAATAGCGCTAGAAATGCCGGAGCAGGAAGCGGTAGTGCATTTTTAAGAGCGAGGAAGCGGAAGTGAACTTGGAGCTGGAAGACGAAGACCTCAAGAGGAGCTGGAAGCAAGAGAAAATTGACAGCTTCCTCATTTCTGATCAAAATATTACTACTGAAGGTACATTTGGATTTCTGCGCCATTCAGGCGCAAATTTCAGGAAATTTTCGGCGCAATGTGCCAACTTTACAATTAAGATGTATGGGGCGCCGTTTGTGCAATTATAATTTATTTTGTCACACCTCGTTTTTGAGCTAATTTACATTAAAATTTGTCCGATATACAGGGTGTCCATAAAGTCCGTGTGCACTTTAAATGCACTTTAAATTATATATGCACACGGACTTTATAAAGTCCGTGTGCACTTTAAATGCACTTTAAATTATATATGCACACGGACTTTATGGACACCCTGTATATACAAAGCTGGGCACCCGCTACTGCCACTGCGCTATTTGGCAAAAAAAGCAGCGGCGCTGCCGCTTATCGCTACTCAAATAAAAAAGTAGCGCCGCCGCCGCTACTTGCATGCAAAACAGAGGCCGCTGCCGCTTGTCGCTGCCGCTACTTTAAAAAAATAAATAGTAAAAAAAAACGAAAGCATTCAAATACGGTATCTAATGGTGAAATTTCAACTTTATTTACGAAAGTTAATTATTCAAGCTTTTAAGATATCGGTTCAGGTTACAATCGACATTAGCAGGCTTAAATGGTAGACAAGTAAGCAAATCACCATAGACAAGTACTGTAAGTATTTTCTACACAAACAAAAGGCGTTCAATTCTCAGGGCACTATAAATTCAATTCTTAGTTTTATTGTTAACTATTGTAGCAAAATTTATTTTACTACGCATTGACGTAACTACTCAAGCCCGGCGCCACGGTGCATAGGCGTAGCCAGAGGGGGGCCCAGGCCTCCTCCAATAGAAATGCTACCTATGATAAAAATGTGACAAAAAAAGCTATTGTTTCCTCAGTTTCAGTTTCTTTTAGCATTTTTTGTGTACAACAGTAATTAACAATAGTATTGACGACCAGGGGGCCCGGGCCCTCTAAATTCAATTTTTGCCATTCAGCTAAAATGTATAACCAGGCTGAAATTAAGGGTTTTTATCATAAAAGTTGCTACCTCGGGCTCTCATCTAACCTTTTTAAAAACGTAATGCAATAACAGGGCGGGAATTACCATATGGCACAGTGCTAGGAGCCCTGCGCTCAGATGGTAACACAGTTTATTTTGGGTCTACACTTATATTTGGCAGGAAGATGTTGCCCCGCGCAATGTAAATCCGGCCCGGGCAATAATATGGTAATTAAGCGTAACCATCTACTGTATTGTACGGTTTTCAATAACAATTCACCTCCATCCACTTCGCTAGTTTTTACGCTAAAAAATGCTTTTGAAAAAAAAAATTATCTAGGAGAAATGCTCATTGAACAAATTATTGAATTTAAATTGAGGGGCCTGGGGCATCTTGACCGTACATGTTCTCCTACAACTGGTTATTTTCATGTCAAAACAAAAATCTCTAACGAAAATCTTCAAGTGGATTATTTACTACCAAAATACTTATAAAAATTTAACCCTAAACTGCAAAATTACAAACGTATTTTGGACCAAATTATACATAAAAGGAAGATTGAAACAATTTAATTTTTTTATATTGGCTTTTAAATGTTAATAATCTAGTTCTTTCAAATGGTTTTGAACACGTGCGAAATGTGATCCAAAAGCATTAAAATAGCTTTTTTCAAAAAAATTCCAAAAAATCGCCCAGCGACTGGGGACTTCATCTCGTCTGTGATACGTTTGAGTAAACTAGTTTACTTACACAAGTCTCCAATTTAGATATTTTCATTTGTAATTTTTGCTTTAAGCCCTCTCCCTTTAGAAAACTCTCGGTTAAGTGCCAAACCTGGCCACGGCTTCTGATCTTCCATTCTACAACATCTTTGTCTCACAAAAAGTTCCTCTTTCGAAAATTTCTGATGACTTCATTGCATGTCATTTTTGGTTTGCCTCCCCCCCCCAATCAAAAATTCTGGCTACGCCTATGCACGGGGGATGGCATTTCGAGCTGTGTCCCCCCAAATCACTGCTTATGCTCCCCAAGCGAGAGTAAACTTTTGTAGTAGCACAACTAGCAAACTTTTGCCCAAAAACAGGTCACCACAAACGCTTTTTTCTATGAAACAGCAATACAGATCAAGTGAACGTAATCAAATAGCCTAAGATTTTGCGATGAAGACCTTTTTTTTTAAGTTTTTGGTCTTCACCTCCAAATTTGAGGGCAAAATCCATACCAAAGAAGGATAACATAGGTTTTGGAGCAAAATATTCACCAGATCGCTGCCGCATTCTGAATTCGTCTGGTCTCGGCTGTGTAAGCATCCCCCCACCCAAGTTTTTGTGCACCCCCCCAAACACACTACTCTGGCTCCTTGCCAGGTACTATACTGTTCTATTCGCAGTGCACGATCTATTCTGTGGTCTGTGACCAGATAGCCAACAAGTCATCTTCATTTGTTTTGCTAAATGCTAGCATTTTGAGGAAATATCGCAGAAAACCGTCTTTGCGATCTGCAAGTTTTTAGCAATTTATCGAATTCTAATTATTGCATTTTCGTTAAAGAGATACTGTTAAAGAGATATTATTGAAATCGGTTTTATCCGGTCAAATTGACCCGCTACTAGTCCACATTATTTGTTCAACTTTGATTGAAAAAAAATCGGACCCCGTGCGATAAAACTCGCCTATTAAAACGTCACAAAGGTCTTTTATGTTCTATTAAACTGAAATAACGAGGTAACAAGAGTAGAGTGAAAACAAGCGGAGAGTAAAAGACTCCAAACGGCAACATGTGAAAATGTGAATTGAAAAAGTCTTGGAAGGAGTTTATTAGCAGTAGCGGCAGCGGCAGAAAATTTGCTTAAAAAACAGCGCTGAAGCGCTGCCGCTTTTTCGGCTAAAAAAACAGCGGCGTTGCCGCTTGTCGCTGGTGACGAAAAAAAGCAGCGGCGCTACCGCTACCGAAAAAGTAGCGCCGCTGGGAACAGCACCGCTGTGCCCATCACTGTATATATATCGGACATATTTTATTGTAAATTACAGAGGTGGAGTCATCGAGGACACATTTTGAAAGGTCAAGTCCTTGGCCTTGGCCTCGAGGCCTCAAGTCCTCGAAAATTGGCCTGTCCTCGGCTCGAGGACAGCACTATTTTTTGAATTGTTAAAATTTTGTGGAGCGCTTGAAAAATTTTTTGGAAAACGTTTTTTTGTGGAGATCGCCTGAAAAATTTTTGTGGAGACCTTTTTTTTTTTTTTGTAGAGCACTTGCGCTTGTGTCCTTGGTCCTTGGCCTTGGCCTCGAGCATTCCTGTCCTTGGCCTCAAGAGTGTCTGCCCTCGGAAAGGCTGTCCTTGGCCTTGGCCTCGGATTTTTTTTGTGTCCTTGGCCTTGGCCTCGAGCCTTGTGTCCTCGACTCCACCTCTGGTAAACTAGCTCAAAAACGAGGTGTTACAAATTAAATTGTAATTTTACAAATGGCACCCCATAAAGATGTTTCGTGTTTGAAACTGTAGCAGCTAGGTTGGAAAATTTAGATACACTACGACGGATTTTTGCACCAACTTGGTACTCGTTTGTTTTGTGTGCCATGCCGATGAAAATTCAACAAGCTCGCCGATTTGGGTGAAGAAAATTTGTTCCTAGAATTTCCGCTTTTTTCTTGCTGTGCAATTTTACCTCAGAAAAAGGTTTTTACTCTCTAGGCACTGGAATACCGAAAAGTTTCCTACCATCCTCGCTTTAATTAACGTTGTTGTGGCCAGCTTTAGCACTGCGCCAAAGTTGTTTTTGCTTTTTCTGCGCCAAATTGGCGCAAGATGTTGTGGTACCATTCACGTACTCAGTAAATATTTCACCCAAAAGTTTCAAGTTCACGAGAATAAAACAAAAATAAGAAATATTCGTCGTCCCATCTTTTATTTAATTTTTTAAGAGTTTTTACATTTAGGGGAAGAAGAAGTTTTCACTGCAGCAGATAGATAGATAGATAGATAGAAAACAGTTTATTCGCCTGAGCAATACAAACACATCCAAAACAAACACACATAAAACAAAATTACGGTAAGTTTGTTCAGGCCAGGAAGCACCGACGAACCCGAAGGTTTTTCAATCCAAGGTACTTCTTGACTTGTTACTTGACAGTGTGAAAACTTAGAGAAGAAAAAACCATCAAACTGAAAAGAAACAGACAATTATTTTGTTCAACTGGTATCATCACAAGAGAAAATTAATGCGCAGTGTTACACAGTTAAATGATAAATTTCCAAATATGGAGCAAAGAAGGTCAAAATGATTTGTAGTTTTGGATAGCTTTTTGTTTTATCTTTTTTTTGAATGATAACCAAGATAGTTTTTTACATCAGGTTCAATTTTTCCCCACAATTCAATTTCTCTATAAGTCAGAGACTTTTTCCCAGCTGAAGTTTGAACGCGAGGTTTGAAGTAAACTAAGCTATCTTTTGTTCTAGTATTGTGACTGTGAATTTTGCTGATATCAACGAAACAGTCGTTGAGAGCAGTTTTCAATTTCTTGTGATGAAGCTGATACATGAATTTGGCTAGTTCAAGAAGGAAAATGTCATCTAATTTTAAAAAATTTAAGGTTTTGTATAAAGAAGTCACCGGACAATATTTGCTACTATACGTTTTTGTACGAACTACACAGTATATTATTTAGCTTCTCATTGAGTTCTTGCATAAGTGTTTTGTTTGCCGTACCCCATGTAACTATACCATATTGAATACGGCTGTAAATGAGCGAGTAATATAACATACACAGAGTGTTCCGGTCTAAGAAATTTCGAATTCTATATAACAATACAGAATTGCGTGCTAATTGTAACGAAAGATGTTGAATGTGACAAGACCAATTTAGGTTTTCGTCAATATACATTCCTAAGTATTTTATGGATTTGATACGTTTTATATCGATTGAATTCAAGGATATATTGAAGTTTGTCAAACATGAGCGATTGAGTTGTTTGTCAAGCAGTAAATAATGAGTTTTGGAATAATTCAGCTGAAGCTTGTTTTTTTTTCATCCAGAGATCGATTTTTCGAAGTTCAGTATTAACTCTGTTTTGTAATTTAAAAAGGGTGTTGTCTGACATGGCCAAGAAAGTGTCATCAGCAAACAGGATAGTGTCAAATTGACTAGCCAAAGGAAGATCATTGATATACAAAAGAAAAAGCAGTGGCCCAAGGGAAGAACCCTGCGGCACACCATATTCAATTTTTATCAAATCGGACTTGCGATTTTCCATCTTTGTATATTGTTTTCTGTTGCTCAAATAACTTAGCATTAGTTTTAAGGCCAGTCCTCGAAATCCATAGAAATTTTCCATTTTGTGCAGCAAAACATCGTGATTAACAGTACCAAAAGCTTTGGTGAGGTCGAGGAATATACAACACACTTGTGCATTCCTGCATCATAGTTTTTTATGAGTTTTTCATAAATATTGCTGATAGAGGTAGAAGAATTTTTTCTAAAACCGACTTGTTTATCAGAAATTAAATGATATTTTTCAAGATAGTTGTTGATTCTGTTGAATATTAATTTTTCAAATATTTTGCTGAGTTGGGAAAGAATTGAAATTGGACGATAGTTTGTTAGCAAGTTTGAATCCCCCTTTTTGAAAACTGGAACTACTTCAGCAATCTTCAAGGAATTGGCAAATTCTCCTCGATGAATACAGGAGTTAAAAATGTTACATAAAAATGGAGAGATTACAGCATTGCTCAATTTTAGGAGTTTATTGGTTATGTCATTTTCTCTGACTGCTTTTTTAATTTTTATATTACCAATAAGTGAGTAAATCTCTTCAGCAGTAGCAGGATAAAAAAAGAACGAGTTGGAAAAATTAGGTAATAGAGAGTGGATAGATTCAAGAGATTTAATGCTTTTACCAATATTTTCCCCAACTGTTGCAAAGTGAACATTGAAAGCTTCACAAATTTTTTGTGGATCATCTATCAATTCTTTGTTGGTGACTATTTGATTAGGAAAAGTCTTTTTATTTTTTTTCAAGTTGGCCAGTTCGCCAGTAATTTTCCATAGCGTACTGGAGTTGCCTTTGCTATCATCAATCAAATTTTTGTAGTAGTTTTCTTTAGCACGTTTGATTTCTCGATTTAAAGCATTTCTTTGTTTTTATAATTTTGGAAAATATCTTTATCAAATTTCTTATGAAGTTGTTTAAAACTAAAAAGTTTGTTTTTTTGTTTGATCAAATTTAGTGGTTTACGTGACAACCAAGGCTTTTGACTAAGCTTTTTTTTCTTTTCTTGAAGCTTTTTTCAGAGGAGCAAATTTGTTTACTACGACATGAAGCACTTCTTCGAATTTATCAAAAGCATCTTCAGCTGATTCAATACTGTTTAGGTTGGCAGCAGTTAAATCATTTTCAAGTGCCCCTAAAATTTTTTCTAAATTAAAATTTTTCATGCCGCGAATTAGAAATTGGTCTTAGCTTTTAACACGAGATTTTTTGGTAGAAATGCTTACAAAGTAGCCAAATGGTCGCTCAGATCGCATAAAAGCACTCCACTAGTGTAAGAGTGTTTTGGATCGTTAACATAAATGTGCTCCAGTAATGTTTTCGAGTGACCAGTTTTGCGGGTCGCGAGATCAATGGCACACTTGGTCGAAGTGCTCAAGATATTGTTCACGTATTTTCGAAAGTTGTGATTGCCATTAATTTGCATTAGGTCAATGTTATAGTCACCGACAGCGTAAAAGGCAGTGTTACTATCACAAAGATCAGCGAAAATGTTACATAATGCGTTGAAAAGCTTTCATAGTCATTCACAAGTGTTGTGGGATGTCGATAAGTTACCCCTATCACAATTCGTCCGTTGTTAGTTTTAACTTCAACCCACATATTTTCCACAAAATTTAAATTAATATTAATGTCAGATTTTTGTTTGTAAGATAAGTTTTGTTTTACGTAAAAACCGACCCCACCAGCTTTTGTTATGCTAGCACAATGGATGAAATCATATCCAGTAACGTCAACGTTTACCAATGGTAGACCATGTGTAAGTTTTGTTTCTGATATTGCAAGGATATCCGGTGGTTCAGAAAAAGTAGCCAAAAGGGTAATTAGCTTGTCAATATTTTTTTGCAGACTGCGAACATTAAAATGCAAGATAAATTGCTCATCTGTTTTAAGGTTTATCACATTATTTAACGACTTAAAGGCGGTGAATCATCCAGCCAATTACGGTGGTTTACAATAGCTAAAATTGAACTATAATTTTTGATATTTTTTGTTTTAATTTTGGGACTGCGGTTGCAAAGGTATTCAACAAATACAAAAAGATGTCCCCCCGAAAAAAGTTTTTGGAAACTCTGAGTTTTGATCTTCCCGCCAAAACCACAGTTCTCTAAACTATTAGGCCTACTGTAATCTTATTAAACTATTAGGCCTAACTATCTCCAAACTATTCGGCCTAATAGTTTAGAGATAGTTAGGCCTAATTAGGTCTAAACTATTTAGAAATAAACTATTTGGAAATAAACTATCTCTAAACTATTAGGCCTACCACAGTTCTCTAAACCATTAGGCCTACTGTGGTTTTGGCGGGAAGATCAAAACTTAGAGTCTCCAAAAACTTTTTTCGGAGGGACATCTTTTTGTATTTGTTGAATATCTTTGCAACCGCAGTCCCAAAATTAAAACAAAAAAAATCAAAAATTATAGTTCAATTTTAGCTATAGTAAACCACTGGAATTGGCTGGATGATTCACCGCCTTTAATATTATGATACACGCAATTGTCAAAAAAATCACAATAATTTGAGTTGTCATCACAAGTTCCTAAAATAAAGTTTTCAGATCTCATTAAATCAAAATGTTTATTTTGGCTTGCATTAATTATTCGCGAGTCGCAAAGCAAACAACTGCTGACTAGGTTTTTGTTTTTAAATGGATTATCTCGGATTTTAGAAGTCGAACAATTAGGGCAGGTCGTGTGGTCTTTTGCGGTAACGCATGATTTCGTACACACAATACAAATTGGTTGGTACTCCATTTTGCAAAAGTTTCTAGTACAATAGTACATACCAAAAGCTAGTTTTACGAGCAGCTAACAACTAAACATCGTTTTCGCTGGAAAAGCTGTGGGTGAAGATGAAATCAGACCCGAAGATGTTGAAAGCGCTGACTGTAAAAGGAGTTCTGTGGTTAATGCAAATGTGTCAAGTTGCTTGGAAGTTTAGCAAAACTTCCTGAGATTGGCAAACAGGTGTGATTACCTTTGTAACTCTGGCAGGAAAATGTGTTTAAAGTCACGCGAATCGACGTCGCGTAGTGAAGAAAGAAAAAAGTGAAAAAAGAAAAAGCTCAAGTTTTTTCTTTTTTCACTTTTTCGCATTGCTTGTTTTGAGTTTTTTCTTTTTTCACTTTTTCGCATTGCTTGTTGTAAGAGGGAAGACAATTTTTTCGCATTGCTTGTTTTAAGTAGTCGCCGTTCTGGTGTCTCTTCCCTAAGGTTCCGCGCTGGTAGCCTTTAGGCCAGAAGCATGCAAAACGATTAAACATTAAAACTCTGGCCAGCAAACGTCAAAAACATATTAATTGACTTATGATTGTAAGGATTTTTCTGGTTATTATTAGATAGTATATACGAGTAAACTAAGAAGTTTTAAAAAGTTTGCAAAAATTTGTCCCAGATTGACGGAGTTATTAAGCTTTGAAGAGCGCAATACACAAAACTTGGCTGGCCGTCGAATGACGTGATGAATGAAATAACAGTAAGAATCAGATTCTATGTAAACAGCAGGGAGAGTGTTTCCGCGCCCTAGAAATTAGGTATACAATATAAGGGTAACAATTCAGCTTTGTTGCAGTGATATACGAGAAATTGAATTCGTTGCCAAGTTTTAGCAATCAGAACTGTTGTTTGTGCGAGTTCATGTAGTAAATTCAAGGTTACTTTTTGTAAATATAATTGCAATAAACAGATTAGTTATTGTAATACTACATGCGATTTAAAAGTTGGTGTAGTAACTAACTGCAATAAATGACCTAACGGTTCAGAGGTGGAGTCGAGGACAAAAGACACCTCATTTTTGAGTAAAGTGTTAAATTTCCGTTTCAAAAAATATAGCCAATCGGGGGCATTTTAAAGTTAATACTATCAGAATAAATTTGAACTGAGGCAAAATATGGAGTTGTGCGATGTTAAAAAAAACTTGCAAAAGTTGTCAAAAGAGGTTGTCGACAAACGTGAATTTGATTTGAGCCCTTTTTTCCCACAATATTGACAAAATGCACTTCATTTTCGAGTAGAGATCGAGTTAAAATTCTATTTCAAAAAATATAGCCGAATAGGGGCACTGTAAAGTTAATATCTTCAGAATAAGTTTAAAATATGATGAAACATGAAGTTGTGCGATATTGAAAAAAAACTCGCAAAAGTTGCCAAAGTGAGTGTCAACAAACGTAAATTTGAGACCCTTCCCACCCACAATTATGACAAAAAGCATCTCATTTTCGAGTAGAGCGTTAAATTTCCGTTACAGAAAATGCAGCCAAGTAGGGGGCACTTTAAAATCAATATCATCTGTATAAGTTTGAAATGAGACGAAAAATGGAGTTGTTCGGTGTTGAAAAAAACTCGCAAAAGTTGCCAAAGTGTGTGTCGATAAACGTGAATTTGAGCCCATTTTCTCCATTTTCGAGTAGAGCGTTAGATTTTCGTTCCAGAGTATATAGTCAAATAGGGGGCACTGTAAAGTTAATGTCATCAGAATAAGGTCGAAATATGACGAAAAATGAAGTTGTGCGATGTCAAAAGGTTTTGGAAAAGTCGCGTCTTTTTTCTTTTTTTTACTGCGCGACGTCGATTCGCGTGACTTTAGACGCATTTTTCGGACAGAATTACAGTGTTTAATTATTTCGATATTCCAGAAAGGAGGTTCCAAGCAGCGCAGATTTTCAAGAAAGGAGATATCAGATAGGCCTATTCAAGAGAGGAGATTCCAAGCGATACAGTGATTTTCCTCTGTACAAACTACAGAGAAAGATCACTTTTTAGTGTGCCAGGAAAAGTATGCGCTAAATGTCTCGAAAGGAAATGCCGAGAAATAGTGGAATCGAAACTGCAGCGGGAGGATGGCCAGTGCAGTTTTCGTTCGGGTCTGAGGCTTGAAGCACAACTGTGAGAAATCTTGGAAGTATGGCAAGATCTCTTTGCATGCTTTGTCAATCTTGAAAAAGCGTATGACTGATTCCTCGAGATAAACTATGGAAGGTTTTGCAGGAGTGTGGCATTGATAGTCAGTTGTTACGCTCTATTATTACCACTACCAGTAAGTCATTCTGCTTTTGATTGGAAGTCTGAGGTTTGTGTTCAGGTAGATGGCCAGCAATCAAAGCCGTTTCATGTGGGCGTTTGACTCTGGGAAGGGTGTGTTTTGTCACCTCTTCTTTTTATTGTTTACATGGATTGGATCAACAAATCTGAAATGCAGCCAAGCTGATGACTGGATGAGTGTGCTATGCAGTATGTTGAAAATAGTAGAATCAATTGTCTGGTATTCATTGATGATTTGGTTCTGCTTTCTTCAACAGAATTTGGAGCATTAAATTATTAAGGAAGGTTCTATTTCACCGGAAATTTTTATCTAGTTTTTTATTAATTCTGAGTCAAATCTAACACAAACTCAAATGCTTACTCTAAAACTATTCCCAAATCGAACCCTAACCCAAACCCTAACCTAAACCCTAATCTTAACCCCTAAAAAAGCAAATGAAAAAAGCGCGGATGAATATTTCTCATTCTCGTTTTAGTCTCTTTAAGTTGAAAATTTTCGGTGAAATAGTCACTACCAATTATTAAATAGCTTTGTAGATACATTAGACATTGCCGGAATCAAAATAAGCAATTCAAAACTGACGAGAGATTAAATCTTTCAAGAAACTTTGATCAATGCTTGTTGCAAGTGACTGGAGCGACACTGAAGCAGATACACTGTTATGTTATGTAACGCCCATAAACAAAGAGAATAAGAGAGGAAAGAGTGAATGCTTGTTTGCTCATTTACTCTTTTTGATTTTTTAGATTAACATTTGGGTTTGGAAAAAATGCAATGTAGTTAGTTGTACACCAGGCATTTCAAATTAAAAATTTCTAAAGTTCTTCTGGTGTTCTATGCTAGCTTTGAGAAATCACTTAGGTGCTACTCAAAATACCAACTTCAACAGGTGAGTAGCCAGAAATTCACAATGGGGGGGCTGTTTTGGGGGCCTGGAGGCAGAGCCGGCTGCCAGAGGCTGGGGGCAAAGCCTCCAGCAGCCGGAGGCACAGGGCTCTGGGGGCGGAGCCCCTAGCGCTCGAAATTTTTGCATTTTTTGCAAAAATAACTTAATTTTAGAGCTATTTTATTAGAAAATAATGCTTTTAAAATGTCACATAGAAATTGGCAGCACAACATGATTCAACTGGTTGCGTTAATGGGCTACATGGGAAGTGGCTAATAATAACATCGCAGTTCTCTTGTTTACTTGCTGGTAAATCATTCTATTATTCAATAAATCAATTCAATCACATGGAGTAATCTATTTCGTCTATATTTCATAAAGAAAAATAATTGGGGAGGGGGGAAAGGCTAGTGGAAAGATATTTGAGAGAAGTAATTGGTAATTAGCTAACACTGAATAGCCCCCCCCTCTCCTTATTCCTGAGTTTATAATATATTTGTTAATAAAATCTATGTTTGGCGTTTTTACACCTAGTGATCAAATTTGAGTTTTCATTGATTTATGACTTTAATTTTTGACAATTAGCCCCCCTGAATGTACGTTGGCAGCGTGGCCGAATGGGTGAAGGCATCGTTTTTACGACGACTCTGATCGCAGGATCATGAGTTCAACCCGCACCCTGGTCACGTTGTTGCATCCTTGGATAAGACGCTTTACGATAATTATCTCTGCTTGGTGGCTAAAAACAAGCAGCAAATTTACTTGGGAAGAAGTCAAAACGTCAACAGGAAAGCTTGGAAAATGGTCACTCCTAAGCGGGTGTGGATTCGTCCAAAATATAGCGCACCGTCGCTTTCTCGTGATAGGAGGATAAAGATGCACCAATCAATCAATCAATCAGTACCGGTATGTTTTAAAAGATGCTTTAAACCACTTTTTAGTCAATTTCAGTGCAAAAAAACAGTCTCAAAAGAGCTAAAAACATGGTATTTTTCTTATTTTGCATTTTGGTTGACAGGCCAATGGGGGCTATAGCCCCCCCGCCCTCCCCCTGGCTATGCTACTGAACTTCAATAAGTTAGTCTTTTGAGTAGCACCTGAGTGATTTCTCAAAGCTAGCCTAGAACACACGTCAGCAATAAAGTTAGATTTCTCAAAGCTTTTTCAAAAACAGATTTTGCAAAGCTAGCCTAGAGCTATCAAACCTAGCCTAGATTTCTCAAAGCTAGCCTAGACAAACGTCAGCAATAAAGTTTGTCTTTTGAGTAGCACCTGAGTGATTTCTCAAAGCTAGCCTGGAACAACAGATGAACTTTAGAAATTTTGTATAATATATGGTAAGGGTTTGGGTTAGATTTTGAGTTTGGGTTGGGATTAACGTTGGGTTAAACTACGTTAGATTAACGTAGGGCTGTTAGGGTTAGAGCTACGGTTTAGAGTTTGTTAGATTTAGAGTTGAGGTTAGGGCTAGGGTAGCAACTTTCTTATTCTTACGTCACGTAACAGCAGCCTCTTCCTAAAATGATACGGAAGGTTTATTTGAGCTTCAAGAAAAGCATGCGATAAAATAGTTGGAAAAAAAAGAAACTATAGGCGAAATTGGCGAAACTAGCACGGATCATGACTTTTAGGTGAGGGACGTTTATGTGCTGCCGATTAGGCACGGAACTCTTATGTGCCTGGACTTTTATGCGTTAAAGACTTTTTTTTGGAGCCAGGGATAAAAATTTTTTTCAAAATACTGTACAGTGTTTTTTTCAAAAAACATAAAAAAAAACAATTTTTTTTGAATTTTTACTTTCAAAACTGTATTTTTTTTCAAATAAAAGCTTTTTTCCAAAAAACATTTTTCACACAAAAAAGTATTACTTTGATTGAAATGTTAAGATTTTGGAAGCTTTTGTCGAGAAAAATCGTCAGAAGAGAGAGCGTAGGAAAAGGAGCGGCTATAGGAAAATGCCGAGCAGTGATAAACCAGAAAACGATCGATGATAGAGCATCATTTGTGTACAACCTTTAAGCTGTACTAGAATTCTTTTTTTATTGAAAAAAATGCAATAAGAAATTAATTTTTTGTAAAACTTTTTCCACTGTCTTTCCATCTATCTGCTTTTGATGTCACTCTTATCGAAACTTCTAACCTCTCCCTTTGCCAACAAAAAGAATTCTTGTACTGCTTAAAAGTTGTACACAAATGATGCTCTATCATCGATCATTTTCTGGTTTATCACTGCTTGACATTTTCCTACAGCCGCTCCTTTTCCTGCGCTTTCTCTTCTGACGATTTTTCTTGACAAATGTCAGATGAAAAGCTTCAAAAATATTAACCTTTCCATAAAGTAACACTTTTTTGTGTGAAAAATGTTTTTTTTTTAAAAAGCTTTTACTTGAAAAAAATACGTTTTTAAAGGAAAAATTAAAAAATTGTTTTTTTTTGATGTTATTTGAAACAAAAAAATTTTTTTTGGAAAATTACTGTATTTTGAAAAACAAATTTTTTTGAAAAGGTACACATACTAATTTTCTTTTTGAAATTTTTTTTGGAAAAAATTTTTTCTTACCTCTGGCACATAAAAGTCACGGTACATAAAAGTCTTGTCGCCTAAAACTCCAGGAGCCTAAGAGTCTTGGTGCCTAATCGGCGGAGCATAAACATCCATCGCCTAAATGTCCGTGCCTAAAAGTACTAGACCAAACTAGCAACAGTGCTCAGGTATACTAACATTAACAGCAATAACAAAAAAATTGTTGCTGTTACAGCACATATTTATCCTCATGTCACCAGACAGCGTCAAACTATTGGACGATCTGCACACGTTGCATTGCAATGTCTAATTCATGATTGGAGGAATTTGCTCCTGCTTAGGAGTTTCCAATAATCTAATGTTCTTGTGGATTTCTTCGAATTCTTTTCCACTGAATTTGTTGCTTGTTCGAAGCCACCAAGCAGAGTTAGTCATCGTAAAGCATCTTATCCAAGGACGCAAAAACATGACCAGGGTGCTTGGTGAACCTAGATCATTCGATCAGGATTGTCGTAAAAATGATGTCTTTATCCTCTTGACCACGCGCACAACAGGTGAAAGAATGTAATAATGTCTGATGTAAGGTACCGTAATAAATTTATGTAGTGACTTAAGTAAAAATATTTGATTATAGAATTTCCCAACGAAACATGCAAGCTTTTCAACGTTCAACAGTGAATGGGGGGGTACTGGAAGTAGCCTACTTGGTACTTGTACCCTTGCATTATCATATTGTCTGTTTGTTGTAGTCTCAGCTTAATGTGTAATTTACTGTAGGATACAGACTAACAGATTAGCTGCCAAACAATAGGGCCTCTTTACTAATGAGTTATTGGTTCAGTTATTGAAACAAAACTAAAGATGAGTAGCAAGATGAAGTTTGCCACTGACCTGGAAAAGTCCGTTTTAATCAACAACTTTGAAAAAAGAGGATGGACTCAGGTGAATGCATTGTGGAAATACCAAATTGTATTGTATTTATTTATGCCATTCCATTGCAGTTGGAATTGTAGTCCTTCTGCTGTAGACTACTGGTAAGCTAGGTCTGAGGTTAAGTACCGTAAGTTGTGCACTTTGCTGGTAGTTATAATGTCACCAACCAGTCCTTCCAGATGTGTGTAGTTGATGTCATTAGGCTAACTATGTAGCTATGCAGGTTCACTGAGATCTATTGATTAGCCAATCAAAAAAATATTGGTAATTCGAGAAAGGGTGATGCTATAAATTCAGAATTGCAAACAACATTTTTTTTTCACATGTTTGTTAAATTTTCTCAATAAATCTTTGAAAAGTTATTTTCTTGTCATTTTATAATCAAAATAATGGTTTATTTTACCTCGGTCGTATTTGTGTTCTTGTGCAGGTTTCAGCTGATGAAGATTGGAATTTTTATTGGACAAATGTGAACACGACTCGAAGTATTTTCAGTCTTGAAAATGGATACAGGTATTGTCGTGATAGAGAATCAAGCGTACATTGGTGAAATGTTGAATTAGTTTTTAAAAATCAATTACATGAGAGTATATCCCATCTCATGACGTCTTATTGGCAACAATTTTTTAGTTTGGTTTCTTGTTTGATGTAGCTTGCAAATACTTATGAATATTTTGCAAAATCATTTTTGACTAGAATTCTGAATTAAAGTAATCAAATGTTTTTTTGGTTTTTTCCTTTTAAAATTTTATTGTATGTCTATGTTTAAAACTGATTTTGACTTCTGGCCTTGTTCAGTCTTATTCAAATAAAATGTGATTCTATTAGTCAAGACTAGAATCAAACCACTTTACTAAGTCGTTAGACTGAAGAAAGCCAGGTTAAAACTGCTTTTTTCAATAAATAACACTTTAAGTACAAAAACTGTTTATTGTTTAATTCAAGTCTCAATTGATTTTGTATTACATTTTAAAGAATTTTTAAGCTATATTGTTGTAACATTTTATTCGACTGTATTTTACCAGTTTATTGATAGTTATATACAGGGTTGCCATCGACTGAGACTTAAAAATAAGGACAAATAAATGAAAAATTCTGCACATAGTTTTTTATTTAAAATGCTCGTAACACCTTACTTATTTAGTGGCGTACTTTGCCCCCGAAACAATTTGTTTCATCAATCGCTCGTTTTTTGATATCACTGAGTACATTTGACAGCAATTGTAATCCAAATTTACTTTAACTTGCAACAGAGATTTGACCGTTTTTTCATAAAGTCTGTTTCTTTCATCGGTCCATTGAGCTGATACAAGAGAAAACACCCGTTCGACGAATGCGTTACTAACGGGAAGAGAAAAAACGATGCTGACCAACTTGTACAGGAGTGGAAAGGAGTCATTTCCATTGAAAATTTTCATCCACTTGGTTTCGGCTTCGTTTTTGCAGAACTCATCGTCCGGAATCTTCTTGAGGAGATCATTGAGAGCCGAAACCTCATCAAATAACTCATCTTTGTTTGCCATTGATGGTGCAACTTGCTTTGCCAACTCTCTAACTTCCTCGTACTCAATCGTCTTTAACTCTTAGCATGGTCCATTTAATGTACTTCGGATGCTTCTCTAATCGATACCACTTACTGATGTATTCCAACGTGATCGTGTAAAATTCTTGAAAGCTTGATTTCAGAAGTTTAGCGCTCTCTTCATCGACTCTCTTTAACAGATTAGCTGTGGATGCACCGAAAAATTCAGAAGATTGACGCTGCAAAATTTTGCATCTAAACGAGTCAATTATCTCAGCCAGCTCAGGAAAAAGCGCATTTGTCTTCTGCAGAAGTAATATTGGTTTCTTAAAAAGCTGGAGGGTACTGTGGAGAAATGTCACGATGACCAGGGACGTTTCACTTTTGAAAAAATTTTCTAAAATACGAGGTGGTCGTTTTAGCAAAAGAAAATGCGCTTGGAGTGGTTTCCAGAGTTCGATCATCCGCTCAAGCACAGCATCCAAAGTGAGCCATCGAGTAGGCGTATGGGTTGGTAGAGTTGAATAGTTTGTATTCAATTGTTCACAAAATTGTTTGAGACTATGCGTCCTGCCGGTTTGACTTTTGAAGTGGCTGCCAATCTTCAACACAATTGTTTCTATGTCAACTGTGAGACGTTCCGCTCCCTTTTCTGCGGCGTTGTGCAAAATATGGGCAGGGCAACCAACTGGAATCAGACAAGTTTTTCGCTCTGAAAGATGATAAAACACGTTGTTTTTTCCTCCCTGGTTTGAACCTCCAAAGTTTACTGGTGCATTATCAGCACAAAATGATGTCAGTTGCTGCAAGTCCAGGTCATTCTCTTCCACAGTTGAAACGATAAAGTTCATGATCTGTTCCGAGGTCTCACCTGGCATCGATCGTAAATCTAGAAGACGTACATTAATTCCAGCTTTGGTACTGAAGAACCTGATAACCAGCGGAAATAATTTCACTTCGTTGTGATTGGACGCATCAACCGAGATCGAAAAAGGTTGGGTACCAAGATCAGACAGCACCTTTTGTTGAGCAAAGGGAGCAAGAACGCCGGTAATAATGCTAGCTATCTTTGTTCTGGCAGAAGTAAACTTCTTAGCAACGACTGAATCAGGAAAAATTGCTTTGAACAATTGGGACGTGCAATCATTTGAATTAAATGATTGTTGATGTTTGACAGTGTGGTACGCCCAGGTACCCTCAGCAGCAGCTGCCTTATAATCGGTGGTTGTTGGCTGAGATGGCTTTGTGCAAAAATTTTCCATGGATTGATTCGAATTTATCATTCGAGCGCACTTTTTATGCTTTTGGGTATCATTATGAGCAGAAATTGCTGTCTTTCCTATCGCCTCCAAATTAATTTCACAGTCACACACGTTGCAGTGCGCGAAGTGAATGCCTTTCAAACTTCGTTTTATGTTCTTAAATTCTTTCTCGAACTCATCACGAAAACTGTTTTTGCGCTTGCTCATTTTCTTGTTCTACAAGTAGGTGGCAATCGAAATATTTCAAGACTAAAATCTAAAAATATGGCATCAGACAAATGACAGCCTGTTATAAAATTTTAAAGTTATTTTTTTAATTTTAGCTAACTGTTTCTCTCATAACTGACAAATTACAGAACTATCATTCTCTTAATAAGATAACTCTGCGTGCGTTCTAAATGTTTTGCTACAGGTAGCAGCTAGGTAAGCCGTTCGCTTTGAACACAAGTCTTACGTTACAGTCAGTGGCGGATCCAGAAATTTTGGCGCGGGGGAGATGATTTCTAAGCACATATTTTCTAATTTCTAAAATAAAATTTCTAAGCACAAATTGAGTATAATCTCAAAAGTTCGGATGTTTATGATTAATGTTTTTGATCTCGCGCAAACTTGTTGGGCATATTTTTTATACGTCCCATCCAAAAAACTTTATATATAATAATTTTTTTGATTTAATCAATGTAATTCAAATTGATAAAATGCTCTTTCGTCTTTCCTGCCTCAAAAATTGCATTTATTAAACTTTAGCCAACATAATTATTTGCATCTACACAAAATCAGTAAAAACTATCTGCATCGGACTTTGATATTCCTATTGCCAAAAGTCTATTCTGTTTAAGTGTTTATTCTACATACCGTAACTAACAATGTAACAAAATTACATTCCAAAAGACATTTTATTTGATGTTCTGTCAAATTGATACATTTTTTGTGCGAAACCGCACTACTGTATTTTGTGAGGTATGAACGAAAACGCGTTATAATTGAACTCCTGTTGTGTTCTTAAGCCTTTATCGCTGAAAAGTGCAAGTTGTGAATTTTGCTAATTTGGCACTTTCAAACCATTCGAATCTGTAAAAGACTAATTTCTATTTTGTAAAAAGTTTGCGGTAAAAATAACATTTTCCTGCCCCCTCCCCCATGGCTTTAGAGATTATATCACAGTTACACGGCCTATCGAGTATTCACTGATTGCTTTTTTCAAACAAGTTTAATATTATTCATATATGCACGTTATATTTAGGCTGGTGGGGGGATGTATCCCACTGGTATCGCCACTGGTAACAGTAACACAACAATCTTGGAAGACTTGTGTGTGAAACTGTGCTTGCTGCTCAAAGGCATGCGCGCCGCTCAACATTTAGCATGACTATAATCGTTACCGGTATTGTTGCAATAAATTTAGACATTTACGCAAAAAATAAGACAAAATAAGGACATAAGTCCAAAATAAGTACATTCCTTAGAAATAAGTACAATGAATTTTTCTAAGGCACACACCTCCAAAAAAAGGACAAATCTTAGAAATAAGGACGGTATGGCAACCCTGGTTATATAGCTGTTAAGCATTAACAATTTAATATCGACTTGGGGAGGAGGGTATGGTAGTATGTGATTTAATTCCATTTCAAATTTCTCACCATTCTAAAATTTATGCAAAGTACTGGTTTCTTTATACAGTCTAGTATGAAAACGAAAGTATAATAAGCATAGTATGACACTAACCTTAACAACTAACATATCACTTGAACCAACATATTTTGCCTTATACTCTGCCAGGTTACTAGAATTGTTTTGAAATATAAAACAGTACTTGCAAATACCAGAGTATCTTTGGTAAAAACGATGCTATATTTTGCATTTCTCCTTTGTCTTTTTTGAAGTCCATGTATATTTCTGTTACAATATTTTTAAATGTATTAACACACATTTATAACTTAAAAATTTGAACTTGTCAAGCCACAATTTTTTTTGTGATTTAATTGCGCATTTATCTAAAGGTTAGCTCATATTTCCTGGTAAATAGTAATCTCAGATCTGAGCATATACAATAGGTTGGAGTGAAAAATAAAAATTTTTGAATTTAAAAAGGTATTCTTGATATATGGCCCCAAATATCATATGAAATACTTCTATCACAATTTTGAGTTCTTGCACCTTCTAGTGGTCGTGCAATTTGATCAAACAAGCTTAAAATTTAGCCAATTTTGCCATATCTCACTTACCACATATGCTACAAAGCTAGTTTTTAGCTTAAAAGTTGCAGAAACAGCACATTTATATCTCCATTCAAAAGAACTTTGCCATAAAACCGTACAGAAAAAAAGTTACAGCCAAGTTGTTGATTACAAATTTACTGATTATTGATAAGTTTTCAGTGCTCAACTTCAAACGCATTGCAATTCACGTTGGCATTGAAAATAAGTCAGATGAGGTTTGAATTTATGTATATTTGCACTTTTCAGTTTTGAAAATGGATACAAATACATGTACCATGCTGCCTTATTAGCTTAAAATAGTTTCTGTAATGGCAATTAGCCTTACTCAACTGGGCAATGTGCAGCACACTATAGTCACAAATATTCAAAGTTCAAGTTATTGCATCATCCAGTATTGGTTGGTTTTGGCATCATCATTTTGTTTATGCTAAACTTGAGGAATTATATCTACCGTATTTATTCGAGTATAGGTCGCATTTTTTTGTACCAAAATATTGCCAAAAAAGTCAGGTGCGGCTTATACACGAATATATGAAGTGCATTGTATGCAATACAAAATTTTTCTGAGATATTTTCATTCTATTGCTTTCTACACTATTGCTATTCATATGATCACATTACTTATCGCCTATCCACATGAGTCACATTACATTGCATCACTTGCCACCCTCATGGAATGTTCCAGAGGTAAACTGGGACTGTTTGAGGATAGTGACAGCAGTGATGACTTCAATGTTTTTTAATCTTTGTAACGTAACTGCAATGAATGAATAATGTTAAAAAAATTTTTGTCCTGTTTTTCATGTCAAATATGAGGGTGCGACTTATACACGCATGCGACTTATACTCGAATAAATACGGTAGTTAATTCAAAAAAAGTTTAGATTGTACAGTTCAATTCAAAAGCACTGAATGATGCCAAAGTACAAAACTAGAATTAGAAAAGCAATTTCTACGGTGATTAGAAAAGCTACAGTTCTAAAAAGAAGAAAACTTGACAATATGTTTTGATGAACAATTTGATACCATTGTTTATTGTATTGTAGATACAGTATTATACTGTACTTGCTGGCATAAATTTAGTTATTTCTGAAGCAGCATGCTAACTAAAAAAAGATCCAAGTGTAATGTTACTTGTACAAAGTTGTATGGGGGAGAAATGTTTCATAGTTCTGATATTTCTGCCAAACATTAACCCTTGTGTTCTGCTTTTTCATCTTCAAAAAAGGATGATCATTGAATGTCATTCTCAAGCCACATTGAATTTCACATTGCTTTCTTTGTTTATTATCTTAGCAAAAAATATCAAAAAGTTTATCAGTAGCTTGCAAGAAATTAGTTTCAAGCTTTTTGTATCGATCTGATGTTTAAGATTTTTTTGAGTATTTTGTTAAACCACTAAGGTTTGACATTAATTGATGGTTTTTATGTTTTTGCTGCGAGAGTAGACTTCGATGACTGTACAGTCAGTTTCGCTGTTCTAATTAATAAATTCTGAAGTTCTTTGCAATACTCAACTCATGAATAGAATAAACACTGCACCAAATCCATGTGTTCTTTTGCAACAATTCGAGCTGTATCTAATTTCCTGAAGAGATTAAAGTTGAGCAAACGCTCAAATCACTTTTCTCTTGGTTGGCAGCAATCCTGCATAGAAATCATCAAAACTTTGAAAATTTTTTCCCTCGTACAACTTTTTACATTTGACTTGGATCTTTTTTTAGTTAGCGCACTGCTTCAGAAATAACTAAATTTATGCCAGCAAGTACAGTATAATACTGTATCTACAATACAATAAACAATGGTATCAAATTGTTCATCAAAACATATTGTCAAATTTTCTTCTTTTTAGAACTGTAGCTTTTCTAATCACTGTAGAAATTGCTTTTCTAATTCTAGTTTTGTACTTTGGCATCATTCAGTGCTTTTGAATTGAACTGTACAATCTAAACT